>CM026274.1:15524690-15843522 GCA_014851415.1 Cnaphalocrocis medinalis | reverse complement strand
AAGTCGACAACGTTAATTTGAATAGATATCTGTGAGATCAGCATGATTCCGCGATTTATGTTGTTTGCATTATTGTTAGTTTGCTGAAAGATGTTGGCTTAAAATATTAAGAATAGGTATTCTTATTAACTTTTTAAAATCACTATTATTTAACTACCTAAAGATATTTTTATCACGCATGAAGTGTTAACCAACATAATTGTACATTTAGCTATAGATTTAAAACTGTTGTACACAAACGTTTATAAATGTATCAGTAATGTAAACCAATAAATAATAAATAAATAAACTTCAGCCTTAAAAATAAGATAAATTTACACAACACCTCACTATTACAAAAGTGTATCATACATAGTGTAGGTGAACAGTTTATTATTTCCACAAATTCTTGTCATTTAGGTTCTCTTCAACTGTATAAAAGGCATTTGCCATCAAATAAGTTTTCACTTGAGATTTAAATTAATGTATGGGTAAATCAACAAGAGTTTGTGGTAATTTGATAAAAACTTTAATGCTCATCACGACAAATTAATTACCAATTTTACGAAGTATGAGATTTGGAACAGAAAATTGGTGTTTATTTTTGGTGTTTAGGCTATGCTTATAAGATTTCTTCGGAAATAAGTTTAGATTTTTGTATATATACATTATACAATCAAAAATATACTGTGATGCCCTAGCATAAATAGATATAAATCATTGTTTTACTTATATTACCTAGACTTAACTTTTTTTATACCGTGGGTGAAATATTATTGTTTTCAAGTAATATCTCAGAATCAGACAGTAAACACATAATTTAATTTATCTCATCAATATCAGCATCAAATGGTAGTAGGGATTCTGTATAAAAAGAGAAGAAATATTTTATAACTAATGTTTTTCTAAAAGTATACTGTTGTAAAATATTTTGAGTGCCGAAGTAAACTATTGTAAGTTTAATTTAAGATAAAAAAACAAAAATATATTCCAAAGTAAAATGTCGTAAGTAAACATACGGACCTCATTTATAAAAAAAATCCATTGTAAAATATCGTAACTAATACTTACGACATTCTGTATATGACTGAAAACAAAGTACATTATAGTAAGTAATACTTACGATAGTTTACTATGGGTACAGTACGATAGTTGAATGTATAACTGATTCGCATTTATTTATCACATTAATATGAGTTTAAAATATTACTTGCCCTCATCTCGACTATAACTCTCAACGGCAATGTAAGTAATCGTTACTGCTAGATGCGATCCACTCGCCGTCCTCTCGCCCCCGCGTATAGTGTGGAATCTGCGCTATACTATATTTTACTTCGACGTAGATGAACTTACGATTATTAGCAGCCTCAATATCTTCGGTTCTATAGTCGAGCCGTTGTATCATGCCCGATTTGACAACACCTTTCTTTTCAATTTTGCACGTATCCCTGCTATGAGGAACACATTTCGCGAATCATAAAGAACTACTTTTAAATCATAAAGTTCTTTATGATTCGCGAAATGTGTTCCCCATAACAAGGATAAGCGCAAAATCAAAAAAAAGGCATTGTCAAATCGGGCATGATACAACGGCCCGACTATAATATGTTTAAAAAATTTTTGATCAGCTAAAAAAATATATATTCGATTATAAAGTATGTAAAAATATAGAAATGTCATTTTCGCATATTTGTTGGTTACGATATTTTACGTAGGAGGTGTCGAAATATTAAACACAAAAGAGAGAGACGTCGCCTTAAGTGATATTGAGCTGGTCATTCACCGCTTGTGCGATTACGACGAATGCATCTTTGATTATGAATGAGCGAGATTCGGAACGCGCGAAGAAATTATTTTCATTATTGCAGATTAAACATTTGAATTTGGAGGAACAGGTGTCTATAGAGAACTTGTGTGCTAAATTTTCTGATATCTTTTGGTTACCTGGTGACAAGTTAACTACTACAGATACCTACGAACACACTATTACTTTGAAATCGAATTCGGAACCTATCTATGTAAAACCGTATAGGTTGCCTTACGCTCAGAAAGGAAAGATAGATAAACAAATTGACAAAATGTTAAGCGAGGGTATAATCGAGCCAGCAAAAAGCGAGCGGTCAAGTCCAATTTTATTAGTACCCAAAAAGGTTGATCATAGTGGGGAGAAAAAGTGGCGTTTAGTGATCGACTATAGAAAATTAAATAATGTTATTCAAAATGATAAAGTCAAAGTCAAAGTCAAATATTTTTTATTTGCATAGGCTTGTACACAGCACTTATAAATCGTCATACATAAAGAAAATATTTAAAACTATTTAAAGATAATGTAAATGATTTAAATGAAATTAAATATATATCTTGATACATAAGATACCTATGCTAAAAAATAAATAGACATAATGCGATTCTACCACCGGTATCGGAAAGTTGATTCTGACGAGAAGATCCGGCAAGAAACTCGCCAGTTACTCTTTTTAATCGCCAAAATGTTTATAACAATGTTTTCCTCATACCACCTCCTACAGTCCAATACTCAAGATGAAGAAAAATTTCCGCTCCCTAATATTACTGAAATGATTGATTCCTTATCAGGGTCAATCTATTTCAGTCACCTCAATTTGTATGCAGGGTTTTACCAGGTGAACCTTGATCCAAAATGTAGGAAATATACTGCTTTTAACTCAGGACGTTTCCAAATGACACGAATGCCAATGGGCCTTAAGACCAGCCCAAATTCATTCTCCAGAATGATGAATATAGCCATGTCTGGCCTTACTCAAGAAAAACTCTCATAATAAAAACCTTGCAGATGTATTTTCCCGATTAAGAAAGTGCAACTTAAAATTAAATGCTTCAAAATGCGATTTCTAAAAAAAATAATTACTCTACTTAGGACACGTAGTATCTGGTAACGGTGTTTTGCCTGACCCTGAAAAATCTAGGGTTTTGGAAAAATACCCCGTCCCACAAAACGTTGATGAGGTTAAACGATTTGTGGCATTTGCCAATTATTATAGGAAATTCATTCCCAAATTTGCCGAAAAATGCCACCCTCTCAATAGTTTGTGTAGGAAAAAAAATACCTTTCTTATGGGATCAGGAATGTCAAAACTCCTTTGAAATTCTAAAAAACAGTCTTAAAATACCCCCTGTACTTCATTATCCCAACTTTTTTGAAAATAATACATTCATTGTTCAAACTGATGCGTCTGGCTACGCTATCGGTGCAGTTTTAGCCAACAGCGATGGCGGGCCAATAGCTTACGCTAGCAGGACTCTAAATAAGGCTGAGACAAGGTATGCTACGATAGAAAAAGAGCTGCTTTCTATCGTATGGGCAGCAAAACATTATAGGCCTTATTTGTATGGTCGTACTTTTAAAATTTTGACTGACCACAAGCCTCTTGTTTATTTGTTTAATATGAAGGATCCGGCAAGTAGATTACTCAAATTTCGTCTGTCTTTAGAGGAGTACGATTTTGTAATTGAATATGTGAAGGGTTCTGACAACGCAGCTGCGGATGCATTGTCACGAATCATCATATCTTCAAAAGAACTAAAAGAGATGAATGAAATTATTATCAATGTGATGACGAGAGCTCAGAGAAGAAGACTCGATATGAATCCTCCGGTAAATATGGTTCCCACAGACTCCCTGTCTGATCAACCAGTGGTCGTGGATACTCATAATAAACCGAAGGAATCATTCGAACTAAGATTTATAAACCAAAATGACCTTAAAAATTTCATGGATATGAACCAAATAACTAGTAAAAGTAATACTTTTTACTATGTGTCAAATAAAAATACTACTTACATAAACCCAGCTTCTCGATCGCAACTGACGCCAGCCGCATTTGTGAGAGAGCTAGGGGAGTTTTGTAAGTCTATTCAAGTAGATCAAATATATTTTCTAAAGAATAATAATAATGATATATTTATTAAGAAGCTAGCTAACGAAATTAAAAATAATAAGAAATGAACCGGTCCACGATTATGTGTTTTACTAAACGACTTTCATTTATTACCCACTAGTGGCCATGCGGGTATTAAACGAATGTCCAAAAATATTAAAAGATATTATTTTTGGCCGGGTATCGATACCGATGTCAAAAATTTTATTAAACGAAGCAAAAGCATTCTGTTCACACTAAGGAGCCCATGACTATCACCACAACCGCAGGTTCAGCCTTTTGTAGTGTGTGACGCACCTCACCCATAGGTTAGGTATAAATATAAGGTCTAGAGGTAATTATAGACAGTTAGAACGCATAACATCTTTCATTTAGACGTCCCGCAAACCCCATCATTGCATGGCGACCCTGCCAGGATGCCTTGTGCGGCGCTGCGCACGGGAACATAACGGTTTTTTTTTATTTGCGTTAAATTAAATTTATATGACTTTATGGTAAATGGTGAAAAATTAAAACGAGATTCTGAAAAGTGATTGAATAGAACGATAATTATAGAACATGATGTGAAAAAGACACTGGTGGTAGTCTTGGTGTGTGTAAAAGTTAAGATCAGAAAGTGCTGATGGCGCCCGAGGGTTGATGGAGTGTTGCTGGCTGCCGGGAGTTGATGGGGTCCGAAGTGTGTGATTGCTGGCAGCCGGGCGAGGATGGTGCCAGATGTTGGCAGAGGACATTGCTGGGCGCCAGGAGCTAGTTCCAGACCAGGGGCTACGCTGGATCAGGAACCAAAAGGAAACTTTAATGGATAGCCGCTACAGACGCCAATTTAATATAAATTTTATATTTTGTTTTTATGTAACCTTTATAACCAGATGTTAAGATAATTTTTATACACTGTTAGTAACAAAAGCTACATAGTACTTTTTTTTTCTCTCACTTCATAATGACTCTAAAAAGTAAGTTTTTTTATTCTCCTAGTTTAAACAGTAACATACGAGTAATTATGTTGATTTTCTCTCCACATTTATATTTTCAGGGATTGTTGATTAATGCAAGAATATAATGTGTAACATCATTGTGATAATGTTTTGTTTCAATAGGTAATATACATAAACATAATTTGAACGAATGGTTGATGTCACCATTTAATTTCACATAGGTACAATTAATAAGATATTATTTTAGTTGAAAAAAAAAAATGCGTTTGAAATTTCAGTACAGCTAAGTACGTAAATGTGTGCCTGAAAGTTCACACACAAAGCGCTGATCAAGCAACACGTGTAGCGTTACCGTGTAGCCTCGAAGAGATATCATAAGTTTCACGTAAGTAAGTAACTAAGTAGATTGAATTATCTTGGAATTCTATTGTCTTTAAAATCGCCATATTATTCATAATTTAGACAACGCAGTTTAATTGGAATCAAATAGTTAGCCTTGATACTAAAATTTTTTTTTTCTTTAAGGTTTGATGAATTTAATAAGCCGAATTGCGTAGATAATTTAATTATAGATATAGAATGTTAGGATTTTTAATTAAAATAAGAAGGTACCTGTAACTACTTAATTGAAATCTTGGGAATGTTTTTTTTTTTTTTGTTATGATACGTAAAATATTAGATTTGAATAATTTACAGAACGAAGTAAAGTATTCAGTTTTAAACATTCATTACATTTGGTTAAACCATTCGCACATAATTTTGCTTTTTCTTTTTCGCATTTTATACTCGCTGGATTTACCATTTTTTCATAATGATTTAACTATTTAGCTATCTATTTGAAAAATTTATAAATTGAAATGACGTTAACTAAGTACTTATCTTTTAAAAGTACTTACTATTTGAAGAATAGGTATTTCAACGCAAGAAAGGTTTAATTATTGTTATAAGAAAAATAATTCAACATACACGTAACAACTACTAAACTTTAAGTTAACTATTGGTAAAATTACATCAAAAAAAAATTCTTTCTAAATCCTATAAAATAAGCTCATTAATAAATTTAATAGATACATTATTTGTGTAATTTAGATTCAAATTTACCTATACTTAGTTGTAATTCTGCATTAGTCACGTTAAGTAGATTCCAGATAAGGATTTGTCAGTGTAAACATGCATTGCCGAGAAGGTTTTGTATTTCTGTAACGATAAAAGTAATTAGATGCGATGCATTCCATAAATCTTGCATCATTCAATTAAAAGTAAAGCGGTAACTTGAGGTTTTCACAAACAACACCACACGCGTTGGCTGACTTTGCTGAGTGCGCTGCTGCATTACGAACGATAACTTTCGTACATTTAAAAATATACTTAGGTCATGTAGGTGATATTATCAACATTGCGATGATACCTCTATCATCACAGTATCACAGGTGTCACAGTACAATACTGCCTTACAGTAAGTATACGAGATAAGATGAAAGAAAGACAAGCATGTTATTAATATTGGTTTGAAAGCGTTTTAGTGGTTGTATGAAAAATATTTTTGGAACTTAAGTTTTCATTTAGGTACAGCATGAAAGGATTCTCAGGAATGGAATGAAAGATAAGTAAGCTGTATGAAAAATCTTTTTGATACATTTGTTATTGATTAGGTACAGCATTAGGGATTGCAATTGCTGGATCCAGCATACAGCAATCCAGCTGGATCCAGCGATGCGGATCCGCAAACGTACTAATTTCTAATGTTTAGTTTTGAGTCGCTGCCATTTTCAAAACCGCGCTGCGTGCGACGTTGCCGTTTTGTCACGATAGCTGCAGCACGTTCCGCATGTCGAATGCAACGCTTTTTTTGTTATTAAAATATATATGTCAGTATTAAATAAAAATAATGATTAGCTCATATTATTTAGTCGCATTGTACTTGGATAAGTAGTCATATAAGAAAAATATCTAAAACAAATGCAATGATTATGTTGCTGTAAAAGTACGAACTACGGTAAATCTATTTTTTTATTTTATTTATTTATTTATTTTCAACAAATATGATAATAAGAGATATGATATGATAATAAGAGATATGATATGATAATAAGATATTGTACATTATACATACATTTATACAAACTCATGTTGGATCCTAAGAAAGAATTACATACACTTAAATCTTAAGATTTACCATAGTTCGAGCTTTTACAGTAACAATAACATTGCTCATCAGTATAAAACAAGGGCTATTAAGACACAATTATAATAAAATTCAAACTAGATTCTTCGCTTGGAGAAAAGTTTTTTTTTTCACTTGTTTCGAATTTTTGAATTCAAATATCAAAAATACTTAGATCAAGTATTGAGTTTCTTCAATCAAGTAAGATATTTAGGAATTATAGTAGGAAGTAAGTTGCTTACTAATATTGCTTACTAAGAAACATTATCTAAAATGTTATACGAGCTTATAATAGGTTTCTTATTTCATTTTAAGTTGATTCTTTTGATCTCAAATGATAAAGCAACACAAGTAAATTGATATAAGATATCACCAAATGAGTGAAAGATTTCATAAACTATCAAGAAGTTCAAATTCATAAAAAAAGTCCTAAAAATGTCTTTTTATTTTCGTTCCATATTTTGCTGGATCCGCGCGAAGCTGGATTCAGGTCAATCCAGCAAAAATCCAGCTGGATTGAAAACGCCGCTGGATTGCAATCCCTATACAGCATGGATGAGATTTTGATATTGGATAAAAGGTTTTATAAGAAAGGCTTTAGAAAGAATGTTTGTTATTTAAAGAAATTGGGAATCATTTAGCTTTTAGTGTTATTATATGCGATTGGACTGATCACTCATGAGCTGTGTAACCTCCTATTAGCTAAATATTCATATTGTGGTATGTTGTTGTTAGAATGATTTGGAAGGTAAGGATATGAATTATTATGCTCGAGTATACGGTACACAAATATTATGTTGGTACATGGAGGGACGGATCCTTCCATCGATCATGGTGCGAACGAGTTTTCCTCCGTGAGATGAGTTGGAGTCCATGTAGGCTTAAACCATGGCCCTCCAAATGGCACTAAGTGTGACCATTTTTATAAAAAAAAAGTGAAGTCGACTATAAATAAAATATAATGTACCAAGTGTTAAAAAAAATAAGTAAAATAAAAACGCTGGGCCCACGCGTATAAGCAAATAGGCGAAGTACCTATGTTGCATGTGTACCGACCGATACTGTTTGACGATGAATATGTTACGAGCAAGAGAAGGATTATAGTGTAGAATTAAAAGATTTTAGAGAAATGCGAAAGATATTAAATGAAATCGAGGAATGTAATTAGAATAGGAATGTAACAATGCGAGTAATGAAATTGGGATAAGTTAAATGATTAATAATACGAAGTAAGTTCAATTATAAATTGTTGGTTTATTATGGAAGAATGTGTATTGGTGTTTTTTTTTAAAGAACGATATTATATAACTTTTATATGAACATTTGAATGAAAGATTTAAAGTGTAGGTATTAAAATAATTACGTTTTACCTACGTACGACGTAATTATTTGTTAATAACATGAATAAGTAGGGATGTAATTAATAAGATGAACGACCAAAGTAGATACTTTATGGTAGAAAGGATGACATTTTGTCAAAAGATAATGTACTCGTACAAGAAGTTTATTTTTATAGACATTATTACAGATTTTCAAAGATGTTTGATATGTTAAATTTTGGGTTTTAACATAAACGATAATTTTAATTGAAATATCAATATTATGGTGTCAATCAATCCCAATAGTCTACCTACATTTAAATATTTATAAGAATTTAACTACCTATAATGATTCTAATTCAAAATGAAAATAATGTTTATTTAGATACATATTACTAGAATTACCTATATCAAAATTATACAGGGTTGCTAACAGTGGAACGGTTATGTTTAGTATAGAACTAGAAATTAAGTTTTTTTTATTATATTCTTTTAAAATTTATGATTTATTATGTATTATTAAAATGCATTGGTAATAAGCCTTTAGTAAAAAAAAAGGTAATTTAAAATTAAATTTTATACCGAAAAACGTTACGGTGCGTTACAAGGGGGGGAGGGGGGGTCAAAAATCTTCAAAAATTGCGTTACGTAATACTTGAACGCTCCCTAACTAAATTTTTATATCCTTATTATTTTAAAATTACACATTTTTTTTATAATCATGTAATACAGTGCTTATACTTACTTGTCAAAAATAAATTATCATTTATTTTTATAAAAAAAAAAACGGGGGAGGTGTAGTGTGTGACGCACCTCACCCATAGGTTAGGTATAAATGTGGGGGGCGAGGATTGGAATTGAAACAGCTTTCTTGGACACCGATTTATTTTTCTTCTTAATAGAAAACACTTTACAATTTTTGCGCGGAGAGGATCGTCGTTACGTGCGCTCGCTCGTCTTGCCGCCATACGTCTTCTCTCTCTTTCCCTCACTCGTTCCCTCTCACACGTTCAGCAATACGTTCATAATCATACACTCACTCATCTTTCGTTCATCAGTCAATTGTTCATTACTCGTTCAAAAATCAATCCCACACTCGGCCTTCCTGCGTTATGTCTGCCCACAGACATCATCATAAATCATCATCCATAAACACTCCTTACATAATATCATCACAGCCTTTACATCCTACATACAACGTCATACCTCATACTCACATACAATCAGAAACATTCTCATATTCTTATCATACCATTTTCATATCATCCTCAACATTCATTTCATCATTTCACCCTATATACCATACACTTACATACGTCATCAACAATTACATTAGTTCAACAGTTAGGTACATAGAATCTTAATTATTACTACGTCATAACAGAGTAAGTTACATAGGTACTTTTATTAGATACAAAACTTAACCAAAAATCACAATAGATCTTATCTACTAAACTCTTATTTACTTACATTTTTATCTTATACATAACCAATATACTGAGATAGAACATTTTTCTTACACAATCATAAATACACCTTATCCTTAATTAACTAATACTGCCAACAATATAAATACACAGTAACAATACAAAACCGTAAAACTTCTGGAACAATGAGATTTTTACCTAAAGTAAAACACAAACATTCATTCATCATCTTCACACATAACATAATAAAAACATACACACCTTACTATGCTGGCCAACCTTTCATATGATCAGCTGAGCTAGAAGTCTTGTTCGGACCTTCTGTAGATGGGTCAACTTTCTCCACATCATACCTATCATGCCGCTTGACTTTAGTGACTGAGTATGGTCCCAAATACTTCGCTTTTAATTTCAGTCCTGGCCCAAATTGAGTGCGCTTTATGGCAACTAATTCTCCTTCTTGGTATTTTCTACTATCCTTCCTATTTTTGTCATAATTTCGTTTATTCTCTTCTTGCACATCTAATATTTGCTGCTTTGCTAAAATTCTTAAATCTTCTGTGAATAGTTCTGTTTTTCTTCAATATCTAATAATTTGTAAATCTCAATGTCTTCTCGCCGTTTCATCTTCTTACCAATGAGTAATTCATACGGTGTAGTACCAACACTTCTCTGGAAAGTACTGTTAAGTGCCATCTGAACTCTTCCAACATGTCGATACCATAGATCTGGTTTTTCAATGCATACCTTGGTCAAGATAGAGATGATTGTTCGATGCATTCTCTCCACCTGTCCATTTCCTCGTGGTACTCCAGTTGTTATTGTGGTATGTTGTATTTCTTCCTTCTCACAATACTCCTTAAAGTCATTGCTGGTGAATGCTGTGCCTCTATCTGTAATGAATCTATCAGGGTTTCCAAAAATATTTCTGTGAATTTCCATTTTATCCAAAACTTCCTTTGTTGATGTAGTCTTCGTAGGGAATAACCATGTAAATTTAGAAAAAGCATCTACTACCGTCAGAATATAATTGTATTGCTTACGTGTCTCTGTCAGGGGTCCTATGTGATCGAGATGTAGCGTGTGCAGAGGTGTATCACCTTTGTCAATGGATTTCAGGTAACCTTCTTGTTTTCCCCCTTTTCTACTCGCCAGTAAACATGGTATACAAGTCTTGATGTAGTCTTCTATTTTTTTACCTAATCCTTCAATATAATAATCTTTACTGATTAACTCTAACGTCTTCTTTTTAGCAAAATGACCATTATCATGGGCTCTTCTTATTATTTCAAGTTCCATTTTCATAGGTATTACAAGCTGATGTTCAGATCCTTTATATAATAAGTTTTGATGTAAATAATAGTCATTGTAAGACTCTCCTTGTTTCAATATTTCCATTATTGCCTGTAGATTGTCATCTGTTTCTTGTGCACGTCGTATTTCATCATGGAATTTTGATACAATCATTGTTACATATGGGTTTCTACTTAATGCATCTGTATGCTTCATTTTCGTTCCACTTCGATGTTCTATGGTAAAATCATAGTCTTGCAGGAGTAGTATCCATCTTGCAACTCTGGTTGACATTGCCAAATCCTTCTTGTTAAGCGTCATCTCAAAAGCCTTGCAATCTGTCACTATTTTGAAATGTCTTCCGAACAGGTAGTGTCTGAACTTCTTTACTCCTTCAATTATTGCCAATGCCTCGAGTTCATAACTTGTATATTTTCTTTCAGCTTCAGTAGTCCGTCTGCTCATATAGTGTACTGGATGGAGCTCACCGTCATCACCCTTCTGCATCAGTATGGCTGAATAAGCTGTGCTAGAGGCATCTGTATGAAGCTCTGTCTCTGCTCCCTGTCGAAATATTTTCAGAACTGGTTCACTAGCTAACTTCATCTTCAACTCGTTGAATACTCGTCTGTGTTCTTCGTTAAATTGAAACTTAGATTCCTTCCTCAGCATGTCAGTGAGTGGTCTTGCTATTAGAGCATAATTGTGTATGAACTTTCTGAAATAGGAACAAAGTCCTAGGAAACTATGCAGTTGCTTCAAATTCTAAGGCTCGGGGAATCTCATGACAGCATCTGTCTTCCCTGGCGATGGCATTACTGCACCATCTTCGATTACATGTCCAAGATACTCGACTCTTCTCATCATCAGCTGACACTTGCTCCAATTGATATTTAGTCCATACTCAGATGCAATCTTGAGTACCATCTGTAGTCTTTCAACGGCTTGGTTTTCGTTTTGAGCTGGAATGAGAATATCATCGATGAATATAATGACAATACCCTGTGCAATCAAGTCTCTAAATATAATCGTGATAAATCTTGTGAAAACTTTTGGACACGTAGCTAGTCCAAACGGAGCTTTTAAATATTCATACTGCCCTGTCATCGTCACAAATGCAGTATACTTCACGGAGTCTTCATGAACACGCAGATGGAAAAATCAATTTTTTTAATCTAATGCACAAAATACCTTAGCTGAGGCCAACTTATCTATGTGGTCATCAATATTGGGTAGAGGATACTCATCCTTCACCATCTTCATGTTTACACGCCTGTAATCCACACATATACGTATAGTACCATCTTTCTTTTTGGCTAAGACAAGAGGACTTGCATATTCAGAAAAACTCACCCGTATTATCCCGTCACGTAGCCATTCCTGTATCTGCTTATCCACATCTTCTTGTTCCTTGGGCGATATGCGTCGTGGTCGCTGGGCAACTGAGATGTCATCCTTCATGATAATTCGCAACTCAATAGGAGCTTCCTTCATCTGGCATGGTTGGTAGTCGTCCTCTAATCGCATAACCTGTTCCTTCACAGCTGGCTTGCTCATGTGACCTAAACAATCAGAATAACATGCAAAACAATTCACTTCACTCAACCATTCAACCGTCGGATTCACCCAAACAGAATTACCTCTCATAACAGTTACCACTTTACGTAAAAACTCATTGCCCAAAATTAATTCGTACGGCATACTATCGTTTGGCACAATATAAAATAACACATTTTCGTAATCAACATCATCTATACGTAAACAACAAAAAAAACTACCTAAAGATTTTACTTTTGTACAACCTAAACCGAACATCGTAATGTTGTTGTTTTGATCGCATTTTACAAGATTTAACGCACTATAACACTCGCGGGATATCAGGTTTACGTCACTACCTGAATCTATTAACGCACTTGCACTTTTATTGTTTATTTGCACAATTTTTACCGGTCGTTTAGCGTTTTCCAAATTGTTTCGAAGTCCGTCATGTTTGTTTACATTGTCAGATTGACATTCCTGGACATCGACCGCCATCTTTCCGTTTCGGCCAATCAGGGCGTAGCTGTCATCGCCATCTTCAGACAAGTTGAGGTAAACTTGTTTCGATTGAAGTTCGCTCCGATCATGGCTGCCAACCGGTCGTTCACTCTGCCGTTCACCGCTGTTTCCGCTTCCGCTGACTCCGCTGTACGCTGCCGCTGATCGCCTATTTGAAAGCGATGTCGAATGATCAGCCATCTTGGATGTCCGTACCTTGCATTCTGCTGACCGATGAGCGAACTCGTTGCAGTTGAAACATTTCAACCCTCGTGCTTTATGCGGACACATTGCCGACACATGATTCTTGTCCCCACAGCTGTAACATCTTGATGTTTTCACAGGAGACCGTGGTAAAAATACTGCTTTGCTATGACCGCCGCCGCTTATCGATCTTGCCTGGGCCTGCTTGCCGTGCGACTTCATTTTCTCTGTGATAGTTTCATATATTTTCAGTTTCGTCTTTAGGTCTTCATATGTCTTAACGCCGTACAGGATGATTTTGTTCGATTCCAAATCATCTATACCTTCGACTATGTATTTGATTGTTACATAATCGGGCAGTTTTCCGCGTTTGCCCAATGTTTTCATCGTGAGCATGTAATCTAGGCATGATTCATGGCGTTACGTCGTGAGCTGAGCATCTCGTGTATGGCTTTTGCGTCCATACCGTCTGCAAATTCCTTGCTGATCGCTCCCTGCAGCTCTTCCCATGATTTGAATATTTTTTCTGCACGCATCCATAGCGCCGCTGTACCAGTGAGAGATCGCCTTGCAACGAGGAGTCTCTGCGTCGGTGACCAATTGAATATATCACCATTGTCTTCAATATCTTGAATCCATGACGTTACAGTGTACGCGCCGTCGTTGCCACTGAATTTAGGGATTAGGTCCTCGGCCAAGTGCAACATGCCGCCACGTGTGGACTTAGTGGAGTCGGCGTCGTCGTCGTAAAAGTCCTGATGCTTGCTGCCTCGCCTGTCCTTGGTGTCCCTCGGCATCGTGATGGTGGATTTGTCGTGATCGTCGTAGTTCTCGTCGTAGTTTTCAATATTTCCGTCGTTTGAGCGCGCCTTCCGCCACGTGCTTCCCGTCGTGCCGGTGTTTCGATGGTCGCGTTTCGTGATTCCGCCTCAACCCTCCTGGCTCGATCTCCCAATAGTTTGTGGGGGGCGAGGATTGGAATTGAAACAGCTTTCTTGGACACCGATTTATTTTTCTTCTTAATAGAAAACACTTTACAATTTTTGCGCGGAGAGGATCGTCGTTACGTGCGCTCGCTCGTCTTGCCGCCATACGTCTTCTCTCTCTTTCCCTCACTCGTTCCCTCTCACACGTTCAGCAATACGTTCATAATCATACACTCACTCATATTTCGTTCATCAGTCAATTATTCATTACTCGTTCAAAAATCAATCCCACATAAATATAAGGTTTAGAGGTAATTATAGACAGTTAGAACGCATAACATCTTTCATTTAGACATCCCGCAAACCCCATCATTGCACTTTGAAAAAATATTTTTGGACATGGTAGGGCCAATAGATAGAGACGATAATGATTACAGCTACATACTTACGATACAGTGCGAATTGAGTAAATATGTAGAAGCCTTGCCTTGCCTTAGCCGTTGGTTACTAAGAGTTCTTTAGTGTTTTGTTAATTATTTCATTCTTAGGTACGGCGTGCCACAGGTGATAGCCACCGACAGGGGCACCGAATTTTTATCATCCACCTTCCAAGAGGTATGTAAATTGTTACAAATTAATCAATTAAATTCCACAGCATACCATCACCAGAGTATCGGAGCGTTGGAGAACTCGCACAAGCACTTGGGCGCTTATCTGAGAATACAAACTGATAATCACCCAAATGCCTGGAGCATGTGGTTACCCTATTGATGCTTCTCTTTTAATTCTTCCGTACATTCGGAAACGCATTTTACCCCGTTTGAATTGGTCTTCGGTAAAAAATGCACGTTGCCTAGTAACTTATGAAATCAGGTAGTTGACCCCCTATATAATCACGATTCTTATCCATTGGAAATGCGATACAGAATCCAAACATCGCAAAAGGAAGCCCATAAGAACTTAGTGCAAAGTAAATTAAACAGAAAACACTTATATGATAAAGTTCTTAATCCTATAACTTATAATCAGAATGATTTAATACTTGTGAAAAACGAAACCGGCAGTAAACTCGATAGCATTTACTTAGGTCCGTTTGTTGTAGTGAGAGATTTGTCACCTAACGTTGGAATTTAAAAAAATGGGAAATTAGACATAGTTCATAAAAATGTGACTAAATTGTATCATCAGACTTAAATATAATTATAATCTAAAATAAGTGTTATCATGTATCTCTATGAATAAAATGTATCCAGTAGTTAATTTAAGTAATGTTAGTCCTTAACTTACATTTATAATTGTAACGTCGAAATGTTATTATATACTTATTAACCAAGGTTTTATATAACTATCTAATATTATCATAAAATAAAATTGTAAACCTTTTATTTTATTCTTCCTCTTCCGGGGAGATGTATTGCGTGATGACGTACATAGAAAGAACAATATATTGTTGTTTTATGAGCCTGTAGGGAACTTACATTAAGTCGATACACACATCTAAACACACACACTTTGTTAAACTGTAAAGTTTTTACGTTGTACGGTCTGGTCGGGTGCTAAATATTAGGTCCCCGTAGACTCCCCGGTCCAGACCGAACAACAAAACCCTGGCAACTGCTGAACAAGCCTATTGTTCGTTTTCAGTTGCGGGTCTTTGGTCTTTCTACTTTCTTCTTACGTCTTTCTTCTGCCTTCCCGTCTACTCGCCTGCACATCGTCGCTGGACTGCGCGGCGGATATCCTGAAACGTTGGCCTGGGCTGAGCCAGGACCGATCTTTGAGAGACCAAGGGAGTGCTAGTGCTGAGCGGGACCTACATATTTGAGTGTGTTTGGAAGAACCTACTTATAAAAATTCGTGGAATATAGTTTGTTGGTGAAAATAAGTAGTTTTACTTGCCAACAAACTCCCTAACGTTTCACTGGCGCCCAACGTGGGGCAACTTACCTAGCACTAACCTTCTGTTGGTGGTCCAGGTCATCCGTTTAGAGTCGTTTGGCAATAACTTTATTCTGACCTTTTCTAAATTATTATAACCATTTGGCTATCTAAAAACTTCTTTGGGGAAAGTTAAGAGCTGTGCTTTTTGCTAACTGTGTTTTTTCTACTTATTTCTGTGTATTTTCTGTATATTTCTTTGTAACTGACTGCTATTCGTACACAAACTTCTATCTTATTCTATATACTTACTATTTACCTATTGCTTAAAACTTAATTGCTCTCTAAAACTCTTAAAAAACTCGTTTGCTTTGTACGACTGGCAGCCATTTTGTCTAGCTTAAGTAACTTAAGTAAACATTACACTGAACATAAAAATTGACAATAGGTACACTATACATATAATTCAAATTCAAATAGTTTATTGCAAGTCACATTACATCAAGATGTTACAAATAAATAAATTGACAAAAGTATTTTTTTTTTAATGGCTATGGACACGCGCCTTCGAAACGCGATGATTCCGCCAATGTCAAGTGATTAGAGAGGCACGACGATTAAAAATAGAATTGACCGGTGGATATAAGATTTCAATCTGTTTCGAGGTCTTCTTTTTGTTAAAAGCACCATCCGAATACCAAAACACACAAGTTAGTAAGCAAAAAAGTTCAAGAGAGAGAGAGAATTCACGAAAGAAACAAGTAAAACACTGAAAACGTAAACACACACGTGCGTCACTCAACTCCAAAACAACGGAAATCCGAGGTTAGTTTTTTCGACAAAAGTAAACATGTGACGCCCTGTAAGGGCATAGCAAACTTAGAATCTAATATAACTATTATTTCTTACTACATAATATTTATACATCAACAATTTTTATATTTATAATTAAGTAACGTGTGAGAGAGGCGAGGAGAAAATAAAGCATTTTAATTGTTTTTGTCGCTAAATAATTCTTGTAAATTATAGTATGCTTTACTTGACAAGAATATTTTTAGACTCTTAGTGAACGCTGCAAGACTTATTGAGTTTTTAATATAATTTGAGATGTGATTATAAATTTTTATTAACATATAGTGAGGGCTAGATGCTACTAAATTAAGTTTGGTAAAGGGGATTTTTAGTTTATTGTGTATCTGTCATTTCGTTTGACTCTTTTATCTGGTGAAACAAACCGTTTGATGTTTTTTTACAAACTTACAAGACTCTAAAATATATATTGATGTTAAGGTTAAGATTTTGTGTTTAATAAAGTGGGGTCTACACGATTCCATTTGGCCTATATTTGTTAGTATTCTTATGCATTTTTTCTGCAATATGAAAACTTTTCCCGCGTCACAAGAGATTCCCCAGAAGATAACACCATACGAGAGTCTAGAGTATGCATATGCATAGTATGCTGTAAGCGCAGTATTAAAGTCCGTGGATCTCTTTAAGTGTTGCAAGGCATAAATGAAGGATGACATTTTATTGGGGACTACGGTGCGGCGACCTCCTCGTATGGCCTCCCCGGTAGTATTTTCTTTCTGTTTGGTACTGCTACTGGAGGGGTCCTGGTGTCCCTGGGCAACGGCGGGTAGCAATTGGCTTATCGCCATATTGCTACCCGACGGCTGACAGCTGCACTTTGAGGCCCAGCTCTGTCTGGGCCGGGGCCCTGTCCGGCGCCCTGTGAGGATCTCCTCCACTTTGGGCGCACCTTGACGTGGGCCCCACCGAGTGGGGCGCCTTCGGGCGCCACCCCCCACATCTTTTGTGGGGGTCTTTAGTTGCTGGTCTGCGCTGCGTCCCACAGCCAGTGGGATGCGGCAAAGGCCGGCTAACCCCACCTCTCCGCCCAGCGACCGACTGCGCAATCCAGCGTAGCCGGCCGTGGGGCTGTCTGGTGGGGCAGTTTTTTGGAAGCCTGCAGGCACTCTCCCCCACCTTGCCCTGCAGCCAGCAGGGTGTGGGTTTGTGGAGAGTTCTGCAGGAGTCCATGCCCGCGACGCCCGTATCGCAATCCAGCGATGCGGGCGCCGCCCGGTTGGGGCTTTGTCGGAGGGCAGTGGGAGCTGCTCCGGGGGCTTTAAGCCCCGGGAGTCGGAAAGAGGCCGTACTGGCGTGCCTTGCTGTCCATGGGTGGGTCTACGGTGATAAGGTTCATCCTATTTCCCGCTTTCCCACCCCGAGCCTGGATTTGCCGGGAAAAGTCGCAGAGTGTTTAGTGGGTATGCCCTTGAACGGCTTCTGATTAGCAGAGGCCCAATCCAGGGGAGAGCCCCACACTACTTGGTCGTCTCCCAGCGGCCGGGTGTGCATAAGGCGGCATTCACTCTGCGTGAACAAAAAAAAAAGGATGACATTTTATTAAGCAATTTTTGCACGTGGCTCTTGAAATTTAAGTGGGTATCCAGGTCTAATCCTAACAATGTAGCTGAACTTACAGTTTCAATCATTTTATTATCATATTCAAATGCTATGTTTAAACCAGCTTTCTGGTAGGGCTTAAATTGTATAATTTTTGTTTTGTTCAAATTTAGTTCTAGGTTATGGATATGAAGCCATTGCATAATTTTGTCTAGAGTTCTTTTTAATCTATTATTTAGTTCTTCACTATTAGCACACTATATTAATACAGACACATCGTCGGCGAAAAGGACACAATATTCATCTACTATATTTGGGAGGTCATTAATGTAGAGAAGAAAAAGAATACATCCTAAGACGCTGCCCTGTGGGATAGAGCCCGTCACCAAAACTTTGTCGGATCTAACATTGCCGATTTTGCCTGTTTCAAAGTTTGTATCGTCTACATCAACATATTGGAAGCGGTTATGCAGGTACGATTGAAACCATTTGTATGCCGCGTCTTTCCAATCTATACAAGGCCAGAACGCATCCATAGGAAACTGGTCGTGTATATTTGTAATAATGTTTTTAAATGTGCGATTACAAAGTATACAAGAATTTTGCGTACTGCTCGTGTATAGTTTGTAACGTGATTACGTGCGTCCTAGTTCCAAACTATACTACATCTTTTACGCCTTACAAGAGTTTAAAAGATCTTAATATTTATTATGAGCCCAAGTGTCTCACTGAAGGGCAAGGGCTTCCCAACGCTTTATACAAGGCGTAAAAAAAATAGCGATAATACTTATGGGTGCAAACTGCCAAAATATGAGTATAGGAGAATGTATGAAACAGCAGATTTTTTTTGTAATCTTACATGATGATCATTTTTTTACACGTTGTAGAAATGATAAATGAGCTTAATTAGTGTAAGGTTAAATAAATAGACTAGTTACCTATTAGTAGCTTATTATTGTTTCTGCATTGTAAAAAAGTTGTGTCTGTACATTGAAGATATTTATCTCAAAATAACTTAGGATGACTAAAAAACAGTAAATCAATGATTTTTAAAATTTTTGTCTGTCTGTTTGTCTGTTTGTTCGCGCTAATCTCGGAAACTACTCAACCGATTCGAATGAAACTTTTTTATTGTATAGCTGTAATATCAGGGCAACTTATAGGATATATTTTATTTTGAAGACCAGGCTACTTGATGTAGAACCACAACAGCCCAGCTAAACTATAAGAGGTAGGTCAATGGCACCTTAACAAAAGTTGTTTAGATTGATGAGCATTATTTGATGACATGAACAAAATCAAAGATCATGGAACACATGGTGTGGAACTCTAAGAGCCCAGCTACACCATAACAAATATGGGATGAAATGGAATGCAAAATTGTCAAATGTGATGAGCATTTTTGGATGAGATCCAATAAGGAAGGATATTTCGAACTTAAAGGGGGTTCCAAGTTTGGTGATGGGACTACGTGATTCCTTAGCCCAATCTACTATTTAAATAATCATATAATCATCTTTAAGTCAAGAGTCATAACGTTCACGCAAATGAAGTTGCGGGCGGCCACTAGTTACAAATATTATGGTAAATACACTGAAATAGTTATTTAAAACGTGAAAAATGGTGTCGGAAAATTTTAAATTGATCATCAGTGCAAGTTGGGAGAATATAATGAAGATTATTCTGGATTTTGTAAGGCATTAATTGAAAAATTTTCTACTTTTACAAATACCTTTTAATGGGGGGAAGGGGATAAAAGGTTGGCAGCGCACTTGTAACTCCACTGGTGTTGCAAGTGTCCATGAGCGGCGGCAATTGCTTACCATCAGGTGATCCGCCTGCTCGTCTGCTACCTATCACATAAAAAAAAAAAAAAAAAACGCATTGGAACTGCTCGCGTATAGATTGGAATCTAAACATTTGCGCGCTTACTCCAAATTATACACGATTAGTCCGTATGCGTTCTGGCACTGTATATTTTGGAACAAGCTAGTTAAGTTTTGTGACTACGAAGTATACGCGATTATGTGCGTTCTAGCCTAGTATAGATTGGAAAACCTTAGTAAAAAAGTGATTTCCAATATCTATACGCGATAGTTACACACCCCTGCGTTCTGGCCTTGTACAGAATGGAAAGACGCTTGTATGCCATCCCTCTGATGCCGGTCTGATACAATTTATTTAGCAGGATATCGTATCGAACTCTGTCGTAGGCTCTACTTATATCGAGTAAGAGACCGACGGCAATTTTTTTGTTATTTATATCTTCATAAACGTTTTTTGTGAATTTATATACTGCCAAAATTGTAGAATGTTTTTTCCTAAAACCACTTTGATTATCGTGCAAGATTTTAAATTTTTCGTAAAAGGAATAGAGTCGGGTTATCATTACTGTCTCAAATATTTTTGCCGACGTTGGCAATAGTGCTATTGGCCGGTAATTATTGATGTCTGTGGTTTGTCCTTTTTTATATACTGGTTTAATTAGAGAGCGTCTGGAAAAGTACCCTCTGAAAATTATTGATTTATTAATCGTGTATAAGGGATTGCTAGGATTTCAGCACAAGATTTAATCAGAAATGGATGTATTTCATCGATACCGAATGAAGTTTTATTTTTTAAAGGTGTTATAATTCTCGTTAATACTCATATCTTGGCGAAATACAACTTCTTAGTTTATCCATATCCATACTAATATTATAAATGCGAAAGTAACTCTGTCTGTCTGTCTGTCTGTCTGTCTGTCTGTCTGTCTGTCTGTCTGTTACTCTTTCACGCCAAAACTACTGAACGGATTTGAATGAAATTTGGTATACAGATGATCTAGACCCTGAGAAAGAACATAGGCTACTTTTTATTGCGAAAAGGGGGTTGTAAGGGGTTAAAAGGGGGGTAAAAAGTTACTTTTCCACGCGGACGAAGTCGCGGGCGGCCGCTAGTATTTGATAATTCATTTTTGAAATTTTGTACGTTTGATTGATTAAATACTCGTTTATATTTAGAAAATTGTTTCAGTTGTTGTGAGTTTTGAGGCATAGAACATAACAAACCCATATGATCGGAAAAGCCAAATTCCATTACAGATGCTTTCATATCCTTACAAACGAAATTAGTAAAAAGTAGGTCTATGCAGGTAGAACAAGTTGCTGTGATTCTAGTGGGCTCATTTATTTTTTGTCGAAAGTGAGATAGTAAAATATTTGATAGCCGGTTTTTCTCGTTACTATTGGTGAGGAAATCAACATTAAAGTCTCCGCCTATGATAATATTTTTGCGCGAATTTTTTCAAGCTTTTGTTTTCTTGTGATGTCACGTGGTTGCTCTTTCTGTGTTGGTGATGAGAGTTCAGTGGTTTTTGTTTTCCGTTTATGATTAGCGTATTATTCTTTATTATTGTATGCTGCCCACTCAGTCGTGCGTCTTGTAAGGCTTGTCTCATTTTTCTCCTTTCGTGTAAGGCTTCTGGGCTGAGATATTCAGTAATACTGAAACCAGCTCTTCTCAAGTATAAAGAGTTTTCCAGAATCAGAGAATCAGAATCAGAATAGTTTATTTATTTCTTTAAAACATGGTAATACAGAAATGGTGTTAGGGTAAAATACAATGGTCAGCATATTTTGCCATATTAGGCGTAGAAATGTCATAAGTTAGTTTTATAATTATTAGCCGATACAATATTTACAAAATAGGTAACATTTTATTAAACAATATACATATATCAATTAATTCAAGTAAATGTCGAAATTGCAATTTCAGAGCAAAATCCATATGATTATTTAGTCAGCCAAATTGTCATTCATAAATTGTGTAATTGAATAATAACATTTGTCAACAAGTAATAGTTTTAATTTCTTTTTAAATAAATGCATGTTTGAGTTTTTAATGTCTAACCACATTAAAAACTTAAATTAAAAAATAAATGCATGTTTAATGTTGCATAAATGTGTAAACATGCATTTATTTAAAAAGAAATTAAAACTATTACTTGTTGACAAATGTTATTATTCAATTACACAATTTATGAATGACAATTTGGCTTGGTATTTGGTATTTTATTATAAATTATAGGACCCATGCCAAATACACTTTTGCTCAGAAGGGCCGTGTGATAGCCTGCAGTTCTCAATAATGGACGATATTGTGATCGTACTGGTCTAGTTCTTATATCAATTAATTTTCTTAAGAGATGGATGTTACTCTTGATAAATATACATAATTCGAGGATATAAATTGAGGGCAATGTTAGTAATTTAAGTGACTTAAATACTGGTACACAGCTATCTGTATTTTTTAGGCCACATATTGCCCGAATACATCGTTTTTGAGATCTGAAAATGTTTTCTCTTTCGCTACAGTTACCCCAGAATATTACTCCGAATCTCAAATTTGATGCGACAATTCCATGATAAGCCGTAATAACTGAATCTAAGTTAATTTTTTTTGTGATCTGAAAGAGAGCATAGGCTGATTTATTAAGTCTTTTTCTTAATTCTTCCGCGTGAGCCTTCCAATTGAGTTGACTATCAAGTGTGACGCCCAGGAATTTAGTGATCGGTATTTCTTCTATAATTTGTGATCCGTAGTTAATGGCAATTTTTTGTGGTCTATGTTTTTGGTAAAAAAGCATACATTTAGTTTTAGTCAGATTTATTTTTAGGTTATTGATGTCGAGCCAATTTACTATGGAGTCTAATGCGTCATTAATTGCTTTTTCGTAGTTTACATCCTTGCATTCTATAATAGCAGTGCTATCATCTGCATACAGTACCATGGTATGGTTACTGAGTGCTCTAGGTAGATCGTTTATGTAGAGGAGGAATAACAAAGGCCCAAGTACACTACCTTGTGGCACGCCGTATTTAATATCTTTTGGATCTGATTTATATGTTTCTTCATACCGCGTTTTCAGACATATTCTATTTATTTCGACATATTGCGTTCTATTCCTGAGATAAGATTCTATTAATTTATTTACGTTACCTCTTATGCCATACATATCTAGTTTTTTTATTAATTTGTCGTGATTAACGTAGTCAAAAGCTTTCGTCATGTCAGTAAATATCGCGCATACTGGATTTTTTATGTCAACGTTTCTCATAATCGTATTTAATAAATTGTAAATTGCCATGTCAATATTTCTACCATTTCTGAATCCCATTTGTTCGTCACATAAGATGTCAAATTTACTTAAATATGAATATAATGCGTTATAAATAACTTTTTCTAGTATCTTTGAGAATACTGATGTAAGTGCAATTGGTCTATAGCTACCAACGTTTTCTCTGTCACCTTTTTAATATAAAGGTTTAACAATGACTGGTTTGAGCTTTTTGGGAAAAATACCTTGAGTTATTGATAGGTTGATAATATAAGATAGGTGTGTGGATATAATATCTGCTACATATTTTACCACAATAATTGAGATGTCGTTATATTCTTCACTCCTTTTATTCTTTAAACCCTTAATTATTTTTAATATTTCTAGTGGTACTACGGGAGACATGAACATTGATTGAAATTGTTTGCTCTGTTTAACGCTTTCACTAGCTTTTGACTTATCAACTGTACCTGCTCTATGAGATGCTCGTTGAAAGCGTTAGCGATTTTCTTGGGATCTGTAATTATTTTGCCATTTCTTTTAATAGTACTTATGGATTTTTTCATCTGAGTTGGACCGTTTATCAGCTGCCATGTTGTTTTAGACTTGTTGACTGAAGAATTTATGAGATGATTATTCTGTGCCTTTTGAGTAAGCTTTACAATCCTTCTGAACCGTTTGGAATAATCATGCAATTGACCTTTATTATGATTACAGGGTGAATGGCGATATTTCCACAGTAACATTCTTAGTTTTTTACTACACGCTCTTATGCCTAGATTATAACTTGATATCCAGTTTATTTTTTTATTAGTTTTTATGATCGCAACTTTTTCTGGGAAACACAGATCGTATAACAATTTGAATAGCTCTATGAAATGACTGTATGCTAAACAAGGATCCGATGTATTATAGACTTCACTGAAAGATAGGCATTGTAGATGTTTTTGAAAAGATGAAGATGCTCCGCACGCATATCCCGTATCTTTTTACGCCAAAAGCTTAATTTACACGTTTTTTTTTACTTATACTCTTAATATTTGTGCCGTATGATTTCATTTCATTCTCTCGCAAAATCAATTTGGCTTCAGGAAGAATAAATCCACTGAGGATGCAATTGAAAGTCTCATCACCAGTGTCGCAAAAAAATCTAGATAATAAGAATAAGTGCCTGGCAATTTTTCTAGATTTGGCAAAAGCATTTGACACTGTTTCGATCCCACTATTAATATGCAAACTAGAATCTATAGGTATCCGGGGTGTGCAACTCGACCTTTTTAAAAGTTACCTCAGCAATAGGTCACAAGCTGTTAAGATTGGTGAATATCTTAGTTCCAATGTCGACGTCAGTTTTGGTGTACCTCAGGGCTCCGTTTTAGGTCCAACGTTGTTCCTGATTTATATAAATAGCCTTTGTGAAATTGATATACCTGAAGTAAAGATCATCACATTTGCCGATGATACAGTCCTTGTATTTCAACATACATCCTGGTCAAGTGTTCAAAAAATTGCCGAAAAAGGTCTTAGAGAAGTAAGTTAATGGCTTGATTTTAATTTATTAACTTTAAATATTAAAAAAACGAAATATATAACTTTTAGTATACGAAAAAATTTGCAGCCAGATCAAAATTTTGCTCTTAAAGCACATTCTCTCGATTGTGATAATTTTAACAATTTTCAATGTCCTTTTTTAACTTCAACAAATAGCATTAAATATCTCGGCATAGAAATTGATAACAACTTAAACTGGCAACAACACATATCTAATTTAAAAACTAAAATTCGTAAGCTAACGCCTATATTTAAAAGATTTCGAAATTTAAAAGATGATAAAACTAATAAAATGTTATACTTTACCTTGTGCCAGTCAATAACCTCTTATGGAATTTCGGCTTGGGGTGCAGCTCGAAAATGCGCCCTTTTGAAAATTGAAAGAGCTCAAAGACTCATTATAAAAGTAATTAATTTCAAACCCTATAGATATCCCACCACAAAGTTATATAAGGAATTTGGTGTATTAAGTGTTCGACAGCTTTTCATTAAAAGCATAGTTCTTAGGCAGCATTCAGACTGCATGAAACGGTCCAAAACATCGGCCAGGCGAACATATGAAGTCTATGACGTTCCTTCCTGCAAGACCAGCTTTGCACAATATTTCTCGTATTATCTAGCACCTATGCTGTATAATCGGCTATGCAAAAGCAAACCCTTGAAAGACTTATCAAGATATGTTTGTAAAAAGACCCTGGATGAGATTCTGAGAAATTTAGATTATGAACAGACTGAATTAATAATAAAAGTGTGTAAGTAAAAAATATTATATAATTAATTAGTTCTATAACTGGGCTTCATTCATTCATTTATTTTATTTAATCTTAACTGCGTAAAATATATTATATACAGTAGGCGACAATATATACTTTATTTAATTTATGTAAATTTATTTTATTATAACTCTGAAATCAAATTACTTATATATAATATTCAAAAATAAAAGGATTGCAATTTTTGGGAGATGTCTAGGCATGGGACGAGAGCTTTTTATTACCTTGCCGTAACACAGTTTATAACTAGTACGGGAGGTAAGAGTTCCTAACCTAAATACCTACATTGTCTACTATATTCTGTTCTATTAAGTTATATCTAAATATTTTATATATTTAGATATAACTTAACGTAACAAAATAATACAACCCATTTTGGATAAGTTCTAAATTTATTTTTTAAGTAGATTGTGTAAGTGTACTTTATGAGAAAGAATAAACTTATAGGAGGGGGTACGTGCTGTATGGTGTAAGATGGGGAAGGTTTAGGCCAAGAAATCACACAACGTTTCCGGGTGAATAATATAATAGCGCTAAACACTCTTTACACGATAAAATACAGTGAAAACAATAAAACGTACACCCTAATCCTACTTACTAAAACCGAATTAACTCGCCATAAACAAATTACAAATGGCGGAACGCGCTCGCTGTGGCAACAGCGGAGTCAAAGCGCGGGAAACGTTACAGGCGTACGCTTAGCACTGGGCTCGCAGCCAGACTGCGGCGAAAATCACATTGTTCCGACCACTCGACCAAACAGCGACGCGACTCTCAAATGACATGCGCAGATGCCAAGAGCCGCGGCGTTGCCACAACAGGTGCGAGTGGGATGCGATATAAAATTATACAAAAGTGTGCAAGGGAACACACTACTAACTAAATAAAACGCGCTCGCCTCGGATATAACATTGTGGAACGTTTAGAAGTGTTGGGAGGCCAGCGAAAATTACCAACCGCTATATCCTCCCCCTCTAAGTCACACAACCGACCCGGTGGTGACTTAGGCCTACCTCGTGACCTGGTGACAGCAGGTCCAAAGTTCCCAGCATAAGGTACAAGTTCGCTGGCCTGGTACCTTCCCTTAACTTGCCCCCGGTGATCCACGACCTCGAAGGTAGTGGTGCGCGACACTCGGCTAATTTTAAAAGGTGCAGTTTGACGAGGAGGAAACTTAGTCAACTGACAAGGGGTGGAACGTGGGACCAAGACCTGGTCGCCAACCCGATAATAGGGTGCATCCCTACATCTCCAATTTTCTACAACTTTTCTGGGGACACGTTTGGAAGAGCGGAGTTCAGGTCCGCTTTGAGAGAAGGCAGCTGTGGAAGAGTAGCAAACCCTTGTCTTCAACACAGAAGCAGGCGGCGATGGAGAACTCGTCATTTGAATAGGCGGTTGAGAAGCGCAAGATTGTGCGTTATTAAAAGCTGAGGAAGTGGGGCGTGAATGAGCCGATAAATCCACTTCGGGAACCGACAGCACAGGAGAACAACACTGCACAGCAGTAACGTTATTAGAAGTTTCACAAAACTTAGAACTCCCTGGGCCTCCCCCTGGTGTGACGACATCCTCGTCGTTGAGCGCTGATGGGGAAACTTCCTTTTCTGAGGCAGTCGACCTGGTTCTCTCGTTCTCATGGGGAACCACGGAAGGGGAAACGAAAGATGTGACCTCATCCTCAAACTCCAAAAGAAAGTCGCTACTTATAGTATCGAGCGTGTACCGGTTTCTTTTAAGGTCCAGTACCATCCCGGCATCTCGTATAAAATTTATACCTAGGAGAGTATCAGTAGCACCAGGTAAGAACGCAAAAGCCGTAGGTATGACAATACCATGCAGCTCTACATCGACAGTTGCCATGTCAACCTGTCGGTCACAGATAGAGCCGTCAGCTAATTTAAAATTCACTAGACTATTTACAAAAACAACATTATTCTTAACTAATACCTTCCTTAACCTAGCACTCGCGATTGACAACTTAGCTCCAGTGTCAACTATAGCACGATCACTAACACCACTTATCATAACATTGACCACTGGCCGTGCACACGCGTCGATGGGTGCAGCGGCACCTACTGCAGCAACGGATAGTAAGGACGACGACGGTATCGTCACGTCGCTCTTCTTACTGCAGCGGAGACAGCGAGGACGGATTACCCCTGGCGCGCCACAACCAAAACAGGCGATTGGCAAGGGCTTCTTCTGTGTCATCATTCCGCTGGGGCTCGCTGGCGCAGAATCACGTCGCAAAAGTCTATGACAAGCCGACTTGTCATGGCCGTACTTCTTGCAGTACGCGCAGCGAGGCCTGGACTTCCGAGTCAAGCGGACCTCAGAACTCGTCGTCACTGGTGGTGGTGGTGGTGGCAAATCTGGAGCAGGCGAGGCAGCAACGAAGGACGATGTGGTGGACGGCGAAGGTGGCGGCAGGACCTCGACAGACAGTGATGCGGCGGGCAGTAGAACTGGCAATGGGACAGCAGCAGGATGAGACAAGGCAGGCGGTGGAGCTGATGAACTCAGCTTTGCAATAAGCTGATGCAGGTATTCATCCGTCATCATGATGGTTGAAGGAGGCGCGGCCGCGACTTGCGGCGTCGGCGTCGGCGAGGAGGGCGATGGCAGCTGTGTGAGTGCACCCTGCACTGGTGGGAACACAGGCTGCGGAGTCGTAGAGGGCGTCACCTGACCACCCTGGTCAGCAGCATCAGCGCAAGCAAGCGCTGGGTCAGAATGCTGACCGAGACTAAGCGCACCAGACCTCGTTAAGGCCATCATGTTCAAATACGGGAACAACAAAATACCTAATTCTAAAAAGTTCACTAATTGCTCAAAAGAGTCCACAAACCTACACACTATCCGAAAAATTGTCCACAATATAAGTCTAATCCAGTACAAACTAAATATTAAGTCCGCACAAAACACTGTGTCCGTAGGTTAAACAAAAATCCACACAAAAAAAAAAAAAAAAACAAAACAAGTCCACATAAAAATGTCCAAATCCACAATTAAAAATCGTCCACGAATAATCAAACAAAGGTTACTTTCCTTTATCGGCGGCGCGGTGCGGCAAGCTCAAAGGCGCCGACAAACAGCGGCGTGGTGATACAAAGGCGCCTGCGCGGCAGCCTTTCGCCACCGGCCAACACTGCGCGGGGCGCGGGCGGCGAACAGCAAGAAGACGTGCGGCGCAATACCACGCACAGTCAACGCCGCAAACACGCAAGTCCCTCAAGGACACGCACAGTCACACAAACTTAGTTCAAACACTAGAGAGACTTACAAAAAGTTCACTATCTCTAGGTAATTACACTACAAGAGTCTGAATTAAAAACAATACAAAACACGTGGAAAATGAATGACACAACACGTGTTAGAGTCCCAGGAAAATATTATACAAAAGCGTAACACAAGCAGTCTTATACCTATCTATATACAAACTACGAACGAAAACAAGTCTTAAAAAGCACTACGTAGGCATTAAAATGTTCTAGGTAGGCACACACTAAACGCGAAAAGTTCGGCACGCACACTCGCGAATAAAGCCTAATACCACACAGGTATCTTCACGTTTAGGTCCAAGTCCACAGAATACCTACGTGACGTCACGCTCACAGACACTGTTCTTAGACACAGAAAAAGAATAGGCACTGCGTAATAACGTTCAAAAATGTTCGGCCAAACGTTGGGCTGCCAATTATAGGAGGGGGTACGTGCTGTATGGTGTAAGATGGGGAAGGTTTAGGCCAAGAAATCACACAACGTTTCCGGGTGAATAATATAATAGCGCTAAACACTCTTTACACGATAAAATACAGTGAAAACAATAAAACGTACACCCTAATCCTACTTACTAAAACCGAATTAACTCGCCATAAACAAATTACAAATGGCGGAACGCGCTCGCTGTGGCAACAGCGGAGTCAAAGCGCGGGAAACGTTACAGGCGTACGCTTAGCACTGGGCTCGCAGCCAGACTGCGGCGAAAATCACATTGTTCCGACCACTCGACCAAACAGCGACGCGACTCTCAAATGACATGCGCAGATGCCAAGAGCCGCGGCGTTGCCACAACAGGTGCGAGTGGGATGCGATATAAAATTATACAAAAGTGTGCAAGGGAACACACTACTAACTAAATAAAACGCGCTCGCCTCGGATATAACATTGTGGAACGTTTAGAAGTGTTGGGAGGCCAGCGAAAATTACCAACCGCTATAAACTATTATTATTATTATATATTATTATTATTATTATGATCGGACATTGCAAGGTCTTTTACTTCGCTTTTGCATTTATTTATTAAGTTGTGTGCAAAATTGTCAATGCAGCTACCACTTGCTGGTCTTGTACATTGTTTTATTTCTAGTGCAAGGTTGTAATTCAAGAGAAAACATTCAAGTTCAAGGCTGACGTTATTTCTTTTTAGTGTATCTGTTACGGTAAATGTAAGCAATCGGTAATTATCTATAATCACCGGTAATTATAGATAATCACCAATGCACATGGTAAATGTAGTGAATTATCCATATTTACCAGTAATTATATAAAACTTCCACGCGGCCGTGGTAAATATCGACATAAGCTCCCAGATAACAATTTAAACTTGAATCTGCTGAATCTAAGTGCCCTAAAAGTCTTTCTTGCATAAATAAATAATATTTTTAGGTTTAAATCCCTAAATTGGTTCAGTGAAATGCCAAAAAACATGTTAGGGTATGGTTAGGTATTTAGGGTGGAGGTTAGGTTAGGGTTATTTTTTTTTATGACCACCCAAAAATACTTAAATTTTATTCCGGGTGGTCATAAAAAAATAACCTTAACCTAACTTTTTATTACCACGAAAGCCTTTCTTACATACGTTTGCAAGTACCTACAAAGTAACCTTGTGTGTGTGTTCTCTAATTAATATCATTGTCAGACTGTTTATTATTATAAATAAATACCTGCTGGTCAAAAAACATTGGGTTTTTATTTATTATTTTTGTGAAATTATTAAACATTTTTTTTAAACTTTGTGAAATTATTAACCAAATTTTATTATATTTAAGACTAGAATTGTTTTTATTTCAATAAACATTTGATTCTAATGTTTGATTTACTACATTTACTAAAGGAGTATGGTAATTTTATATAATTGCCGGTAAATGTGATTAATTCGAAAGTTTTTACAACATTTACCACGAGCACTGGTTATTATGCATAGTTCCCGGTAATTATACATAATAACCGCATTATCCACATTTACCGTAACATATCGATATTGAAGTCACCACACACAACTACCTTTTTTTTACAATTTTTACAAACTAGGTTTAGAATTAAGTCTAATTTGTCGTAAAATGTATGAATATTAGATATCTTAGGGCACCTGTACAGACATACTATAATTAAATCATGTTTAATGAGCTCTATTGCACAACATTCAATAGTAGGGTGATCGAGACAGTGATTGCCCACTTAAGAAAATTATGCAAAGTTTTATTTTAATTAAATCCTTTATTTTAACAATTGGGTAGCAGTGTGCGACTTTTATATAACGTTGGTAGTTTAGCTTTGAGATAAGTTAGCAACAATTCAAATATCTACAGAATATTTGTAATTATAACGTTTAGCAAAAAAATCTTGAAATTTGTTCTAAAAATTCAGTGATTGCCCACCCCCTCTAAATACTAAATGGAATGTTTTTATACCATTATAACTGCTTCAAATGATACATCAAAGCTTTAACTAGCTAGTTGTTTAGCTTTCACATTCAAAAAATAAAATAAAAGTGACACAATCATTAAAACTACTAAGTGTATCCGATTCTCCTAAGGAATTTGAGTTTTTTGAAGAGACGAACACCTGCTGTGCAAAAACAGCCATTATAATATATATTTTTTAAAATGTTGACAAATTTCTTATTCAGAATTCTGATAAAGAGCACTCTTGTGTTATTTAACGGATTTAATTCAAAACTACTCCTTTGAAAATAAGTTAAAATCTACGTTAACCTTAAACCTGGCAATCACCGTACCCTGGGCAATTACTGTCTCGGTTCCCCTACCACTTATTGACAATTTAGAGATATTTTCCCATGTTGTGTATTGTATATCATTTTTAACTAAAATATTAGCTCCGCCACGACGTTGATTGATCCTGGAAAAACAAGCAGCTAGCTTGTAATTAGGTATTTTGAGCAAACTCTCGTGTTAGTAAGTCACATTTGTTTATGAGTCCCGCTATGTTCTTTTTTTTTTTTTTTTTTTATGTGATAGGTAGCAGACGAGCAGGCGGATCACCTGATGGTAAGCAATGCCAGCGCTCATGGACACCTGCAACACCTGTTCTGGTGAAGAATGCTGATTTCATTGTTATTAAAGAGACTCTGAGGCACGAAAGGGCCGTTTTCCAACAGCGGGGTAATCTTCCTCAGTCTCATTATTTATTTCGTCGTGTACCTCTAGATCATCGTTGGTTATACGTATAGATGTACGTATTAATTTTTCCAGTTCTATATGAAAACATATCCAACGTCAAATCTTTATTAGAATCTATGAGATGTCCGTATTTATGGAATAAGATGTCACGGTTCAATAAGTTGTTGAAAGTTTCAACTCTGTAATTGTAAAGTGGTTTGCCACATATATTATGTTGGTGTAGTCAAAATTATGTTTGTATTTATCTTAGTCAGTTTCTCTCTTATAGCCCTTTTTTTTTTTTTTTTTTTTGTTCACGCAGAGTGAATGCCGCCTTATGCACACCCGGCCGCTGGGATACGACCAGGTAGTGTGGGGCTCTCCCCTGGATTGGGCCTCTGCTAATCAGAGGCCGTTCAAGGGCATACCCACTAAACACTCTGCGACTTTTCCCGGCAAATCCAGGCTCGGGGTGGGAAAGCGGGAAATAGGACGAACCTCATCACCGCAGACCCACCCATGGACAGCAAGGCACGCCAGTACGGCCTCTTTCCGACTCCCGGGGCTTAAAGCCCCCAGAGCAGCTCCCACTGCCCTCCGACAAAGCCCCAACCGGGCGGCGCCCGCATCGCTGGATTGCGATACGGGCGTCGCGGGCATGGGCTCCTGCAGAACTCTCCACAAACCCACACCCTGCTGGCTGCAGGGCAAGGTGGGGGGGAGTGCCTGCAGGCTTCCAAAAAAACTGCCCCACCAGACAGCCCCACGGCCGGCTACGCTGGATTGCGCAGTCGGTCGCTGGGCGGAGAGGTGGGGTTAGCCGGCCTTTGCCGCATCCCACTGGCTGTGGGACGCAGCGCAGACCAGCAACTAAAGACCCCCACAAAAGATGTGGGGGGTGGCGCCCGAAGGCGCCCCACTCGGTGGGGCCCACGTCAAGGTGCGCCCAAAGTGGAGGAGATCCTCACAGGGCGCCGGACAGGGCCCCGGCCCAGACAGAGCTGGGCCTCAAAGTGCAGCTGTCAGCCGTCGGGTAGCAATATGGCGATAAGCCAATTGCTACCCGTCGTTGCCCAGGGACACCAGGACCCCTCCGGTAGCAGTTCCAAACAGAAAGAAAATACTACCGGGGAGGCCACACGAGGAGGTCGCCGCACCGTAGTCCCCCTCTCTTATAGCCCTAACTAACATCTTGTAATCTTGAGAATAATGAAAGTCAGTTCCTCCAATAAGAATTACACAGAAATCTTGTTTTGTATAGTCTTTTACCTTAATTTCAAGATCTTTCAACACAATTTCAATCCCCACATTATTTGTTATGTGATGTAGTATATGGAAGTAATCGTATGTGGTATTTATGTTCATAATATTCTGTAATATTCTTAGACTTTTGTCAGTAGAGATCAAACATAATTTATTTGTTCTAGTCATGTTTACTGGGTTTTTGGCATTATTTTCTTACTCGTTGTATTTAAGTTCTTTTTTTCTGTCCTCAGTTATAAGATCCATTTCAGGTGGTGATGTATTTACGGTTTGTAATTCCTGTTCCAGATCTTTTATAGTTGTGTTCAGGGGGTCTAATTTGAAGTCATTTTGAGACTCAACCAAACGATTGAGAATGCCATTTCCTAATTTGAAGTGACCATTGTTTCGTTTGAGACCGATGGAAGTTGTTTTGACAGGACTTGTCTCAAACCCTAATTTGAAAGCGTAAAATGACATTCGTAAAATTGAATTTGACAGCTCAAGTCTCGGGGTTTTATGTCAAATTTTACGATAACTCGAAAGGTGTTTTACTTCGGTTGAAGTATTGAACATTTCATACATACTTACATGGAAGATTAGAAATTATATTATACTTGTCATATAAAAGTTACGTTAAGAGTTTACTAGCAAATTAGGTACATAACAAATACCTGTAAAGTTAGTTTAAAGGAAATAATAGGTAAATAAATAATAATTTTTGTGTCTAGAAGAAAATGGTCATGTACCACCTACCTATCTTAACTTACTTAATAATTTGTGATTTTTTGCATTGAAACGGGCTGGTAGACTTTTGAGAGATTCCTTTTGAAAAGCCATTGTGAGGATACGGTGCCCTAAGTAATATGGACTTAGTTGTGGACTTGTGGTTGTGGGATGCATCTGGTCGAGGTATGTACCTTACCTAAGTACTTCTATTCAACCTAACATAAACTAGAACTATACCTACCTATCGTTTTATTTCATTCAACATCTCATATCGAAAGGTTAAATAAAGTTATGGATAGGTACTTACTTAAACTAAGAAATTTAAGAACCAACTTACCTTACTATTCCTTAAATAAAGACAATATTTTACAGATCAACAATATTTTACATAAAGCACTCAACTACTATGCAAAGTATTTTGTTTGTTGTTTGTTTGAAAGTTATGGAATAGAAAATCATGAGCCATCCAAATTATGTTCATAGTAAAAGTCACAAAATTCCAATGAAAGAAATTGTTTAGGTACCAAGAGTAAATAATGAACTTAAAAATTTAATTAATAGATCTCCGGTGTAGTGCATTTTTTGGTTGATACTTATAAGTATTTATTTATGTTTACAGATTTTATGAGCGATGATGGCATTACTTATGGCAGATGGATGTACACCCATGCCCACCCATGGACACACCCAACACCATGTGGAGTCACTACAATAGAAAATAAATAAAATAATAATTGTTGTATGAACTGCGATTGTCAAAATTTTTTTTCTATTCTATGCTGAACACAAAGATTATGTATCTAAATACCTAATTTGAGATTAATTTGAATTATTAATCTAATAGCTTGGGTTTAGTTTGTAACGTAGTGTTACACATTTACTAAAATTTATTAAATATATTAAACTTAGTGTCTTAAAGTCATAAAAAAAGAAGAAGTAATAAGTAAAAATAATAAGTAATATAAAGACTCAATATAGTAGGCAGTTGTCTATTGTTCTCGAGCGGTCCAGTCGCTGCCGACAGCCGCGTCCCCCTTTGCCTCTCCCCGTGATCGCCTGAGACCGGTCTCGCCGCAGAGCCGAGCCGGCTCGCGCTCCATTCCTCAGACCGAATTTTTGCCTTGCGTAGAAACTACGTCGCTTTGTCTCACGGGCGCTCAGTACTAGGAGCGTTTCGATCTTTTAATTTTTACTTACCTACCTATAATCGCGAGTGTTTTGTATTCCCATATTGGGTAAGTTGTGCAAATAATATATTACAATTAAGTAGAGTGTATAGTACCTAATATTTTAGCAGTGTTTATAGATGTGCCTGGTGTAATTACTATAAGTTTTTATATATTTTATTTTATTTATATATTGTGTTACATTAGTAATTTTCTGTTAGTACCTACCTACGATGATGATTTTGTTTGTACTACTATAATGATAAGTCTTATATAGTTGTTAGTTAATATTATATTACCGCTTAGCGCAGTGGTTGAGCGCCGGTTAAGACGCAGAGGTCGCGGGTTCGATTCCCGCGCTAGCACAATGTCCATTGATGAAACACATAAGTGTTTGTGTTGGATGTGAATGTTACTGGTCTCAACCTATTGTTATTTAAACCTATCCATAGCCGTTGCTGATTTTTAAATATGCCTTGCCACCTGGACTATCTTTTGCCTTTGTGCTTACTGAATAATGTAGAACTAGAATGCCTCATGATCCAATAGGTCTGCTCCCTTATTGTTATAAAGATCATGACATTTATTTTGATCTTGGGGTTTCAGGAACACTCCCAGGAGTGAAAACTATTCTCGCCTCTGTGGAGAAGAACCCGGAAGACGTCCTGATCTGTTCTGGGACTCACGTCGTCATCACCCCTGGAGCTTGGAAGACTGAGGAGAGTGCGGTATTTCTGGACCTTGGACGGACTGCGTTTAGTGACCTTGGCTTGACCTCCACCCTCGGACTTTAATTTTTTTTAATAAAATAAGTTATAACAAATTATAACTGGGCTTATTATTTAGTAAATTCACAAATTAGTGTGACAGTGGCGCCCATATACGTGGTTATAAAGGTCATTACTCGTATTTCGTTCCAAGTGTACTACATTTTGGTTTGGGCAGTTGGTATTAGATTTGCTTGGTGTGCGGTAGTTGTAATTTCTTAAATAAATTACCTAGGTACCTACCTAACTGCAATATTAAAAAAAAAAATCTTGGTTTTTTTGTTAATGTAGATACCTAAATTGTTATTATATATACACATTTTTTTATATTCTAAGTTTTGTGACAATATTATTATTGTAAATAAAAAAAAAAAAAAAAAAACAATATAAATAAAAATTAATTATAATTATAGTATAAATATTGTTATTGTAAATCAATCCTAACTGCTAGCTAGATTTGCACATGGTTTGAAACAATACGATTTGCGAAAAAGAAATACATTAATAAACAATTGTTTTTTTAACCTTATTTTTTGTCACAATTGTCTTCGTATCATACAATCGTTTTGAAGCATTACCCTCATTGTAACAGAACGGTCTAGTGCTTGCTTTAGTGGTATCCGCTTTAATTTTATTAAGTAGATTAATATTTTTATTATTTGCACAACCTTAAGTTTTCTTAACTGATAATAAATCTAATATAATGTCTCGTCCAATTAAGTATTTACTTCTGCAAAAGTCGGAACTGAGTTATGAAGTTGCGATCAGAGGGGAAATACCTTCTGATAATGTAGAAGGTTTGCGAAGGCAGGTCAATAAACTGACCCAGTTATACGCATCTGACGATATTCTGGATACCGTATATGATTTTCCTACGGATATTGAGGGGTGCAGTACTACACTAGATAAAATCAAATCTAATCTTGATTCACTTATTGTAAATTATAGTGAATCACTGTACAATAGAACAAAATCCTTAATAAATCATCTACATTACAGGATTCAAAGAATTGAGAAGCCGGTCGATAGTGAAAATAAAATTAGCCTAGAAAAAGTCATTCGTAGCTTTGAAAATTACAATGCTGTATTAAAAGGTTTTTCCTTTGCCGAGTACTAGTGAGTCTAAAATTTCAAGTCCTCCTACCGTTGGTGAGGAAAATAATACGGAGAAGTCAAATGTATCTGGCCTAAATATTTCTGTTACTTGTGATCGCAGTTCAAGTGAGATTAATAAGATTAAGTTTGACGGAAAATCATGTGTTCGCGCATTTATACAGAAAATAGAAGAATATCGTACTTCTAAAGGTCATTCTGAAAGTAAAATGCTCCTTTCTGCCATAGACATATTTACAGGTGATGCCTTGCATTGGTTTCGCAGTGTTAAAAATGAATTGAATGATTGGCAAACATTAATCTCCCGTCTTAAGGAGGATTTTGATGTTCCTGACTTTGATTATCGTATGCTGGCTGAGATAAGAGATAGAACGCAAGGGACTGGAGAAGGTATAGTTGTGTATTTATCCATTATGGATGGTATGTTCTCCCGATTGAGTAGATCCTTAACCAATGAAGATAAACTTGATATCATACTTCATAATATTCATCCTAGTTATTCTACAATTATAGCAGCAAGTCCTAATATTAAATCTGTGAATGATTTAAGAACGGTTTGTAAGAATTATGAGTGCATTAAAGTTCGTTCAGAAAATTATAAAGAGCCACCTAATATTTCTTCAAAATTATTAGCTCCAGAATTTTGTTATCAGTCGCAGCGCCGCAAAGATAATGGTAGGAATTATTATGGCAATTCATCAAATCCGACTAATGCTGTTAAAATCGAAGATCAACCAAATTCCGTTCACGCAATTGCTAGACCTTATTGTGCTCGTTGTCGCGTTAATACCCACTCTTTAAGAGAGTGCACTGCAGAGCGTACTATAATATGCTTTGGGTGTGGAGAAGAAGGAGTTCGTAGGCCTGATTGTCCTAAGTGCAATAAGGTGAAGACTGGTTCTAAATCCCTTTTCAAAAAACTAGATACTAAAAATTGTAGAAACGCACTAGTGAGTAATTTTGATAGCTCGGATTGGAATGATTGGCTAGTGTTTATTAAAGATTTCTTTCTAAAGCGCCGAAATTCCGTTTCTACAATTTTTAACTCGAGACCGAGTCATGACCCTAGACCATATGTAAAAATTACAATATCCAATGATATTTCAGCATATGGATTACTTGATTCTGGATCGGCAGTGACAATCTTAGGCAACAATTTTCATAACGAATTGTTACAGTGTGATTTGACATTATGCACTGATGATAAGATTACTGTCACTGCTGCTGGAGGCCAGAAAATAACCTCCATTGGCTTTATCCTTCTGCCAGTAACATTTGAGGATAAATTTTCAATTATAAAAGCTCATGCTATACCAGAGATAGAATCTTCTTTGATCTTGGGCATTGACTTTTGGAATGTTTTTAGCCTTTGTCCTAAGCATTTAGTAAATCCTGACAACTTATTTGATAGCGACCCTTTCTTGTCAGAGCTGTCAACTTTAAAAGAGTTACATTTGCATGCTTATGAAAATCTAGACCATTCGCAGAAGCAGATAGCAGACGAAATGGTAGATATGTTTCGTGGGATTTCATTCGCAGAAAAAGGCCTAGGGAGAACCAATCTGATCCAACACCACATAGAAACCGCTGATACTCAACCAATTAGACAACGTTACTATCGAATGTCTCCTGAAAAGCAGCGCATTATCACTGAGCAAGTTGATGAAATGCTTGATCTAGACGTAATCGAGCCATGTGAGAGTCCATGGTCTTCCCCAGTCTTAGTGGTAGGTAAGAAAGACGGGAAACCTAGAGTTTGCTTGGACAGTAGAAAGTTAAACTCAGTCACAAAAAAGGATGCGTATAGTTTGCCATACGTTAGTGAGATTTTGGACAATCTTGGGGATGCTAGGTACCTTTCCAGTATAGACTTGTCCAAAGCTTTTTGGCAAATATTAATACGAGAACAGGACCGTGAAAAGACTGCATTCTACGTACCTGGTCGTGGCACTTTTATGTTCAAAGTAACTGCCTTTGGACTTACCAATGCGCCAGCTACCCAGCAAGGTTGGTGGATCGTCTCTTTGGACCTGATTTTGAATGTAAAGTGTTTGCGTACCTCGATGATGTCATCATAATCAGTAAAACCTTTGAGGAACACTGTGACACTCCTTAAGCGAGTATTTGAGAGACTTCAGATGGCTAACTTGACAATTAACTTTGAAAAAAGTCAGTTTTTCCGAAGTAGCCTCCGCTATCTAGGTTATGTTGTAGACTCAAAGGGACTACGTACAGACCCCGATAAAGTAAAAAGTATTCTTAATTACCCTACTCCAACCAATAGAAAAGAACTAAAGAGATTCCTCGGTACTGCATCGTGGTATAGACGTTTTATACCCCAATTTAGTACGGTTGCAGGTCCATTAAACAGGCTTACGTCAACTAAAAAGAATGCACCAGAATTTGTTTGGTCTCCAGAAGCAGAAAAGGCTTTTCTCGAATTAAAGTCCCGTTTAGTCCAGGCACCAGTATTGGCTTGTCCTAATTTTGAACATTGTTTCGAAGTGCATACAGATGCTAGTAGCTTTGGTGTAGGCGCAATGCTTTCACAAACAATAGACGGTATTGAACATCCAATAGCCTACATGAGTCGCTCCCTTACTAAGCAAGAGCGCAATTATAGTACAACTGAGCGAGAAGCTCTCGCTGTACTGAGTGCTCTTGAACACTGGCGGTGCTACCTTGAAAATGGTAAATCATTTAAGGTATACACAGACCACTCATCCTTAAAGTGGTTTTTATCACTATCCAATCCAACTGGGCGATTGGCTAGGTGGGGTGTTCGACTATCCGCATTTAACTTCGAGTTAGAACATCGTCGCGGCAAGGATAATGTAGTTCCGGACGCACTCTCTAGAAGTGTACCTGTCTGTACCATTGATGCAAATACGAGTAATGTTTCCACCCAAGATCAGTGGTACTTGAATATTCTCAATGGTTGCCAAGACTCTCCAGTTAGTTTCCCTAACTATAAAATAGAGAATGGTTCTCTATACAGGTACATGAAAAGTAATAATGTGCTTACATCAGAGTTTGCTTGGAAAAAAGTGATCGCGGTGGAAGACCGGGCACAGGCTATTCAGCAATGTCACTCAGAGCCAACTGCTGGGCATTTCGGTGTGTTCAAGACATATAAGCGATTGACACTTCGATTTTACTGGCCTGGTATGTACTCTGATGTGGTAAAGTTCGTCTCTCTTTGTGAAACTTGTCTGGCATATAAGTTACCCACTCACGGAGTTTTAGGCAAAATGGGTAGACCAAAGGACGTCTCTCGGCCATTTCAATCTCTTTCTATTGACTTGGTTGGGCCTTTACCCAACACCAGAAAGCAAAATCAGTACATCCTAGTTGTTACTTGCTGTTTCGCTAAATATTGTCTTTTATTTCCACTTCGCAGAGCTACAGCGGACTTGATCGGTAAACACTTAGAAAATGATGTGTTTCTCGTTCATGGTATACCGCAAACTATCATAATTGATAATGGCAGTCAGTTCATTAGCCGAGAATTAGATAAACTCTTCAAAAAATATAACATACCCAAAATTCATTTTACTCCCAAGTATGCTCCTCAAATTAACACTGTTGAAAGATACAATAAAACTATTATAACTGCTGTGTCTACTTTTGTGAACGATGATCATAGAACTTGGGATTTGAACTTGCCACAGATTCAATTCGCAATTAACAATTCTGTCAATGAGACCACCAAGTATACACCTGCTTTTTTGGTATATGGCAGAGAACTTGTGACTTGTGGATCGCATTACCTTGATAATGAAGAATCTGGCGAAATGATATTCCTTCCACGAGATCCATATGCTGAGAATTTAGGCAGTTTAGTGGAAATTTTTAATAAAGTGCAATTTTCACTATGGCATGCACATAAAAAAAATACTCAGCGTTATAACCTGCGCCGTAAGGAATTTGAATTTAACATTGGAGATATAGTATGGAAGCGATGTTACTTTCAGAGTGACAAAGATGCTTATTTCAGCAAAAAATTGGCACCTAAGTACCAGAAGTGTCGAGTCAAAAAGAAACATTCTCCCTTAGTCTATGTGTTGGAGGATTTGAATGGAAAAGACCTTGGTGTTTGGCATATTAAAGACCTGAAAATAGTTAATAGCAACAATGTACATTAGTTTGTTAGTTATTTATTTCGGATTTTGTGGGAGGCCAAAATCCTCTTCCTGGAGAGGGTGTACTGTAACGTAGTGTTACACATTTACTAAAATTTATTAAATATATTAAACTTAGTGTCTTAAAGTCATAAAAAAAAGAAGAAGTAATAAGTAAAAATAATAAGTAATATAAAGACTCAATATAGTAGGCAGTTGTCTATTGTTCTCGAGCGGTCCAGTCGCTGCCGACAGCCGCGTCCCCCTTTGCCTCTCCCCGTGATCGCCTGAGACCGGTCTCGCCGCAGAGCCGAGCCGGCTCGCGCTCCATTCCTCAGACCGAATTTTTGCCTTGCGTAGAAACTACGTCGCTTTGTCTCACGGGCGCTCAGTACTAGGAGCGTTTCGATCTTTTAATTTTTACTTACCTACCTATAATCGCGAGTGTTTTGTATTCCCATATTGGGTAAGTTGTGCAAATAATATATTACAATTAAGTAGAGTGTATAGTACCTAATATGTTAGCAGTGTTTATAGATGTGCCTGGTGTAATTACTATAAGTTTTTATATATTTTATTTTATTTATATATTGTGTTAGTATAGTATTTACATTAGTAATTTTCTGTTAGTACCTACCTACGATGATGATTTTGTTTGTACTACTATAATGATAAGTCTTATATAGTTGTTAGTTAATATTATATTACCGCTTAGCGCAGTGGTTGAGCGCCGGTTAAGACGCAGAGGTCGCGGGTTCGATTCCCGCGCTAGCACAATGTCCATTGATGAAACACATAAGTGTTTGTGTTGGATGTGAATGTTACTGGTCTCAACCTATTGTTATTTAAACCTATCCATAGCCGTTGCTGATTTTTAAATATGCCTTGCCACCTGGACTATCTTTTGCCTTTGTGCTTACTGAATAATGTAGAACTAGAATGCCTCATGATCCAATAGGTCTGCTCCCTTATTGTTATAAAGATCATGACATTTATTTTGATCTTGGGGTTTCAGGAACACTCCCAGGAGTGAAAACTATTCTCGCCTCTGTGGAGAAGAACCCGGAAGACGTCCTGATCTGTTCTGGGACTCACGTCGTCATCACCCCTGGAGCTTGGAAGACTGAGGAGAGTGCGGTATTTCTGGACCTTGGACGGACTGCGTTTAGTGACCTTGGCTTGACCTCCACCCTCGGACTTTAATTTTTTTTAATAAAATAAGTTATAACAAATTTATAACTGGGCTTATTATTTAGTAGATTCACAAATTAGTGTGACAGTGGCGCCCATATACGTGGTTATAAAGGTCATTACTCGTATTTCGTTCCAAGTGTACTACATTTTGGTTTGGGCAGTTGGTATTAGATTTGCTTGGTGTGCGGTAGTTGTAATTTCTTAAATAAATTACCTAGGTACCTACCTAACTGCAATATTAAAAAAAAAAATCTTGGTTTTTTTGTTAATGTAGATACCTAAATTGTTATTATATATACACATTTTTTTTATATTCTAAGTTTTGTGACAATATTATTATTGTAAATCAAAAAAAAAAAAAAAAAAAACAATATAAATAAAAAATTAATTATAATTATAGTATAAATATTGTTATTGTAAATCAATCCTAACTGCTAGCTAGATTTGCACATGGTTTGAAACAATACGATTTGCGAAAAAGAAATACATTAATAAACAATTGTTTTTTAACCTTATTTTTTGTCACAATTGTCTTCGTATCATACAATCGTTTTGAAGCATTACCCTCATTGTAACAGAACGGTCTAGTGCTTGCTTTAGTGGTATCCGCTTTAATTTTATTAAGTAGATTAATATTTTTATTATTTGCACAACCTTAAGTTTTCTTAACTGATAATAAATCTAATATAATGTCTCGTCCTATAAAGTATTTACTTCTGCAAAAGTCGGAACTGAGTTATGAAGTTGCGATCAGAGGGGAAATACCTTCTGATAATGTAGAAGGTTTGCGAAGGCAGGTCAATAAACTGACCCAGTTATACGCATCTGACGATATTCTGGATACCGTATATGATTTTCCTACGGATATTGAGGGGTGCAGTACTACACTAGATAAAATCAAATCTAATCTTGATTCACTTATTGTAAATTATAGTGAATCACTGTACAATAGAACAAAATCCTTAATAAATCATCTACATTACAGGATTCAAAGAATTGAGAAGCCGGTCGATAGTGAAAATAAAATTAGCCTAGAAAAAGTCATTCGTAGCTTTGAAAATTACAATGCTGTATTAAAAGGTTTTTCTTTGCCGAGTACTAGTGAGTCTAAAATTTCAAGTCCTCCTACCGTTGGTGAGGAAAATAATACGGAGAAGTCAAATGTATCTGGCCTAAATATTTCTGTTACTTGTGATCGCAGTTCAAGTGAGATTAATAAGATTAAGTTTGACGGAAAATCATGTGTTCGCGCATTTATACAGAAAATAGAAGAATATCGTACTTCTAAAGGTCATTCTGAAAGTAAAATGCTCCTTTCTGCCATAGACATATTTACAGGTGATGCCTTGCATTGGTTTCGCAGTGTTAAAAATGAATTGAATGATTGGCAAACATTAATCTCCCGTCTTAAGGAGGATTTTGATGTTCCTGACTTTGATTATCGTATGCTGGCTGAGATAAGAGATAGAACGCAAGGGACTGGAGAAGGTATAGTTGTGTATTTATCCATTATGGATGGTATGTTCTCCCGATTGAGTAGATCCTTAACCAATGAAGATAAACTTGATATCATACTTCATAATATTCATCCTAGTTATTCTACAATTATAGCAGCAAGTCCTAATATTAAATCTGTGAATGATTTAAGAACGGTTTGTAAGAATTATGAGTGCATTAAAGTTCGTTCAGAAAATTATAAAGAGCCACCTAATATTTCTTCAAAATTATTAGCTCCAGAATTTTGTTATCAGTCGCAGCGCCGCAAAGATAATGGTAGGAATTATTATGGCAATTCATCAAATCCGACTAATGCTGTTAAAATCGAAGATCAACCAAATTCCGTTCACGCAATTGCTAGACCTTATTGTGCTCGTTGTCGCGTTAATACCCACTCTTTAAGAGAGTGCACTGCAGAGCGTACTATAATATGCTTTGGGTGTGGAGAAGAAGGAGTTCGTAGGCCTGATTGTCCTAAGTGCAATAAGGTGAAGACTGGTTCTAAATCCTTTTCAAAAAACTAGATACTAAAAATTGTAGAAACGCACTAGTGAGTAATTTTGATAGCTCGGATTGGAATGATTGGCTAGTGTTTATTAAAGATTTCTTTCTAAAGCGCCGAAATTCCGTTTCTACAATTTTTAACTCGAGACCGAGTCATGACCCTAGACCATATGTAAAAATTACAATATCCAATGATATTTCAGCATATGGATTACTTGATTCTGGATCGGCAGTGACAATCTTAGGCAACAATTTTCATAACGAATTAGTACAGTGTGATTTGACATTATGCACTGATGATAAAATTACTGTCACTGCTGCTGGAGGCCAGAAAATAACCTCCATTGGCTTTATCCTTCTGCCAGTAACATTTGAGGATAAATTTTCAATTATAAAAGCTCATGCTATACCAGAGATAGAATCTTCTTTGATCTTGGGCATTGACTTTTGGAATGTTTTTAGCCTTTGTCCTAAGCATTTAGTAAATCCTGACAACTTATTTGATAGCGACCCTTTCTTGTCAGAGCTGTCAACTTTAAAAGAGTTACATTTGCATGCTTATGAAAATCTAGACCATTCGCAGAAGCAGATAGCAGACGAAATGGTAGATATGTTTCGTGGGATATCATTCGCAGAAAAAGGCCTAGGGAGAACCAATCTGATCCAACACCACATAGAAACCGCTGATACTCAACCAATTAGACAACGTTACTATCGAATGTCTCCTGAAAAGCAGCGCATTATCACTGAGCAAGTTGATGAAATGCTTGATCTAGACGTAATCGAGCCATGTGAGAGTCCATGGTCTTCCCCAGTCTTAGTGGTAGGTAAGAAAGACGGGAAACCTAGAGTTTGCTTGGACAGTAGAAAGTTAAACTCAGTAACAAAAAAGGATGCGTATAGTTTGCCATACGTTAGTGAGATTTTGGACAATCTTGGGGATGCTAGGTACCTTTCCAGTATAGACTTGTCCAAAGCTTTTTGGCAAATATTAATACGAGAACAGGACCGTGAAAAGACTGCATTCTACGTACCTGGTCGTGGCACTTTCATGTTCAAAGTAACTGCCTTTGGACTTACCAATGCGCCAGCTACCCAGCAGAGGTTGGTGGATCGTCTCTTTGGACCTGATTTTGAATGTAAAGTGTTTGCGTACCTCGATGATGTCATCATAATCAGTAAAACCTTTGAGGAACATGTGACACTCCTTAAGCGAGTATTTGAGAGACTTCAGATGGCTAACTTGACAATTAACTTTGAAAAAAGTCAGTTTTTCCGAAGTAGCCTCCGCTATCTAGGTTATGTTGTAGACTCAAAGGGACTACGTACAGACCCCGATAAAGTAAAAAGTATTCTTAATTACCCTACTCCAACCAATAGAAAAGAACTAAAGAGATTCCTCGGTACTGCATCGTGGTATAGACGTTTTATACCCCAATTTAGTACGGTTGCAGGTCCATTAAACAGGCTTACGTCAACTAAAAAGAATGCACCAGAATTTGTTTGGTCTCCAGAAGCAGAAAAGGCTTTTCTCGAATTAAAGTCCCGTTTAGTCCAGGCACCAGTATTGGCTTGTCCTAATTTTGAACATTCTTTCGAAGTGCATACAGATGCTAGTAGCTTTGGTGTAGGCGCAATGCTTTCACAAACAATAGACGGTATTGAACATCCAATAGCCTACATGAGTCGCTCCCTTACTAAGCAAGAGCGCAATTATAGTACAACTGAGCGAGAAGCTCTCGCTGTACTGAGTGCTCTTGAATACTGGCGGTGCTACCTTGAAAATGGTAAATCATTTAAGGTATACACGGACCACTCATCCTTAAAGTGGTTCTTATCACTATCCAATCCAACTGGGCGATTGGCTAGGTGGGGTGTTCGACTATCCGCATTTAACTTCGAGTTAGAACATCGTCGCGGCAAGGATAATGTAGTTCCGGACGCACTCTCTAGAAGTGTACCTGTCTGTACCATTGATGCAAATATGAGTAACTAGCGGCCGCCCGCGACTTCGTCCGCGTGGAAAAGTAACTTTTTACCCCCCTTTCAACCCCTTACAACCCCCTTTTCGCAATAAAAAGTAGCCTATGTTTTTTCTCAGGGTCTAGATTATCTGTATACCAAATTTCAATTAAATCCGTTGAGTAGTTTGGCGTGAAAGAGTAACAGACAGACAGACAGACAGACAGACAGACAGAGTTACTTTCGCATTTATAATCCTAACTAATATTATAAATGCGAAAGTAACTCTGTCTGTCTGTCTGTCTGTCTGTCTGTCTGTCTGTCTGTCTGTCTGTCTGTTACTCTTTCACGCCAAAACTACTGAACGGATTTAAATGAAATTTGGTATGCAGATAATCTAGACCCTGAGAAAGAACATAGGCTACTTTTTATTGCGAAAAGGGGGTTGTAATAGGTTAAAAGGGGGGTGAAAAGTTACTTTTCCACGCGGACGAAGTCGCGGGCGGCCGCTAGTATTAGTATAGTATGGATATTTCCACTCAAGATCAGTGGTACTTGAATATTCTCAATGGTTGCCAAGACTCTCCAGTTAGTTTTCCTAACTATAAAATAGAGAATGGTTCTCTATACAGGTACATGAAAAGTAATAATGTGCTTACATCAGAGTTTGCTTGGAAAAAAGTGATCGCGGTGGAAGACCGGGCACAGGCTATTCAGCAATGTCACTCAGAGCCAACTGCTGGGCATTTCGGTGTGTTCAAGACATATAAGCGATTGACACTTCGATTTTACTGGCCTGGTATGTACTCTGATGTGGTATAGTTCGTCTCTCTTTGTGAAACTTGTCTGGCATATAAGCTACCCACTCACGGAGTTTTAGGCAAAATGGGTAGACCAAAGGACGTCTCTCGGCCATTTCAATCTCTTTCTATTGACTTGGTTGGGCCTTTACCCAACACCAGAAAGCAAAATCAGTACATCCTAGTTGTTACTTGCTGTTTCGCTAAATATTGTCTTTTATTTCCACTTCGCAGAGCTACAGCGGACTTGATCGGTAAACACTTAGAAAATGATGTGTTTCTCGTTCATGGTATACCGCAAACTATCATAATTGATAATGGCAGTCAGTTCATTAGCCGAGAATTAGATAAACTCTTCAAAAAATATAACATACCCAAAATTCATTTTACTCCCAAGTATGCTCCTCAAATTAACACTGTTGAAAGATACAATAAAACTATAATAACTGCTGTGTCTACTTTTGTGAACGATGATCATAGAACTTGGGATTTGAACTTGCCACAGATTCAATTCGCAATTAACAATTCTGTCAATGAGACCACCAAGTATACACCTGCTTTTTTGGTATATGGCAGAGAACTTGTGACTTGTGGATCGCATTACCTTGGTAATGAAGAATCTGGCGAAATGATATTCCTTCCACGAGATCCATATGCTGAGAATTTAGGCAGTTTGGTGAAAATTTTTAATAAAGTGCAATTTTCACTATGGCATGCACATAAAAAAAATACTCAGCGTTATAACCTGCGCCGTAAGGAATTTGAATTTAACATTGGAGATATAGTATGGAAGCGATGTTACTTTCAGAGTGACAAAGATGCTTATTTCAGCAAAAAATTGGCACCTAAGTACCAGAAGTGTCGAGTCAAAAAGAAACATTCTCCCTTAGTCTATGTGTTGGAGGATTTGAATGGAAAAGACCTTGGTGTTTGGCATATTAAAGACCTGAAAATAGTTAATAGCAACAATGTACATTCGTTTGTTAGTTATTTATTTCGGATTTTGTGGGAGGCCAAAATCCTCTTCCTGGAGAGGGTGTACTGTAACGTAGTGTTACACATTTACTAAAATTTATTAAATATATTAAACTTAGTGTCTTAAAGTCATAAAAAAAGAAGAAGTAATAAGTAAAAATAATAAGTAATATAAATAAAGACTCAATATAGTAGGCAGTTGTCTATTGTTCTCGAGCGGTCCAGTCGCTGCCGACAGCCGCGTCCCCCTTTGCCTCTCCCCGTGATCGCCTGAGACCGGTCTCGCCGCAGAGCCGAGCCGGCTCGCGCTCCATTCCTCAGACCGAATTTTTGCCTTGCGTAGAAACTACGTCGCTTTGTCTCACGGGCGCTCAGTACTAGGAGCGTTTCGATCTTTTAATTTTTACTTACCTACCTATAATCGCGAGTGTTTTGTATTCCCATATTGGGTAAGTTGTGCAAATAATATATTACAATTAAGTAGAGTGTATAGTACCTAATATGTTAGCAGTGTTTATAGATGTGCCTGGTGTAATTACTATAAGTTTTTATATATTTTATTTTATTTATATATTGTGTTAGTATAGTATTTACATTAGTAATTTTCTGTTAGTACCTACCTACGATGATGATTTTGTTTGTACTACTATAATGATAAGTCTTATATAGTTGTTAGTTAATATTATATTACCGCTTAGCGCAGTGGTTGAGCGCCGGTTAAGACGCAGAGGTCGCGGGTTCGATTCCCGCGCTAGCACAATGTCCATTGATGAAACACATAAGTGTTTGTGTTGGATGTGAATGTTACTGGTCTCAACCTATTGTTATTTAAACCTATCCATAGCCGTTGCTGATTTTTTAAATATGCCTTGCCACCTGGACTATCTTTTGCCTTTGTGCTTACTGAATAATGTAGAACTAGAATGCCTCATGATCCAATAGGTCTGCTCCCTTATTGTTATAAAGATCATGACATTTATTTTGATCTTGGGGTTTCAGGAACACTCCCAGGAGTGAAAACTATTCTCGCCTCTGTGGAGAAGAACCCGGAAGACGTCCTGATCTGTTCTGGGACTCACGTCGTCATCACCCCTGGAGCTTGGAAGACTGAGGAGAGTGCGGTATTTCTGGACCTTGGACGGACTGCGTTTAGTGACCTTGGCTTGACCTCCACCCTCGGACTTTAATTTTTTTTTAATAAAATAAGTTATAACAAAATTATAACTGGGCTTATTATTTAGTAAATTCACAAATTAGTGTGACAAGTTGTTACTGTTAAACTTACTAATAAAATATCTTTAGATAATTAAATTGTTTTATTTTGCCAAGCCTGATGAGGCTGATACCTCAGCTTTTTTTAATACCTCACAATTATTGGAATTCCTATATTTAAAACACCCCATTGGTCTAGTGGTTTAAGTACCGGGCCATAATCTTCGGGTCCCGGGTTCGATTCCCAGGTCAAGCATAGCACGTGTTTGTGATCAACAATCTGAATAGGGTATTTGACTAATCTCGATATAGTAAAAAATATTTATACTTTTCCAAAATACTGGTAAATGAGAACCAATGGCCAACATTTTCAGTTAAAAATATAACGTCTAGCTGGTTTTATGAGCATTCAAAGTTTCATGGGCAAGTCCATTTTTAAAGTATACAATTTAAAAAAAATAATTATATCATTGAACTACCCATACATTTTTCACCAACTTTTATTATGAAACCATTTACTTAAACGAAACATTTGAAATAGCTACCAAACAAAATTTACTAGACGCGCATACAAGATACGAGCGTGTGACGTCACTTGCCTGTAGCCATTTTGTATAGAGCGTTTTTGGGCTTGTCCAAAATATGTGCTCTTAAAGTTGTGATATCTCAGGTGATTCAAATCAGAATCGAGCAATTCTTTCAATAACGTTTCTTAAGTTGAGAGGTCTTTTGATTAAACACTTACATTTTTTTTGTCAAATACCCTATTAGGCAAGTGTGGTGATTAAGCCTAATCCCACCGTAGTAGCGTAGACTTGATTTCTATGATAGAGCCCCTTGCCCTGCAGTGGGACAGTATATAGGTTGATACCTACTAAAATATCAGTAGTAAAGAATTTTCAATTACTTAATTATAAATATTGTAAAATATTTATAATTAGGTAGTTAAACAATTCTCAAAGCAGCTGTGTATTAAGCATATCATAATGCATGAACACTAACATCACAAGACAAGAAGCTAACTTACTGCTCAAATGAAAAACATAACATAAATAGATACTCTTTATTGCACAAAGTTTACAAGTCTTCTTAAACTAGGTAATAAATTTTGCTAATATACAATAGCTTGTAGCAATATCTTCCTGTGTTCAGTTCGTCGCAGGTTGTAGAGAGAGATCTGTAAGTAAGAAAATTATGGTATTATTGATAAAATTATAATGATAATATCTACACTGTTATAATAGTGCAGTGGTAGCTCAATGTATAAGAATGGGAAGTCGTGGTTTGAATCCGAGATAAATGAGAATACCAGTACATATTGGACAGTATCTAAATTATGTAACAGTAAATCAGTTTGTCTGGTAACCTCTGTTAAAGGACAGCAAAGGTCAGATGGCAGTCGCTTGATGATAGTTTAACAAACATTCCGGAATCATTCTCTAAGCATACCACGGGTTCCAGACCGATAGTTTTGTATGAATCTGGGATTCATATGCTAAGTATGGAAAGAGATCCCTATACCTTACATGCTCTATAACAATAGATCCATGTAACTTTTAATTTTTATAGAAATTAAAAGGAATTAGGAAGAAATTTAATCTATACTAATATAATAAAGCTGAAGAGTTTGTTTGTTTGTTTGTTTGTTTGTTTGTTTGTTTGTTTGTTTGTTTGTTTGTTTGAACGCGCTAATCTCCGAAACTACTGGTGCGATTTGAATAATTCTTTTTTTGTTGGATAGTCCATTTATCGAGGAAGGCTATAGGCTATCAACATAATAATATTAAGGGGGTTGTAAGGGGTTAAAAGGGGGGTAAAAAGTTACTTTTCCACGCGGACGAAGTCGCGGGCGGCCGCTAGTTTCTAAATAAGACAAAACTTTACATGCTCGGATCAATGGAAAATACTTAAACATTACAAACCTTTTGATACAACAAGCCAACAAGCACCAATTTTAGTTATTCAAAGTCCAAATTATTTCCTTCATGTAGTTTGAGGTTACGTATTACTCCGATCCGATCTCTCTCAACCGAGACATTTTTGCAATCCTTCACCATTACTAATAAAATTGTGTAGATTTATACAAATTCATCTAAAAAACGAAATACATTGTAAAGTTGTACAAAACAAAACAAAATATTTTTCCTAATTGATCAGCTGTCACTTTTTGTTTCCCTTACAGCTTTGTTGAGCAAAGAAAACAAACGCCAAACAGCCAAAAAAACTAAATTCTAAAGATTATGACAAAATTGTATGTTTTCACTACATAAAATCCTTCTTTCAAACACACTAAACAACAATCTATTTATATAAACAGCCAAATATTTTTTATTTATTAAAAATGTCATTGTTTATAAAATTCAATTGCTTCAATTGATCAAATGTGTGTAGGCGCCATAACATAATCTTTCGGTGGCACTTTCAATTGATTTCAAAACTCTATGGTCTCCGATCGTAAAAGAGTGTCCGTCTCAAAGACATTTCGTTATCGCAAAACAAATTACGTTTGGTTGACTCTCAGCTCAACCGAACGAAAGTATTTGCCAACTTCAAATTAGACCCCCAGCAGTCATTACGTAGTCGTAGCCCGGTAGAAATCGGCGTCTCTTGGGGAAACCTTAAGAGTCCGTGGGTGCGCGACGCGCGTTTGGCTCTGGCGGAGGTCGTGGTCTAAGGAGACCGTAGTGTGTAGTCGGAGGGCGATGCACACGTGAGCGTGTGGATGCTCGTATGAGGAAAACCAGGAGTGTTTTCAGTTCGGCCGTGGGGCCGTGGCGTTAGAGGGGTCACTCGAGTTGTTTGCTAGTGAACATAGTTGATGTTAGTGATGTGAATAAATGTAGAGATCGAAGGGCACATGACTCTGGTTATTGTTTTTCGTTTGTTAAGTGTGCGATTCAATGTTGTGTTCCCTAGAATCAATGTAAAGTAATGGAGATAGAAAGCTAGGTTTTCAGTAGCTTTATAATTTGTAGAGTTCCTTAATCATTCCTAAATCATTTGGTAGATTTGAATGAGGTTAGACAGTTAACTTCCGATAATGTTGCAAAATTCGCGAGTTACAATAAGTCTCGATTTGATGGTACAATGTTTTGATTGAAAATTAAGAAAGGAATCAGACTAAGCTAGATGCTAAGTTTAGAGGGCCGTTTGAAATAGTTGAGATCTTGGATGGAGATCGTTATGTTTTAAAATCGCTGAGTTCTAGGCGTACTTACAAATACGCGCGTGATAGGCTAAGAAAACTCCCTGATAATGACGAAATCATTGAAGAAATCGATCATGACGATGTAGAGTCCGTGAGTTCGTAAAAGTTGTTTCGGTATAGAGATTCGGATTGCATTCAGTTTTGTGCTGGTATGTGTTGATGGCACCAGAGGTTATTCGTAGCCGTAGCTCGAGAGAAATCGGTGTCTGCCCTGTGTAGTCCGTGAGTACGCGGTACGCGGATAACTCTGGTGGGTGTTGGGTTTCCTTGGAAAGCCGTGGAACCTGGAGGGTTCGGTAACGTGGCATAGAGAGATGCACGTAAATGAAGTGGGTGAAAGAGGCCACATGTGTTGTATTGACCATGCTCTGGACAAAGTTGAAATGCAATCTCATTAGTTGAATGTTTGTAAAATTGCAATTTTATGTGCAACAGAACTCTATGTAGAACGTGATGATTCCTTCTCGGAGTTGTACATGGGAGTACCATGTAGTCATTGTTTATTCTCGTAAAATTATCATTTTGAGTACTAATTTGTTGTTATGAGACGAACGCCTTATGTTCGTGTTATTTTAATTAAAAGAGCAATGTAACCTCTTGCTGTCTTGAACGTCGTTACATTACATTGAATCAAATGAGGTTGATGATGATTAATAAAGTTACGTTTTCCAATGTAGAGTGTCTCTATTATTTGAGAATCCCTAGTAAACGAGCGTAGGTCTAATATTAGGTCAGGGAAAGCCGAGCAACACGATACTGTGCGAATGTATCTCTTGATCTTGTTTCTTAAATTATAATCTGTAGTGGTAAACCCTTAAATTGTGACAAACCTGTTTGGTTAGCTATTTTGATGGCTGGTTAGTAATTACAGTTGATGGTGTTAGAATAAAGGAAACAATCATGAGAAACTTTCTAGATTTCTTTATTTGTGGAGACAGATTAGGTCCAATAGAGTAAGGACTGGCCGAACGGATACTGTGCTGTCTTTGTGTTGTTACAGATTTACACACGAGGACGTGTGTCATCGCAGGATGGCCGTGTCGCATCCGGTCACAGATCCTAAACGACGAGAAGCAAGCGCGCCAAGCGGTGACAGCGGGAACTACGATTCCGCGCGTTTTCGGTCGTTTCGCGCGCTTCGACAGAGTCGTGATGTTATCGGCGAGGAGCGATTGGAGAGAGTTTGATTCTGACCGTCGCCGAGTAAACATCGCGGAACTGTCCCGCTACTCGTTCAGTGTTTTAGTGTTCAAATTAAGACCTAGATACCTAGTGTGGCGATTGTAATAGTCTCAGTGGTGTAATTAAATCAGTTAAGTGTGTAACCCGGTGATTTTCATTGCACGATTCCCAATTTCTGCCCACACTATGCCTGTACGCTCGGGACCTAACCCCTGACGTTCCGACATATTTAATCGTTTAAAAACCTCATGAAGCGTGTTCAAGTGACTAGGATTATCTGACCCCGTTATAATTAAATCGTCTAAGAATATTCCTACCCGAGGCATATCTGCAAATAGGTTCCTCTAATTTCCTTTGAAATATACCCGGGCTCGAGGCTAACCCATATATTAATCGGTTGTACCTAAAAAATCCCTTATGAGTATTTATTACCGTATACTGTCGAGAATCATCCAATTCAAACTGAGCATAAGCTTGGGACAAATCGATTTTGGTGAACTTCACTCCCCCATGTAATTTAGCTAGTAAGTCCTCCACTCTCGGCAACGGAAATCGGTCTATTTCCAAACACTTATTCAAAGTCATTTTAAAATCTCCACATACCCGAATAGTGCCATCTTTCTTCATCACTGGTACGATAGGCGTAGCCCAGTCAGAAGCGCTCACCGGCGAGATCACCCCGTCCTTCACCAGCGCGTCGAGCGCGCGCTCCACCGGCTCGCGCAGCGCGTACGCCAGCGGGCGCGCGCGCAGGAACACCGGCCGCGCGCCCGGCCGCAGCTGGAACCCGACCGTCCCGCCAGTGAACCTCCCGAGCCCGTCCGCGAACACCTCACAGTATCTGGAACTGAATTCCTTAAAATTGAACTCCTCGTTCTCTCCATCCACTTTAAAGACCGCGGAAACCGGTACATTGATTAGTAATTCTGACAACCATTGCCTACCCAAGAGATTAGTTTTTCCTAATTGAACTACATAATAAATCTAAGATCTGACTTTTATTATTACAAGTAACCAAAGGTGTGAATTTTCCAATTGGTTTGACCGTTTCTCCAGTATAATAACGCAAAATTAAGTTACTGTCTTGTAAAGTACAATTAGAAAAATACTTTTGATAACAGCTTAAGCTAATACATGATATTGCACTGTCTGTATCTATTTCCATTGTTATGACCTTATTTTCAATACAAACATCGACTTTATAGGGTTTTAATTTAGAAAAATGTTGACCTTGTAATGAATAATTATTTACCTCGTCACTATGATTGTCCGCGTCGAGAGTATCATAATAAGTATTCTGCGTAGCACTCTCCTCGAGTGCATGGATGCTCGTCGATTGCTTGCCCTTTAGTTTAGGGCACATCCTCTTCAAATGGCCTTCCCGGTTGCACACTCGGCACACATACCGCTTAAACTTACAACCCGTATCGTCATGTCTACCACCACACACGCCACAACTCACTTCCTGAGCCGTTCGGGTCGCGCTTGACCCTGCCTCGGCCGGTCCGCTCTGAAAGCGCCCCGCGCGCCTGGCGTCGCCGAAGCCCCGGCCTCCCGCGCCGGCTCGGCCCCGCCCGGCGGACGTCTCGCGGTGCCGCGGTGCGCTGTCCCATCCCCGCCTGGCCACCGCCGCTGTGAGTACGCGGGCTTCCGCTGTCGCTCCGTAGCTGCTTCTGTTTCTGCTCCATTTCTCCATCACTGATGCATCTGCCTCGGCTGTCTCCATGCTCGAAGCGATACTGAACGCAGTGTCGAACGTGATTTTAACCTCCGTGAATAATCTCTGTCTTACGTAATCACTTCGTAAGCCGCACATCAATTGATCCCGTAAATTTTCTTTTAAACTTGTTTCATCGAACCCGCAGTTTTTGGACATCTTTTTTAGCCTCGCCGCATATTCCGCTACTGTCTCACTTTCCGCCTGTACACATTGTCTAAATTTAAACCGCTCAGCTAACTCACTAGGTTTTGGTTGAAGGTAATTTGACATTAATTTCACTAACTCGTTAAAGGATTTTTTTGCGGGCTTATCAGGCGTGCACAAGTTCACCATTAGTTCGTAAGTGTCACTTCCCACCAAGGTTATTAACGTAGGCACCTGCATGTTTTGCTTAATATCATTTACAATGAAATATTGTTCCAAACGCTCGATGTATAGACTCCAACTGTCCTTGTCAAGGTCGAACGCCTGCAGCTTGCCGGTCGACATTTTTTTTGTTTTTTTGTCTAATTCCGCACAAAATACACGCTGCCGGGAATTAACGCGCGTAGTTCTTCGTTATAGTCGTCGCCAATATGATATTTCGGGGTTTCACAACGCCCAGACTCGGATTCTACAGGAGCTGAGTAAAAACACGTCTGTCAGCTTACGATCTTTATTGCAGAAGGAAGTACCCTACAAATACAATTAATGAGCGCATCGACTACCCTCCATATATTTAATAATACATTACAAAGACTTTGAGGGATGGGTGACGCGAAGACTTACCAAATGCTGCCCAGACTAACTGAATTCTTCTATTGGGTTCTCTCTCGAAGTTGTTTCTGCCTAATTGGAGCGTTTGTTCTAGATAGACATATTCCTGAACAACTTCGAGAGGTACTCCATTAACAGCGACCGGTCTCAGATCAACGAGCTCGTTGAACATGACCTTGGTTTTATCCAAGTTCATCCGAAGACTGATGTGTTTGGAAGATTCAGCCAGCCTGCTCACCATCTCCTGTAGGTCATGTAAGGTTTCCGCCAAGATGACGATGTCGCCATTAATATTGATTCCGCGCTCTTTCCAGTTTAGCGTTTCGAACAAGTCCTGCTCAGCGCAGCGGAGAAGGGTTTCGGAGATATAACATCTCCTTGTCTCACACCACCTCGCAGCAGGACAGGCTCAGGGGGTCTAATTTGAAGTTGGCAAATACTTTCGTTCGGTTGAGCTGAGAGTCAACCAAACGTAATTTGTTTTGCGATAACGAAATGTCTTTGAGACGGACACTCGTTTACGATCGGAGACCATAGAGTTTTGGAATCAATTGAAAGTGCCGCCGAAAGATTATGTTATGGCGCCTACACACATTTGATCAATTGAAGCAATTGAATTTTATAAACAATGAAATTTTTAATAATTAAAAAATATTTGGCTGTTTATAGAAATAGATTGTTGTTTAATGTGTTTGAAAGAAGGATTTTATGTCGTGAAAACATAAAATTTTGTCATAATCTTTAGAATTTAGTTTTTTTGGCTGTTTGGCGTTTGTTTTCTTTGCTCAACAAAGCTATAAAGAAAACAAAAAAGTGACAGCTGATCAATTATGAAAAGTATTTTGTTTTGTTTACAACTTTACAATGTATTTCGTTTTTTAGATGAATTTGTATAATTCTACACAATTTTATCAGTAATGGTGAAGGATTGCAAAAATGTCTCGGTTGAGAGAGATCGGATCGGAGATCTACGTAACCTCAAACTACATGAAGAAAATAATTTGGACTTTGAATAACTAAAATTGGTGCTTGTTGGCTTGTTGTATCAAAAGGTATGTAATTTTTAAGTATTTTCCATTGATCCGAGCATGTAAAGTTTTGTCTTATTTGGTTTTCTTTAAAAATTAAATTTCTTCCTAATTCCTTTTAATTTCTTTAAAAATTAATAGTTACATGGATCTATTGTTATAGAGCATGTAAGGTATAGGGATCTCTTTCCATACTTAGCATATGAATCCCAGATTCATCTGGGAAAACTATCAGTCTGGAACCTGTGGTATGCTTAGAGAATGATTCCGGAATGTTTGATAAACTATCATCAAGCGACTGCCATCTGACCTTTGCCGTCCTTTAACAGAGGTTACCAGACAAACTGATTTACTGTTACATATTTCAGATACTGTCCAATATGTACTGGTATTATCATTTATCTCGGATTCAAACCACGACTTCCCATTCTTATACATTGAGCTACCACTGCACTATTATAACAGAGTAAATATTATCATTATAATTTTATCAATAATACCATAATTTTCTTACTTACAGATCTCTCTCTACAACCTGCGACGAACTGAACACAGGAAGATGTCACTACAAGCTATTGTATATTAGCAAAATTTATTACCTAGTTTAAGAAGACTTGTAAACTTTGTGCAATAAAGAGTATCTATTTATGTTATGTTTTTCATTTGAGCAGTAAGTTAGCTTCTTGTCTTGTGATGTTAGTGTTCATGCATTATGATATGCTTAATACACAGCTGCTTTGAGAATTTTTAATTACCTAATTATAAATATTTTACAATATTTATAATTAAGAAATTGAAAATTCTTTACTTCTGATACTTTAGTAGGTATCAGCCTATATTCTGTCCCACTGCAGGGCAAGGGGCTCTATCATAGAAATCAAGTCTACACTACTACGATGGGATTAGGCTTAATCACCACACTTGCCTAATTCAGATTGTTGATCACAAACCCGTGCTATGCTTGACCTGGGAATCGAACCCGGGACATGAAGATTATGGCCCGGTACTTATCCACTAGACCAATGGGGTGTTTTAAATATATTAGGAATTACAATAATTATGATGTATTAAAAAAAGCTTTGGTATCAGCCTCATCGGGCTTGGCAAAATAAAACAATTTAATTATTTAAAGATATTTTATTAGTAAGTTTAACAGTAACAACTTAACCCAAGCTATTAGATCAATAATTCAAATTAATCTCAAATTAGGTATTTAGATACATAGGTAATCTTTGTGTTCAGCATAGAATAGAAAAAAAAATTGACAATCGCAGTTCATACAACAATTATTATTTTATTTATTTTCTATTGTAGTGACTCCAAATGGTGTTGGGTGTGTCCATGGGTGGGCAAGGGTGTAATCAATGCATCCGTCTGCCATAAGTAATGCCATCATCGCTCATAAAATCTGTAAACATAAATAAATACTTATAAGTATCAACCAAAAAATGCACTACACCGTAAATTTTTAAGTTCATTATTTACTCTTGGTACCTAAACAATTTCTTTCATTGGAATTTTGTGAATTTTACTATGAACATCATTTAGATGGCTCATGATTTTCTATTTCATTACTTTCAAACAAACAACAAACAAAATACTTTTATTGCTGTGTGTTTACACTGTTGGTAACCTACTTAGATGCTTAATAGTTGGTTGCTTTATGGATCTGTAAAATATTATCTTTATTTAAGGAATAGTTAGGTAAGTTCTTAAATTTCTTAGTTTAAGTAGGTTTAACCTTTCGATATGAGATGTTGAATGAAATAAAACGATAGGTAGGTATAGTTCTAGTTTATGTTAGGTTGATGAATAGAAGTACTTAGGTAAGGTACATACCTCGACTAGATGCATCCCACAACCACAATTAAGTCCATATTAGTTAGGGAACCGTATCCTCACAATGGCTCTTCAAAAGGAATCTCTCAAAAGTCTACCAGCCGTTTCACTGCAAAAAATCACAAATTATTAAGTAAGGTAAGATAGGTAGGTAGGTGGTACATGACCATTTTCTTCTAGACACAAAAACTATTATTTATTTACCTATTATTTCCTTTAAACTAACTTTACAGGTATTTGTTATGTACCTAATTTGCTAGTAAACTCTTAACGTAACTTTTATATGACTAGTATAATATAATTTCTAATCTTCCATGTAAGTATGTATGAAATGTTCAATACTTCAACCGAAGTAAAACACCTTTCGAGTTATCGTAAAATTTGACATAAAACCCCGAGACTTGAGCTGTCAAATTCAATTTTACGAATGTCATTTTACGCTTTCAAATTAGGGTTTGAGACAAGTTCTGTCAAAACAACTTCCATCGGTCTCAAACGAAAGAATGGTCACTTCAAATTAGGAAATGGCATTCTCAATCGTTTGGTTGAGTCTCAAAGTGACTTCAAATTAGACCCCCAGTTTGCCTATTTTGGAATTTTTCATTTACGAATTATTTAAACATCTAAAAATGGCATCCAACCGCTTTAATATCATTTGTGAAAGAGAAATTAAATTTTTACTACTACTCAATAAAATACTCTAATAAATAGTTAAAATGTATATGGTTACTAAGCATAAAAACAGTAAAAACACACTTACTGTGTTTATGCTAAGTGATCTCTAGTCGAGGTTTTTAAGTGATACTTAGTATAACAACAATAGTGAATTTATTTTATGTTTAAATTAACGGATATTACTTTTTTATACAGAAATACATATGTGCTAACGCCCTCTTTCATTTAAAGTTACAATCACTGTGATCTGATAATAAACTAAGGAGTTATGGAAGATTTTCGCACCAAAACTTTAACCGCGTTTTTCTCGAAACCGTCGAGAGCGTACTTACTGCAACTATGCTAAGGACGGCAGTGCTGGTGGGTGGCGCTGCGACGCGCCGGCCGGCCGCGGCCTCGTCTTGACCAGCTGACTCTACTTAAATCAATGATCAATGTCCAATAAATTAGTACTAAACTAAAATATTGTGATCAGCAATATAGATGTATAAAAACTCGCGGTTTTCTAAATTTCACCACTCTGTACTGATCTGTCAAATCGCTGCCCAACTACGGACCTGGTTTCTGCCTGCCGGTTGGTCTACAGTGAAGAGACAAGGAAGTAGCCGGTACTTAGCCCGTATTGGTGCTACCAAAGACCAGTCCAGGTCTCACTCTAAGTCGCGAATTTTATCTAATAAAATTGAAGTGATAGTGGCAAAGTTAAATAAAGACTATTCTTAATTGTAATCTAAAAATAAAAACACTGTGGTGAAATAAATTTAGTTTTTTTTTAAAACAAACTAGTAGCCCGGTGTAACAATGGTGTCAGAACAGAAGCGGGATTATTCTCGTTGGTCGCCCACTCCTGACGACGACCTGGATTACAACTGGACTCCGAAGCTGCCACTGCTGCCGTCTCTCTGACATTGTGGTGTGTCAGTCATCATCATCGAAAACACTCTATTGCTGCCTCCAACCTTCACTGAGTGGTCCCCGCTACATCGTGCCCGTGGGTTCACTGCCCGGCACTGATCATCAAGGAAGACCGGACATCGCATTGTCTCATAGTGCGAGTTCATTCATACTCGGAAGCGACTACCTACTTGACAACATCGGCGCCGCACCGTCTGACCCAGATATTGCCGGACGACGCATCAATCGCTGATTCAACAAATGGACTTTATATTGTTTATGTAAGTGCACCGTTTCTAATCTCTATAATTTATTCACTGTTATTGACTTATTTTCATTACTATATCACTACGTTTTATTAATCTATCATTATCATGTCAATTCAGAGATTATTATTAAAACATTCAAAGATTTAAATATGAAAAAGACGGAGGACTCATGGGGAATTTCGATACATATATTAAAAAATATTATACACTCTATCGCTCCACACTTAGCAATAATATTTAACAAATGTGTTGATGAGGGTCAATTTCCAAATAAAATGAAAATCAGTAAAATCATACCTTTATTCAAATCTGGAGAAAAGAGTGATCCTTCAAACTTCAGGCCAATATCCATATTGCCAGCACTTAGTAAAATATTCGAAAAAAATATTTTTACTCAGCTCTTATGTCATTTTAATATTGGAAAAAAAAATATTGGAAAACAGTTTGGATTTACTAAAGGAAAATCCACTACTGATGCAGGAGTGGCGCTTATCAAACATGTTTTTGATGCGTGGGAGAAAAAGCAGGATGCTGTCGGTGTTTTCTGTGATTTATCGAAAGCATTTGATTGTGTTAACCATGAAACTCTACTTATGAAGTTACGGCATTACGGCGTATTGAATAACTCACTTAATCTTATTCAATCATATTTATCAGATAGAATTCAAAAGGTTAATGTCAATGGAACAGACTCTTCAGGCGCACCTCTATTAATGGGAGTGCCCCAGGGCTCAATATTGGGGCCTTTGCTGTTCTTAATATATGTAAATGATCTTCCTTACTATACAAAAGATCTATGTGAGATAGATAGTGTTATTTGCTGACGACACTTCCTTGATTTTTAAGGTTGATAGACATAAAGAATCAATTGACGACGTAAATAATACACTCTCACAGGTATTGCACTGGTTTACTACTAATAATTTACTTCTTAACTCAAAGAAAACTAAATGTGTAAAATTCACCATGCCAAATGTAAGGCAGGTCAATACTAGTATTGAGATGAATAACGAATCTATTTAAATTGTCAATTCCACAGTTTTTCTCGGTATGACTATAGATGCAAAATTGCAATGGGGCCCCCATATTGCGGCCTTAGCAGGAAGACTAAGTTCCGCTGCATATGCAGTAAGAAAAATTAGACATCTGACTGATATTGAGACGGCAAGACTGGTTTATTTCAGCTATTTCCACAGTGTGATGTCATATGGTCTATTGTTGTGGGGGTCTGCTGCTGACATACAAGCTATTTTTGTATTACAGAAAAGGGCCATCCGCTCTATATACAGCCTTAGATCACGTGACTTACTCAGGGAATTTTTCAAAGAAATAAACATTTTAACCGTGGCATCCCAATACATTCTCGATTGCATTATGTATGTACGAAAGAATTTGCACATTTTCCTGAAAAAGTCCGATTGTCATAGTCTTAACACCAGGAATAAACACAGACTTGCCGTCCCAAATCTCCGACTTCATAAAAAATTTGTTGGCTTAAGCATTAAAATGTTCAATAAGCTTCCACAAAATGTCATTAACCTATCAATGGATAAGTTTAAGTCCCATATTAAAACCTGCCTAATGAAGAAGGGTTACTATAATGTACATTATAGTAACCCTTCTATTTGAATGATAAAGATCCCTGGACATGTTAATTTATTAGCTCTCATTGATGTTATTGTGTGCGTTTATCTATTACTTTTATTTAAATCTGACCATAATCTCAACGATAAAGAAAAATAATTGTCATACATAGTAGTCTATTTCCTTGAATTATTGTAAGTTAATTTTTAGTTTTGGTATAGCAATTCTTTGCAATTTATTCTTAAGTAAATATTGCACTTAAAAAATTCTCGGGGGGTTCAGGTGGGACGCGAACCCACAACCTTCCACAGTCCGGGTGGCTGTACTACCAATTATACTAGCCGAACCCCTTACTAAGCCGACGAATTTCGTAAGTGCTTAACTCGCCATGAGCTGACGATAGTCTCATCAATATTGTAGGTATACATATACAATATCCAGTGGAAACATTATTGCAAATATTTGACCACTAGTTAAGATGAAACTGCTAAACGAATGCTTTATTGTAAGTTATTTTGCTCAAATGAAACTCTGTAACTTATTACTATTTGAAAAGAGTAACTACTGAGTTTCTTGCTGGTGTCTTCTCAGTAGAAATCGACGTTCCGAACCAGTGGTAGATAATATTATGTTTTGACATTCATAAGTGTTCTGTATGGACCTAACTTGAATAAAGATTTTTTCTATTTCTATTTCTAATGACGGGATAAAGTTGGAACAATCTGGAATATCCACACTCACAGTGCATGGAAAAAAGGAAGGTACTTCGATAAGCTTCCTTACTAAGTTTATAAAACCATTTGACGGTGATAGAAATAAATTATCGTCATTTCTGCGTAATTGCGAGAATGCGCTCAACCTCGCATCAGGTGCACAGTGCGATATTTTATTTAAATATATTCTATCACCACTTGAGGGTAAAGCTGAAACAGCTTGTTCATTAAAAATATTCGACTCTTGCTCTTGGACTGAATTAAAATCATTCCTTAGAAGTACCTTTGGGGAAACAAAACATAGGGAACACTTACTTCTAGACCTCCAGAATTGCAAACAAAAACCTAACGAAAGCGTTTCACAATATAGTTTGCGCATTGAAACGTGTCTCACCAGACTACAGACCGACATTACACATTCCACATTAGGTAAGTTGAAATAAAAAAGGGCGTATAGCTAATACGGAGGACTTAGCTCTACATACATTCTTATTAGGGATCCCCAGTTACATCTCCAACATTTTAAGATGTAGAAATCCTTCTTCCTTGAGTGAGGCTATTAACTTAGCAATCCAAGAAGAAAAGTTATACAACTTCGCACAGACTTCTAGAGCCCCTGATTTCAGACCTAAGTGTCGTGTTTGTGGACGCCTTGGACACCTAGACAGACAATGCATGCAGAACAGGCAACGTCCTGAATACACAGTGTCTAATGGCGCCCCATTAGCTCCAACCCACCAATCCACTCCTAGAACATCTGCGCCTTTTCAGCCCTCTAGGCCTTCCAACTCATTTCAACCCTCTAATTCCCACCAAACTCCTACCATCTTCTGTCGTTATTGTAAGCACCCAGGCCATGATATCAAAGACTGTCGCAAGAGGCAATATAACAATAGCATGCGACAGAATCAAAATAAACAAGTTCATTATTTATCCACTAACCATTCAGATAATTACGATAACGATAACTATCATTATGATGATAATCAACCACAACACGATTTTAATTATTCAAACGAGTCTTTAAACTAAAAACGATTCCACCTGAACGTCGTCAAACGGAATCTTCAACACAAACCGACGCCATAACTAATCTTAAAGATCCAAGTTTTCTAAGTCCTCCCATTTCTTCTATGTCTACTGAATATATTTTTGCAAGTTCTACAAAATCTACCAATCCTGTTAATCTTACTAAATCTTCTAGTTCTACTAAATCTACCAACCCTGTTAATCTTACTAAATCTTCTAGTTCTACTAAATCTACCAATCCTGTTAATGTTACTAAATCTTCTAGTTCTACTAAATCTACCAATCCTACTAAATCGCCTAAGACCACTAAATCTCCTATCTCTACCAAATCTAAACCTAACAAGTCCTACATACCTACTAAATCTTCTAAATCCTACAAATTTCCCAAATCGAATAGATCCAAACTCAAATCCAACTTTGCTAAATCCTCCACCGAATCCATTGAACATTCTTCTGAAACCTCTCAAAGCTCCAAATCCAATATTTCTACTATCTCGATTAAAGCGACTAAATCATCGAACTCCGTAAAATCTCTCCCTAAATCTAAATGTTCTCTAACTGATTCAACTCGGAAGCCTTCCTTGGAAGAGCATTAAAGAGAAAAGTCTTACATGCTAAACCAATTACCTTTCATGAAATCAATTATAATCCTAATATTCACCTACCACACGTCTATGTCAAAACTCAGTTTTCTATGAAGCCTCTCGTTCTTCTCGTCGACTCCGGTTCTACCATTTCCCTTCTAAAAAAATCTTCTTTATCAATTAAACCTCCTCTAAAAAAGGAAACAATCCAATTTAAAGGCATTGATAAAAATTCATTACACTGCACTAGCTTTGGTCATTTCCAACTCGATATAATTTTATCCAACAAAGAAACTACATTCGGTACTTTCCACATAATTCCAGACTCAGTCGAAATAAATGTTGATGGGATCATTGGTAACGACTTCTTAAAGCTTTATAATTCGAGCATTGACTACAAAAATGATATCTTAAAATTTGGAAGCAACTATCTAAAACTTCATTTCACAAAACCTCGATACATAATCCCAGCTCGTCATGTCATGGCGACCGTGACGTAGAAGAGCGTGCTGCTGGACGAAGTCCATGTAAGTCCTACAAATTATATTTCTACAAGGACCACAAAGACCCTGAAGGGTTAGTCCACAAGTTATTCCGAAGAAGATGATTAATGGCCGAGCTACCCACAGTTATTCAACGTCGAGTGAGAATGCATTGGCATAAAGCTTTATATGTTGATATTATGAGTTTGTGATCGGCTGCAATACGCAGTTGCTTAAATGCGAAGATTAGTTTGCGAACTTTAGATGACATCATACATAGGTGTTGCTGCCATTGGAAGTTTTCGTCGATGGTAACTCCCAGGTATTTAATGGTTGTAACGCACGATAATACCGGGCAACTGCAATACATTTGTATGTTTTTGTAACAAGGATAGGTGTGTAGTTTAATTGCGAAATTAATGTCTGGTCTATTGGCTTTTGTTTTACTGAAGCACAAAAATTTAGTTTTGAGGGTGTTAAGTGAAAGAAGGTTTTCATCCAACCATGAAGTAATTTGACACATTCCTGCTTCAGTCATCTGTCTTAAATCCTTCTATTTTTTGCTGTGAAATAGGACTACAGTATCATCCGCAAACATAATAGTGTCGGCATCCGGAACTTTTAATTTACATAGCTCATTTATGTACAGCAAAAATAATGAAGGTCCGAGTGCACTTCCCTGCGGGACACCATACTTGCATTGGGTACTTTTACTGCAATAATCATCCACTCTTACAATTTGGTTTCGGTCCTTTAGGTAGTTTGAAAACCACGAGTGTGCAACACCTCTTATTCCTGCGTTTTCTAGCCTAGCAAGCAGCAGTGGAATTGAAACCGTGTCGAAGGTATTCTGGAGGTCCAGAAAGACTCCGACACATAAGTCTCCTTTGTCTAGGTAGTCAGTTACCAAGGACGTCAACCTCAGTACAGAATCCTCGGTAGACCTGCCAACACGAAATCCATACTGATTGTCGGAGATGATATTTGCTTTCTTCAAGTAGTTGCTAAGTCTGATGTTCATTAGCTTCTCCAATATTTTAGACATGCTTGACAGTAGTGAAATTGGTCTGTAGTTAGTAGGGTTGTCACGCACTCCGGTTTTGTGTATGGGGCATACTATTGCGGTTTTATACAATTCTGGGAATACTCCTGTTGAGAAACTCAAGTTACAAATAAACGCGATTGGTGCTGCAAGTAAGTCCGTGGTTTTTTTTAAGAATCTAATTGTTATTTTGTCCTCCCCACAGGCGCTATTCGAATCCAATTTGCTGATGATGCTTTTTACTTCAAGTGGATCGGTAGGGTATAACGACATGGAATAATGAGGTGAGCAATTGTCGTTGCTTGCGCCTTTTATCAGATCATTCTCAGTGAGTCCCAGTTTTGTCAACGTATCATTAGCGAGATAATGCCTCACCGTTGTAAAATATTCGTTGACTTTATCAATTGCTGATTCCGGTGTATTGGCTAGTGAAAGCAGTTTCAAGTTTCCGTTGTTGTTTTTTTTCATGTTACATAATTTCTTGATTATTTTCCAAGTTTCTTTGTTGTTGCCTGCAGATTTCTCTAATTTATTTTTGAAATAGTGAATTTTAGCGTATTTAATTAATCTGTTAGAGGTGTTCCGGTAGTTTTTATATTCAAACTCTAGCTGTAAATCGTTGGGCGATTTCCTGAATTTTCTTAATAATTGGTCTCTTTTGCGAATTTACTTAACAAGTCCTACTGATATCCAAGGCTTGAGAGGCCTGTTTTTGCTAGAAATATGTGTCATAGTAGTATTGTTTACTACTATTATTTTTAAATTCAGCACTAGAAATTCTGTTGCTAAGTTTACGTCTGTCATATTATAAAATTTGTACCAGTCGAGTTCCAAAATATTTGTTCTTACTTTTTCGTAGTCTACAGAGTATTTGATCATTGGTGCCGCTCGTTTCCTAGCCGCAGGTTTTTCTAGTTTAAGCAAAACTGGGGAATGATCGGTGAACTCGCCAAAAACTATTGTTTGGCAATGGTAACTGGTTTTCACCATAAAATGATCCAGACAATAGTTTAATGCAGGCTAAAATTAGCAGGCTAAAATCTAGCTGGTCTCCGGGGCCTGATGGTGTACCGGCTGACCTCTTAAAGATGTGTAGGAAGGCATTTGCTATCCCTCTCTGTCACTTAATGAACCTCATTATCCGTCATGGTATTTATCCTCCGATGTGGAAAGTGAGTCGTGTTACACCTATCCCCAAAAGCAGTAACAAGTCGCTTGTCGAGGAATATCGACCGATTGCCATACTTTCGGCGCCTGCAAAGGTATTTGAGATTCTAATCAATAGCACAATTCTTAAACAAATCCAGCCATACATCTGTAACGAACAACACGGGTTTAGGCCGGGAAGATCGGTAACTTCAAATTTGTTGTCATTGGTTGATTTCATTTCAAAAGCAATGGATAAAGGCAAACAAGTCGATGTTTTATACTTCGATTATCGCAAGGCCTTCGACAGAGTTAATTGTAGAATCCTTCTATCAAAGCTTGATTCTATGGGATTTTCCTCTAAACTTGTCCATTTGCTGTCGAATTAATTTGAAGGACGTCAGCAGTATGTACGCTATGGTTGCTATGTTTCACAACCCTATCCAACACCCTCTGGCGTAACACAAGGTTCCATACTTGGGCCTTTGCTCTTCCTTTTAATGATAAACGATGTTGTGGATGTCCTGAAACATTCGAAATGCCTGCTTTATGCTGACGACCTGAAATTATATACAGAGGTCAGTGATGTCACAGATTGTGAACTCATTCAGAGAGATGTCGATGCCCTTCTTGAATGGAGTAACTTAAATGGGTTGGAGTTTAATTGCAGTAAGTGTGCTGTCATGACTTTCACTCGTCAGCGTAATCCTACCAATTTCAACTATAATTTAGGTGCTGATGTCATTGATCGCACAGAATCTATGAAGGACTTGGGAGTGACCTTTGATGCTGCTCTGACGTTCAATTCGCACATTTCCGCTTTCACTTGTAGTTGCTTTCGTCGCTTGGGGTTTGTCTTGCGTAATTTACGTGACTTCCAGGGTCCTTATGTCATAAAACTACTATTTACTAGTCTGGTGAGGAGCTCTTTGGAATCTAGTGCGTGTGTTTGGAATCCTCACGAGGCCAAGTATACATTGATGTTAGAGAAAGTCCAGAAGGCTTTCCTTCGTTATTATTATAAGCGGATATATGGATATTATCCTTTTTTGTATCCTACCATGTTCTTGCTGGGAATGTTGAAGATGAACTCTTTGGAGGTCAGGAGGTTTGGAGAGCGCGGGCAGAGATTTCCACTGCTGTTGCGATACTGCGTGGGAGCCTGGACTCGCCTGAATGTGTTGAACATCTATCGCGCCTGTTTGTGCCTGACAACTATCTGCGTATACGCTCCAGTCGCAGGCACCGGCTGTTCGCGCCCCCGCCGTGCCGCACGGTAGCGCGCGCGCAGTCGCCGCTGTGTCGCATGCATCACACGCTTAACGCGTTCTTGACATTGCATCCAGAACTTGATATATTTACAGATAATGTTAAGTCCCTAGTAAATAAAATTGATATTTGTTTATGAAGAAATATGTACAATAAGAGTTAAATTAATAGTAATAATACCAGTAGTATGGAATTGGGCATTCTATATCATCTGTCGTTCGTATCAGCTAAAGCTGAAACTCACTCCAGATGATCTAGAATGTCCCAATTCCATACACCGCGCTATCAATTTCATCAACAATAATTTGTAATGGGTTTCCATACATCAAAGCTGAAACGCATAACAAAACTATTAGAATACAACCAAAGAGCATAAATATTGTTAATAGGTAAGTAAATTAACCTACACGAGATATAACTTACCGATATATTTTTTTATGATAATCTGCTGCTTACATTTTGACCATTCATAAGTATGGTAAACGCCCCGTTAGTCTAGTTGTTTGTATCGGGCTGTGAACGGGGTCCTGGGTTCGATTCCTGGGGCGAACAAAAAGTGTGTCTCGAAGTTTTCGAACATAGCTCGGGTTTCTGATCACCAATCCCAAGCGTGGTGTTTAAGCCTAATCCCATCATAGTAGCGATGACTTGATTTCTGCGAGGTCTTTTACATAAGTATGGTTAAGTCAATAGGTATCACCACATCAGGTAGTCAATTTAATTATAATTATTTTACTTGATAAATTTATAGTTAAGTAGGTGCATTGCTTCCGCCACTGTTCAACTTGTTGCGACATACCTACTCACGCGGCTTGCGCATCGCGCATTCGGAAGTGCAATATGACACCGCGTTTAAACTACCTAATGTTTGTGCCTCTTGCACCCATTTCTGATGTTTTATTTTAATCGAAGATTTATCGGGCTATCTGTTAAAAGAATAGACATAACGCCTTACGGTTTTATCTATCAATCGTGATCCTCATCCAAACGCTATTTTAGTTGATTCCTTTCAGAGTATAGGGAACGCTTGTTGGCAATCTAGTTATTACATTGGAGAAACTGTCATGTAATCCCCATAACCTTTTGCAAGGGAACGTTTGCATGAGATGTGTGAATTAATCCATACTAATCCATACTATTATACTATATATATACTATATACTATATACTATATATACTATACTATCCATACTTCCATACTAATATTATAAATGCGAAAGTAACTCTGTCTGTCTGTCTGTCTGTCTGTCTGTCTGTCTGTCTGCTACTCTTTCACGCCAAAACTACTCAACGGATTTAAATGAAATTTGGTATACAGATAATCTAGACCCTGAGAAAGGACATAGGCTACTTTTTATTGCGAAAAGGGGGTTGTAAGGGGTTGAAAGGGGGGTAAAAAGTTACTTTTCCACGCGGACGGAGTCGCGGGCGACCGCTAGTTACTTAAATAAATAAATGCACCAGACAATCACATCAATCAATCTGGTCTCAAACTAGAGCTACCCCTGTACTATGAGTACCAGACGATGATAATTAACTGGGAGCATCAACCCAGAACACCCAGACCCAAGAAAACTTAGAAAATGTACTTAATTTCCTAAATTGACTTGACCGGGAATCGAACCCAGGACCTTTCGCGCTTCGACCGAACATCTTAGCCACTGCGCAATCGAAGCCGTCGGGTTGTATTTTCCACATAAACAGAAAAGCAATTTAAATAAATAAATTGAGACAACCTTACATAGGTCAACTCTAAGCTATAGTTTTTAGATTAATTATTTTAATAAAAAAAGGAAATAAATAAAAATCTGGTCAAGTTTCGTACCGTTTTCTATAAAAGCGAGAAATGATCTTAATTTTCCTACCCATATTTTAATTAAAATAAGTACAGTTGATGTTTGAACTTTATAAATATAATTACGAGTATGATTTTAATATAAAGTTACCTAGATAGGCTCGCTCATCTGTTTCGAGCAGCATCACGCAGTGTTATTTAAGATGGTTCTAATGTAGGTATAGTAAATATACCAGGCTTGGCAACCTTTGAAAGTTAATATAAAAAACTCAAGAGATAAGGACTATAATTTTATTTTGGTCTGTTCATTCCTAGGTGTTTTCTTAATTAAAAAGCCTACAGTTTTTTCATGAGCAATGACGACGGTTTATTTTTTTCTTTCGGTTAAGGCGTTTGTGTTTTGCATAATCTTGATTACTGTGAACCATTCTACCCTGGTGTCTGCTTTTGATAGACAGAGGCTAGACTTCTGAACCACAGCATCAGATTTTTTGTACAACAATTTGTTTCATTGTGTACAATACAAGTTTACTCGTATGTTTATTTGTAACAAAACTGGGAAGTAGATAGGTAGGTACCTAATTAATGATTTATTTAACACTTCGCGCGCTTAAGGAACCATGCCCTATACCTCGATGGACCTACAATCTTCAATAAAATTGCCCCTAATATAAAAAAAAACCCTAACCACCGAACCTGTGTTTGTATGTTTTTAATAATCTTTGAAACTAATTTACGAATTTAAACATTTGATTTCGTTATAATAATGTTATTTTCAATATGTATACAACATGTTTTATTTTAAAATTGGTATTTTTATATGATAAACATCTAAGGGATTTAAATATTTTAAGAGAACTCATAGTAACTATTTACTAGATAAAATTATTCATCCTACGATCCTACTAACCACTACTTTTAACTTTAGATAAGATACCTACCGTTTCATTAAGTTGCAATAGGTTCGGATGTCCTTAAATCCATGCTGACCTCAAAATGGTTTTAAAAGGTGTATTTATATACCAAGGTACCTGATTGTTAAGTAATTATTTTCAAATTGGACGCATAATATTTTGTCAATATAAGTAAATAATGATATTAAATTTAATCCGTTTCGAACAAATTTCTTATAGTTTTTTTGATACCTATAATTAAGATTAAAAAGTATTATCTAAATAATATGGAAAATTCCGTTTAAACGAATTGAGGTCAAACAAATACGCGATTTACTTTGCGCACTTGGATCGCGCACAGCAAAACTGCATGGTTGCAATATTATTTGGTCGTTGCAACTTTAAAAACTTTTATGTGTGTACAATTAAACACAACAGGCACATAAGAGCTCTTGAATTTCTTGCTTGCTTTGCAGTAGGGTTGGTTAAAATGTTTTGAAGTAACTTTCAGACAAGATTTTTTTTTCTAAAAATATACTTAATATTTTTTTTATTATATAGTCAAGTGACTGCAATATCTCTATTTTAGGATTGTATGAGCAGATAATTATGACCTCGGTCGATTCTTACCGACTAAGAATTCGACCAAGCTTTATCCGACAGTAATTCCATGATATACCAACTTAATGCTATCATTCCATAAAAATCAGAGCGTCATACCATAATTTATCCTCAGCTTAAAATTGGTCGAATCTGCCCTCATTGAGCTATCAGTAGCACAAAATAATTATGTATTTTTTTAAATTAAATTTTAGTAAACTTTATAGCACGAAAATGCAATATATTTTCACAATCAAAAAACACAATCTCACAATTAAAAAACACTGTGATGGTGTTACAATGCAAATTTTAAGTCCCGTAGTAACTACACCGTTTGCGTGAATTTGACAACCCTAACAATTTTTGCTAAATTATCAATTTTCGCATTATAAAATTCGGTGTATCGGCGATTGTCACTACATTACTGCAACGAAAATTCAAGTAGTTACCTACCTAATCGCTGCCCAAGTGGTTACGACCCAGTGCTCCAGAATCTCTGCTAGGTACCTAATCGCTGCCAAGTGGTTACGACAAAGTGCTCCAGAATCTCTGCTTGAAGAATACCCAGAACCGTCAAGGTAAAACTATGTAAGTTTAATTATTTATTAACTTTGTTTTTTTTTCGCAGACAATCATCCATCCGACTAACTTCATTCGATGTCTCACTGCATTATTTTTTATGTTGTTATGTCATAGGTGGCAGACGAGCAGACGGTTCACCTGGTAAGCCACCGATCATAGACATTTGCAACATCAAGGGTGTCACGCTGCCAGCCTTTTAACCCCGTGATTAGACCTCCGGTAACCTCACTCACTCGGCGAAACACAGCGCAGGCTTCCCGCTTCACGCTGATCTTGTTAAGCTTGACTTCGACTAATACATATAATTTCTGTTTAACTTTGCAGGTCCGAGTCCGAGATTGAATCCGTGTTTGGAGAGAGTGTCGCTGCCTAAACTTCTCGTAAAATAACTAAGAGGAAGAAGACTCCAATCGCATCAAGGTACCCATCTTAATACCCATACCTATGTTTCTGTTACAGTTGTACTGTTCTATTTCAATTTATTATTATTTGTTTAATTTTGTCCAAACAGATCAGACTCCGAGTGTGAAACTGAGCCTGCAGTACCGAAAAAGAAACGCACCTCTAAATCTCGGTAAGCGGTTTGATCAGTAATATGCATGTGGGTGTATGTGTATGTATAAGAGTGTATGTGTATGTGTGCGTGTGAGGATTCCCTATATCACGGTAACTATTTTTCTCGGTGACGGCCGGTGAGCGAATGCGTGTGCGCGAGTGTGAGCGTATGACTATGGGTGTGCGGTAGAGACAGCTATACAACAAATCTGTCAAATTTCTTCAATCGATTTTCACCTTAATGTCAAACAGGTTTAGTTCGATATCAATTGAGGCAATTTGATAGACTATGGTGATCGACATACGGGTGATTATTTAATTTAACATGTTTAGTCTGACTGACGTCTGTTTGTCTGTACATAGAAGGTTGTAGCAGCTGCACCTACTAGCTAGAGTATGGCAAGACGAGTATCTATAGGTCTCAGTATTAACCTATTTTTTATTTTTTTCAGAGTTCCATCCAAGAATTCCAAGGATCTGTTCGGGCTGCTATCCGACGAAGAGGAGGCTCTCGCTGTGGAGAATTCCCGACGTCGGAGCTCAACAACGCTCCCGCTAGATAGCAGCCTGACCAGCAAGGTAGCCAACGGCTGCGTGCGGCGGTCGGCCTCGCTGAGCGGCGCCTACTACGTGGAGGTGCGAGTAGTAAATAAATTGGGAACTCTGGCTCACAACGCTGTATCACTCCGCTCGCCAGGCTCGCTGGAGGCGCGCTCGCGCCTCCGTGATACAGCGTTGTGAGCCAGAGTTCCCAATTCATTAAAAGACCGTGTAGATCGGAACCGCGGGCAGAGCCTCCGTTAGAGTCTCCGATCCCTAACCGTTCGCATAGCTTGGAACCGCGGGCAGAGCCTCCGTTAGAGTCTCCGATGTATCTTATGCAACCTCAGTTGATTATTAGAAAAACCAATAACTCAGCATCAAAGTAACCATTGACAGCATGTCATTTATAAGCATTGTACTATCTAAAAGTTCATTTAAAACGATGATATTGTAACTTTAGCTCATTCAATTGTTTCTAATGCAACACTGCAGTCGCGCTGAAACCAAAATCATGAAGTTTGTAAAACAAAAGGAATCACTTATATTGGATTGCATCTGTCCTGCATCATCTAACGTCCCTCGGCGGCATGGAACTTTATTACCAAGTACAATACGTTGTATCGTGTGCGGTCCCTCTAATAGTGGAAAAACCAATTTAGTAATAAGTTTATTATTGCATAAAAATGGACCAAGATTCCGTAACCTTTATGTGTATTCAAAGTCTTTATATCAACCTAAATATTTATATCTTGAAAAGGTTTTGGATATGGTACCTGGAACATCTATACATATAATAAAAATGTAAAAAAGCTGTGTCTGTACATTGAAGATATTTACCTCAAAATAACTTAGGACGACTAAAAAACAGTAACAGAACATGAATCAATGATTTTTAAAATTTTTGTCTGTCTGTTTGTCTGTTTGTCTGTTTGTCTGTTTGTCTGTTTATCTGTTTGTCTGTTTGTCTGTTTGTTCGCGCTAATCTCGGAAACTACTGAACCAATTCGAATAAAACTTTTTTTATTGTATAGCTGTAATATCAGGGCAACTTATAGGATATATTATATTTTGAAGACCAGGCTCCTTGATGTAGAACCACAACAGCCCAGCTAAACTATAAGAGGTAGATCAATGGCACTTTAACAAAAGTTGTTCAGATTGATGAGCATTTTATGATGCCATGAAAAAAATTGAAGGTCATGGAACATCTGGTTTGGAACTCTAAGAGCCCAGCTCCACTATAACAAATATGGAATGAAATGAAATGAAAAATTGTCAAATGTGATGAGCATTGTTGGATGAGATCCTATAAGGAAGGATATTCCGAACTTAAACCCCTAATGGAGCGAAAAGGGGGTTCCAAGTTTGTTCATGGGACTACGTGATTCCTTGGCCCAATCTACTCCAACTTATTACTACAATATACACATTTTTTGACAGAATTGATGGATAAAATATAATATTCAAACTTTATTAGAATACTTACATCCCCTAATGGAATAAAACATAATTTTGGGGGTTACTTTCATTATAAGTTGATATCTTTTTTTTTAAATATTAAATGGGTTTGCACTTGACCTCATCTCACCTGATGGAAAGTGACAATGAGGTCTAAGATGTAGCGTGCTTTCCCAGAAGAAGCCTATTCACTCTCGACTTACAGACACTCAAATTGTAGCTCTCTGGAAATACAGAAGCCGGCAAGTTGTTCCATTCCTTAGAAGTTCGTATAAAATATCAATGAGCCGCCTTAAAAATCATTTAATAAATACTATAATAATGGAGAAGAAATTTTAAGCCCCCATGATGCTTTGCCTGATTCAATTATTATTTTTGACGACGTTGCTTGTGAGAATCAAAACAACATTAGAGATTATTTCGCCATGGGACGTCATAAAAATATAGATTGTTTTTACATCAATCAAACTTGCACGAAAATTCCAAAACAACTTGTACGGGACAATTCAAATCTCGTCATTCTATTTAAGCAAGATGACATTAATTTGAAGCATGTTTATGAAGAACATGTTGGATCAGACATGTCATGGTCCCAATTCCGTGAGATGTGCTCAACCGTTTGGAATAAACCATTCAGCTATCTTGTTATTAATAAGGATTGTGGCAAAAATAACGGATGTTACCGATTGGCTTTTGATACCTTCATAGTGATAGATGAACATACATAAAAGACGGTAGTGTTATCTATTAACCAGTCTCATTCGAGGTTTGAAACTGAGCGGAATACTTCGAAATGGAGAAAAATCTTAAAAAACAAATAGTGAAATCAGCAGCAGCTGTTAAAAGAAAAGTTGCGATGATAAAAGATATTGAAAATACAAACAATAAAACATTAGAAACAATATTAAAACCTATTGTTGATCCACTTACATTGTTGACAAATAAAAAATATGACCCTCCTCTTACGGTAGAAGAACCAGTGATGAAAAAAAATTAAAAATGACAATAATCAGTCATTTGAAGACGAAAACCAGTCATTATTTGCTTCTGATGAAGATTATTATGAATCTGTTAGTGAGGAAGATGAAGATGATGAACAAGAGCAATACAATTACAACAAAACCCTTGTTGTGTCGCCGTCCGAAGACCATAACATTAGCGAAGGATCATTCAAATCTCTACAGTCATCGCCAAGTCTTAAAAATCAATCACTATCTTGGTCAACATCCTCTGAAGTAATGAAAGATGTGCCATTTGGAGTCAGAAATGAACGAGGTAAATTATTACTGGGAAAAACTCGTGTTTATGACGACGGTGGAATTCTTAAAATAGGAACACTTACCGTCAAAAAAACTGATGGCTTAAAAGAACTTTTGTTCAAAAAGAAACCAAATTTAGATGTTGTAACAGATGATGATTTACAATATTATAAATTACTACTAATAGAAACCAATGCTCATCGACGTAATTGCGAATCATCAAAACCTATTAACAGCAACAAAGGATTTAAATATACGAATGTAATTAAGCCTTTGTTCAAATTTTCTAGAAATCCAACTACAAGTGTTGAAAGTATTCCACAGGGTAAAGGAATTTCACTTTTAAAGACAGTGAAATCAAATACTGATCTAGTTTACTGGGATGATCCAAACGAGTTAGTTGAACGATTAAAGTTACTACTTGCATCTTGGGAAGCAGGCAACACTGGCGTAAACAATGAAATAATTGCAATTATTACGGAACTTCATGAAGCTGGTATCATAAATGTAGAACATATAAAGAAGAAACCTGGAAAATTGGGTAGTCTTCTTTTAAGAGTCAACAGATCAAGACAGCAATGAACGTAGACAAATTTGGTCATCATGTCCATAAACGTTTACGATTGACAGAATACATTGGAAACTACAATGAAACATTGGTGAAATCTGATACCGGACACTACGATTTAAAATCTTCTAAATTAAAAGGGTTATCATATCGAACTGACGACGACGAAGCAGTTAACAAAGCTTATTTAGACAAAACGGTTCAAGAATTAAGGAATGAGGTTGAAAAAATTAAGCTGGAACTGAAATTACATTTGAAAAATTTCGAAACCTTTACAACAGACCATTTGAATAAATCATTTTATTCAAAGTCGGAAATAGACAATCTAATTCATGCAAAAATAAAGAAAAATGAGCAAAAAGGACATCATTGATGAACTTCACAAATCAGCCAGAAGAAATTTCCCACGTCGGTGCACTATTATAAAAAGGGATTGATGATCTATGGCAAGCCGACCTCATAGATTTACAAAAATATTCAAACTTTAATAAAGGACACAAATACATATTAGTAGTGATAGATACTTTGTCAAAGTATGTATGGACAAGTTCCCTAAAATCGAAAGAAAAAAACTGTGTTGTCAACGCTATGCACCAGATATTTAAAAATTCATCTAGAAAACCTAAACATTTGCAAACAGATTTGGGCAAAGAGTTTTATAATGATATCTTCGGTCAACTGTTAAAAAAATATAATGTGAACCATTATTCTACTTACTCCGTGAAGAAAGCTTCTATTGTAGAGCGTGTCATACGCACTCTAAAATCACACATCTTCAAACTTTTCAGTTTATACGGCTGCTATTGATGGGTGGGTAAATTGTTAAATACTGTGATAGAGAACTATAACAGCACTATTCATCGCATAACAAAATTTAAGCCCAAAGATGTAAATAAGACAAATTAAAAGGTTGTATTGTGTAATATTAGTAAGGCGTACAGAAATCGGAAACACTTGAAACCTAAGTTTCATGTTGGTGATCATGTACGTATTAGCAAATTTAAAGGAAACTTTTACAAAGGTTATACTCCCAACTGGTCAACTGAAATATTTACAGTAGTAAAGGTAAATGATACAAATCCACCAACTTATCATTTGGAAGATAAGCATAAGCAGGTTATATTAGGGACTTTTTATGAGTACGAAATACAAAAAACTAAGTATCCTGATATTTACCTTATCGAGAAGATTATTAAAAGAAAAGGTAATAAATATTTCGTGAAATGGCTAGGCCTCAGCAACGAAGAAAACAGTTGGATTGACAAGAATGAGATTATTTTGTGATACATATAAATATAATTTTAATCCAAACCTATTCATTCTAACAATATCAATGAAGGAGGGAAGTGGTATTATAGACAGCGTAATTAATCATTTACCGTTCGAGCTACATTTACCTGGATATCAATTTTGTGGTCCTGGAACAAAGTTACAAAAACGTTTGAAAAGGGGAGACAGAGGTATAAATAAGTTAGACAAAGCTTGTATGTATCACGATATTGCTTACAACGACAACGATTTAAACGTTCGACGAAAGGCTGATAAAGAACTTATGAAAATGGCGAAGAAAAGATTGAAAGCCAGAGATTCTAAGAAGGGTGAAAAAGTTGCATCATGGATATTTATTCTCGACTTTAACTCTCTAACTTTAACTCTCGATCCATTCTCGACTTTAACTCTCGAAGAAAGGAAGCATGTTTGGTGGATAGAAAGAAACAGATGGAGCGAAGGACACATTGACTATAGAGAATTTCAAAGAATAATAAAACCGTATTTGAAAGATTTAAAAATTATTGTGAAAGGTAAAGAAAAAATAAAATGGGTAAAAGATCTATGTGACCATGAAAATATTCTAGATATAACTGATAAGGGCATACCTCATCTAAAAAATATATGCGAAATGTACTGTAAAGATATAAATTCATTTAATTGTTTTACTCACAGAGATAAGCAATATTGTGCTTTAAAAAATGTATTATGTATTAAAAAATGGTTTTTTGAAAATAGCATTAATCTATAATAATAAAATTAATAAAAACATATTGTCTATAACTGTAGTTTTATTTACTTTTTAGATAAACAATGAAAGACGGTTTTTAATCGAAATCCTTTATTATCAATTTCTTATTAATACTTTATTACAAGTACGTAGTTTTACATTTTATTTTGATTATATTTAAAATAAACATTAATAAGAATGTAAAACATTTATTATCAATTACTTATTCATACTTTATGTACAAGTACATAGTTTTAGATTTTATTTTTATTATATTTAAAATAAACATTAATAAGAATGTAAAACATTTATTATCAATTACTTATTAATACTATATGTACAGGTACCTAGTTTTACATTTTATTTTGATTATATTTAATATAAACATTAAAGAGAACAAAAACATTTTTTATTATCATCATCATCATCAGCAACCTACGTTCGTCCACTGCTGGACATAGGTCTCCCCTAATGCACGCCACCGCTCCCGATTTTCGGCCACTCTCATCCAGCCCACTCCAGCCAGCCTTCGAATGTCGTCATCCCATCTTGTAGCAGGGCGTCCAACACTACGTTTGCCGAGTCGCGGTCTCCACTCAAGGACCTTATGGCTCCAACGGTTGTCAGTTCTGCGGCTAATGTGACCAGCCCACTGCCACTTCAGTTTGCTAATTCGGTGGGCTATGTCGGTGACTCTGGTTCTCTGTCGGATTACATCATTTCTGATGCGGTCCTTCAGAGATACTCCGAGCATAGCCCTTTCCATAGCTCTTTGAGCGACTTTGAACCGCTGGATTAATCCAGCCGTGAGTGTCCACGTCTCGGCACCGTAAGTCATGACCGGAAGGACGCACTGGTCGAAGACTTTCGACTTAAGACTTTGAGGGATGGGTGACGAGAAGACTTGACGAAGCCTACCAAATGCTGCCCAGCCTAGCTGAATTCTTCTATTGACTTCTCTCTCGAAGTTGTTTTTGCCTAGTTGGAGCGTTTGTCCTAGATAGACATATTCCTGGACAACTTCGAGAGGTACTCCATTAACAGCGACCGGTCCCGGATCAACGAGCTCGTTGAACATGACCTTGGTTTTATCCAAGTTCATCCGAAGACCGATGTGTTTAGAAGATTCAGCCAGGCTGCTCACCATCTCCTGTAGGTCCTGTAAGGTATTATCATAAACTTAGAATTTAACAATTATTTCATTATATTACACTAAACAATGTCACCACATAATCTCTTTGATATTTTTCTAACTAAAACGTGCGTAAGGTCCAAAATTTCATCAACTGAATCTTGTACCACGTACTGGGCGTTGAGTTCCACATCTTGATCGTCTTCCTCAGAAGTGTTCACCGATGCAAGGTCATTCGGCAAGTCCAAAATTTTAATTTGGATTAATTTTAATCCGCGCTTCTCTTTGCATAGGACGAACGACTTAGAAACGTTCGTTTTCTTCTTTGCAAGGCTGAGTTTTCTTGGTTGCTTCTTCGGTCGGCGATCCAAGAGTTCTTGGTATTGTTGTGTGAAGTTTTCCAGTGGGTCCTGGGCGTACTGACTGAACATAATGTCAGAAGAATTGTCCATTTTCTGTAACAAATAAAAAGTAAATTTAGAAAACACCTCGTTTAAAATAAAGTTCATAAGTATTAAAATAGAAATCAAGAAATAATTATACTTACAATTGATGTAGGTAACGTACGATCTACAGCAGGACCGCGAACCAAATGACGTTATTTAATGTAAAGCTGCGAAATTCAAAACCGCTAAGTTTGCATTTCAGCATGTTTGCTGGATTGCACAAACTGCAAATGTGTAAATATTTATTGAACAAATTTACTACACGTGGAGCATCACATTACTTTATAGGTAAATTTGTCACGTGTACCTACAGTATTTTACTTGATCATGTCGCAACAAGTTCTCATATGAGGTGACTTACTAAAACTGCAAATGTGTAAATATTTATTGCACAAATTTACTACACGTGGAGCATCAAATTACGTTATAGGTTAATTTGTCACGTGTACCTATAGTATTTTACTTGATCATGTCACAACAAGTTCTCTTATGAGGTGACTTACTAAATTGTGTTAAAAATCTTAACACTGTTTTCTCCTTCAATTTAGCTACCTACATAAATAAATTATATTATGAGATGTGGAAAAGAAAATGAAAAACAGGTATTCTGTTTAGCAGATTTATTTCTTAAAATAACTATGATGTTTTACACACTGTACCTACAGTACGTACCTACGTATGACACTTATAGGTAACCATTACATTATTTAGTACTTGGTAGTTACTAAAATACATATTATATTTTATAAAACTATCAATTTAATGTACAGACGGCGTCAAGTTAGGATACCCCCAAGCAGTGCTAAAAGAGCACTTGTGTCTTGGATATAAGGATGGTTCAAAGTCCAACAAAGGTAACTCGACGTGACGTCCTGTGTACATAGCATTAATCTATTTACATTAAGACTTAAAGTTAAACAGTAATATTATAATGTCCCCAGGATACAGTGCAAATATTATCTTTTGTAATGAATCGTTTATCGTCTTTTCTTGATAAAGCAACTTTGTTTTGTTCTGTTGTAAAAATTTCATGTTTTATCGATCTAAAAAGAACGTTTCTACCTCTTATCTCATCACCCGTTGACAATACATTAACATAATCAGAAAACCGTAGTTTTTTGGTTACATTTTTTTTAACTCCTTTTGCTTTTTTTATCTCACTATTGCTCGTTTTAATGCTGTAAAGTTTAGAGCGTAATCCGACAAATTCTAACAAAATGTTGCCTCCTAACTCGTCTTTAAACAAACCGGGAACTTTTTTGTTTTTAGGAATAATATCAAAACGATTATCTTTTTTGTAGTTGCTTGTATCAAAGTAAGATATAAAGTGTTGCTTCAAATCTGAGTAAAAATCATTCGTCTGTATTGAATACAAAAGACTATCGGTATCAGTATAGCACAAAGACAGATTATGTTGGTAGTGCCTTTTCATGGCCGAATAATGAAAATCGTACATATGATTCTTGGAAAGTTCTAAGACTGTAAAACCGATGTATATAGGTTTGTTTAAAACTACTTTTTCTCGTTTTAGTTAAACAGTTACCAAATTTTCATCAAATATTGATGCACTATGAAAGTTAGGACGAGATATGAGCTGTTCTGCCGAATGAAATTTATTGGTTTTATTTCGCTCATCTCTCCACTTTGTGACCAGCTTTACGTCTACTCTACGCTCAGTATCTTCGAGAGTTTTCCCGAATATGCTATTGTTCAATAATTTAAAAAAATCTTGTTCAAACGCGGAGTCGGTGCTTTGACGCAAATGTGTATTTAAATCGATGTATTCCTTTAAATAAGGGCTTTGTTTGAATGATATTCCTTTATGGATTTTTTTGAGTTGTAATCCATGTTGTAGACAAGTTTTTAAATGAGCATAATGGATGACATAGTTATATTTATGAAATAGATTAGGAATTAATTTTATATTTTTTGCACCTGGAGGTGTATAATTTTGTGCGCAAAATGGAAGATCATTATGTAGGTCGTGCAAATTCTCTGGGTAATATAAGTCGACTTCAAAAATATAACCATAATCACTGTCATTGGGAATGTTTGTGATATCAAGTTGTTCACATTCCTTACTACTCAGAAATTTAAAATCTGCGTAGGGCAGAAAACTACACATTGCAAAACCATACAGATTATTACAATCCATATAAATTAAAAAATTGTTTGGTAGCGAGGGGTCGTAGTCAGGCTGATATTGGTTATTTGATTTAGCATATCTTTTAGAACACAGACAGATATCCCCACGAATGCCCTTTTGTATCATTCTAATCATTTCTAAATCTGAAAGCAAGTCTAATTTTACTTTTGTCTTTAGTAACATAGCATCGAAGCTGAGACTTGGCGCAGTGGGATAAAAAGCCGGATCTAAGTTGTAGTTAAATTTACATGTTTTACGAAACTTTTCAAATATATCACTTAATATCAATACATCACTCTTTACATATAAATCAGTATACTGTCCTAAGTTTTTTATATCAAAACATTTCCACACATTTTTTGCATGTTCGTAATCAGACTGACTTATAGCTTCATTAGAGAGATTATTATAAAACTTGTCTATGGAAGGTAAGTTCTCCTCTTCATATACCTTCCAGTTTGTTATGTAATCATAGGGGTACACTCCCTTTCTACTTAACAACAACAATTCATTTTCATTGTTACAATGCGCACGTAAGTGTGTAAAGTCAGTTTGTTGTAGATTTTTAGCTAACTGTTCGATACTTGTCCCTAAAAATTTAAAGGAATCCACAAACCGCACTGCAATAAAATTATTAGTTGAAAATTGAATAAACTTGGTGTAAGAAATGTAATTCTCTTTGTTTTTGGGAATAACTTTAATTTCACCCGGAAAACTACTTAGTTCACGAATGAATAAATGGCAGTCGTAACCTGATAAATTATGAAAAAATACTGGTATAAACGAAGGTATTTTAAACTGAATATTGCAGTAAGAGTGGCAGGCACCACGATATTTTCCTGTGAAGTGACAGTGGTCCCGCACTTTATCTCCTATCAGCAAATTAGCGCATAAATAACAGTACTCTGCCTTTTCAAAACTAGCTCGTTCTTCATCGCTATAAATTATTGGAACCGGATTTTCAGATGCTGATTTAATAACACTATAAACACGTTTCACATCTTTTTCCAATTGATTTACAAACTGTGACGCAGAATCAGTCCCTCGATAGGTCACTAATCGGTTAAGTGAATTATCATAATTACAGACAATGTAATAAGCAAACGCCGCCGGTAGATGTTTTTGTGTTTTTAATGTGTGCGCGCCTTTGCTCTCATTACATGGCTGCAAAATTGACTCAAAATCAGCGTAAATAACGAACGGAACATTTTGCATACATTGATAGTTTTTAAATTGCATTTTACTGCCAATTTCTGGCAATAACGTAACAACACCCCCACAAATATGTTTATCATGATCTTGTTTTGATTTAAAAAACAATAAACATTCATCACAAAAGTGCAACTTTCCATGGTGCTTTGTAACCTGATTTCGAACTTATCTCGTTAAATCTTTTATTAGACAATAATGTGATTTCATACCATTTTGTAACAGAAGCATATTGATATGATTTTTCTTTTTTAATAATGTCTTATACAATGGCCCAACAATGTTTTGTTTGTAGTCTAAGCCATAAACATTTACGCTAATGTCATGATTGTTTTTCTCAAATGTCTTAATGTCTTTAAATGAAACTGGAAAATTCATGTTATCAAGATTCAAAACATCGCTAAAGTGCGGATAAGATTGTACTCGACTAGCGTTTTTAACCTTTGGGTATAAAGCACTCAAAACTGTCCAAGCAAAACAATATTCATCTTCGTTTCTAATATTCAAGCAAGCCTTTTTTGATTTAATTTTTTTTGGCAATTCTAAGTAGCTAGAACCTCTGAACGGTGAATATTTGTTTATATTAGATTCGAGATAAAGTATGTCCAAAAGAGACCACCCGCTCCCCTTTTCTTGAAATCCATCTATCTTTTTACATAATAATCCTGAAATATTATCTAGTAAGTTGTCAAAAGAATAGTTCGAAAATATGGGAATATTTTCCGTAGCAAATGATTTTATTTCCATCGTATCGTCTTTAGGTAAAATAACTTTAACAAATAATTCAAAGTTCACCTTTACATTAATATGAGACGCGATAGCTAAATCAAGCACTTTCCGTAACTTAGACGAAATACAATGCATGAAGTGAGTAGGTGAAGTAATCGCCAACTTCTCACCGCTGGATGTGAATTCACAGTCGGGGGTTATTCGATATGATACTATACGACCTCTTAAAGCTGAATTAACAGTCTCAATTCCATCATCATACCTAATTAATGTATTATTTTTGTGGGCAAGGCTTCGCAAGTGTCCCGGAAATTCTTTTTTAATTATAGATGTTTGACATACTGAACAAAAAATTGTTCTCAATGATGCCATTGTGCTTGTTACTAAGTTACTTTAACTACCTACCTGATTATGTAACCTACTTGCTAAACAGAAAAAAAAAATATCTAACTTAATTTTTTTATTCCTCTAACTTAACTTAACATATAAACTATTTTTTAACATCTGGGTAAAATGTCGCCTCACCCTGGAACAGCCGACTGCTGTCTTTAAATATTGATTTAATCGTGGACCACAGCGGGTCCTCCGGGGTGAGGCGAATCCGCAAACAACCACTCCACTTGTCGGAGCGGTCCCTCGAGTCTAGATCTACAATACTCGAAGTATCGAATACCCGCAAGTCTATAAAGAATTCGCCGCCCGTCTGCAGTACGGATCGGCGACTGATGCCGCCCGCTACACGTCGAGATAGCGACGACCACAACTTTGGTTGTGGCGGCGGCGGTGTAGGCTCGGCTGCGTCTCCGAACAACTCTTCAAATATATTGGCGTTTCTGTTCGCCTTCGATTTGCTGTTCCTGTAAATTAAGGGGCTACATAAAAAAAAAACCTTACCTTCATTGTGGCTTTGCCAGGTCCCTGGGAGACGGTACAATCTGATACTAAGGTGAACATTAATTCATACCTTTATCTAAGTCTGTAATGTTTTAGAAACACGATTTGGCGAGTTTGGTTCGATAGTTTTTCGATTTGAAAATACCTCTAAAATTTACGTTTTCTCCAGATATTTACTGAGCGAGATTACCAATTCAATCGGAAATTCCTTTAATTTGTAGATATTATAAATACTGATGTCTGGTATGTGTCAGAATTTTGTTATTCAGCCTAGTTTTTTTATAAATACGTAATTAATTTTTCGTGATTTTGTCGACATCTTTGATCACTTGATAGAATCTGGGTGCAACGTATTCACGACTTTATTGACATGACCATTGAGTATAATTGTGTAGCCGTGTTCTCACCTGCTCAGTGCTGCGACAGCTCTCTTAGACGACGGACCTATGCCAGTTGCGAGCAAACTGAAGTTTGTCATTATTAGTCAGAAAAACGAAATCTGCAAAAGAACAAAGACCAACATTGGAGTCGCTACGTGACTCAATTTTTGATAAAACTTTATCAGCGCCATATCATCAGCATACATCAGCACTTAACGAGGCTGTTCATGGATTTTTGATGTTGTCTGTCAGAAGAACGTTGAACCTTCGTGCACTTCGACAGAATAGGAGCAAAGTTAATTGTCACAACAGCGGTCAAAATTACAGAATTGGAATCGTGATTTCAATTGACGTTATCAGACGCAAAGCATATATTGACGTTATCAGGGACATCGCACCTCTCAACAACCTACCCGTTCAGATCACCTTGCCGTTCGAACTCCTGCGACAATAGCATGCTACAGAGGAATCATCATCATCATCATCATTTCAGCCAATAGACGTCCACTGCTGGACATAGGCCTCCCCCAAAGTTCTCCACACAGATCGGTCCTGTGCCACCCGCATCCAATGGACTCCCGCGACCTTTACCAGATCGTCGGTCCACCTGGTGGGAGGCCTGCCACGACTGCGGCCTCCTGCGCGTGGCCTCCACTCAAGGACCTTTCCACCCCAACGGCCGTCTGTTCTCCTCGCAATGTGCCCTGCCCATTGCCACTTCAGCCACGCAATTCTTTGGACTATGTCCGTGACCTTAGATCTCCTGCGGATCTCATCATTTCTGACACGATCACGCAAGGAGATTCCGAGCATAGCCCTCTCCATTGCCCTCTGAGTGACTTTGAGCCTTCTTAAGCGGCCCATTGTAAGCGGCCACGTTTCAGTTCCGTATGTCATCACTGGCAATACACACGCATTAAAGACTTTCGTCTTCAGACACTGTGGTAGATGAGCCGAAAATATGCTGCGTAGCTTCCCGAACGCTGCCCAGCCGAGTTGGATTCGCCGGTCGACCTCTTTCTGGAAGTTGGACTTACCAAGTTGCACTTTTTGTCCGAGGTGAATATATTCTACAGAGGAATCCAAGGAGTTAATCTCACGAAGTTTCAATATTAGTTGGGATATTTTATCGCCTCTCATTTTTTACCTTTTTAAATTTTAAGTAGGTATGTTGCGTCTCCGTGGTATCCTAATTCGTTTCTGATGACGTGTGTTGACCGTGCCACAGTAAATATAGCTAAAACAGTATCGAAAGTCGGCCTTTTTGGTGAGAACGATTAGAGTTGTCCTTTTATGGCTCAATTCGATTATAGATTTATTTTCATAGAAATTTTAATCGTTAGTTTCACATTAAATGGCAATCACATTAAACAACCGAATCAATTAATGCATTGCTTGTGAGATATATTATGTGATTGCCAAATCAATAAATGAATAACCGACTTGGCGAAACATGGATCTCACCACTTTTTACGGTAGTTGGGAGACTTGGTTTTTTTGTCGAGTATTGTTTTTGATGGGATACATATTATATTAGCGGTCCGGTCGGTCGGCAGCGCACTTGCGACTCCTCTGGTGTTGCGGGGATCCATGGGCGGCGGTAATCGCTTACCATCAGGTGATCCGTCTGTTCGTCTGCCCCCTATCTCATAAAAAAAAGACAATTTTAACGAAAGCTTCAAAACTGAGAGCGCGTCTAGCTCACATATTTTTATTAAAACGCAGCTTTTTTTTGTCAGTCGTGCGAGTATAGACGCAAATAGTGTGCGAGCGAGAAGTGAATAGTTTCGCCGTTTTAATTTCTAATCCCAATGTTTATCCGCACGGGTAGTAATGGCTACTGTGCAACACATTATTTCCTCCTGCTTTGACGCCAGATACTCAAACACTATACAAGCACACCAATACACCATCTCTCACAATTTTATACTTTAGCTTGCTCAGTAGTGTTATTATCATGGCAGATCTCATCCATACTTTGATTTTGTTCAGTATTAATGAATAATAACATTGTTTTATTATTGCCCAAGAGGTAGAGACCGATACGTGGCAAAATGTGGTCGGGGTGTGGTGTGGCTGTCAAGTTCACTGTCGCTCATGTCACAGATATGCTATCGTTTTCACGATTTAGCGTGATTTAGCTCTTTGGGTATTTGACTATATTTTTTTATGTAAACACATATCAAAAGATGCCTCAATTTAAGAAACATTGTTGAAAGAATCACTTGATTCTCATTTGAACTAGCTGGGATATCACAACTTTGAGAGCACATATTTTGGGCAATTCCAAAAACGCTCTGTACAAATGTCTATTGAAGTGTGACGTCACAACTCAAACTTCTGTGTAAATTTTGTTTGGGTTTTATAATAAAAGTTGGTGGAAAATGTACGGATAGTTCAATGATATAATTATTTTTTTAAAATTTAATTCTTTAAAAATGGACTTTCCCATGAAACTTTGAATGCTTACAAAACCAGCTAGACGTTATATTTTTAACTGAAAATTTTGGCTAATGGTTCCTTTTTACCAATATTTTGATAAAGTTTAATGTATAGAGACTAATCTCTATACATTAAACTTAACTTAATAATAATCAAATTTGACTAATCAAATACCCTATTATTTTATTTTTCAATTTTAGTCAAATATCCTATTATTTTATTTTTTACTAGTGGCCGCCCGCAACTTCGTTTGCGTGAACTTTATAACTCTTGACTTAAAGATGATTATTTAAATAGAATTTAACAAAAATATTACTATTATAGATGTTCGTTTATAGGTTAATAGATTTTTAAGGCGGCTCATTAATATTTTATACGAAATGCTAAGGAATGGAACAACTTGCCGGCTTTTGTATTTCCAGAGAGCTACAATTTGGGTGTCTTTAAGTCGAGAGTGAATAGGCTTCTTCTGGGAAAGCACGCTACATCGTAGAGCTCATTGTCACTCTCCATCAGGTGAGATGAGGTCAAGTGCAAACCCATTTCATATTTAAAATATCAACTTCTAATGAAAGTAACCCCCAAATTATTTTTTATTCCATTAGGGGATGTAAGTATTCTATTAAAGTTTGAATCTTATATTTTATCCATCAATTCTGTCAAAGAATGTGTACGCAAAAGTTGGAGTAAATTGGGCGAAGGAATCACGTAGTCCCATGAACAAACTTTGAACCCCCTTTTCGCTCCATTAGGGGTTTAAGTTCGGAATATCCTTCCTTATAGGATCTCATCCTAAAATGCTCATCACATTTGACAATTTTCCATTCCATTTCATTCCATATTTGTTATAGTGTAGCTGGGCTCTTAGAGGTCCAAACCAGATGTTCCATGATCTTTGATTTTTTTATGGCATCATAAACTGCTCATCAATCTGAACAACTTTTGTTAAGGTGCCATTGACCTACCTCTTATAGTTTAGCTGGGCTGTTGTGGTTCTACATCAAGGAGCCTGGTCTTCAAAATGTAATATATCCTATAAGTTGCCCTGATATTACAGCTATAAAATAAAAAAAGTTTCATTCAAATTGGTTCAGTAGTTTCCGAGATTAGCGCGAACTAACAGACAAACAGACAAACAGATAAACAGACAAACAGACAGACAAAAATTTTAAAAATTATTGATTCATGTTTTGTTACTGTTTTATAGTCGTCCTAAGTTATTTTGAGATAAATATCTTCAATGTACAGACACAGCTTTTTTACATTTTTATTATATGTATATTATTATATGTATATAGAAGATATAGATATATAGATTTATCGTTCATCTATTCGAATCTCATTTTGTAGTCCGCAACATGGGGCCGCAATTACTTCACTAAGTATGCATGCACCCATCAAGAAAGTATGTAATTTATAAAGTAGGCAAGTTTGAAAAAATAATGCTATATTTCATAGACTTTCACTAAGCTGGGCGGTACCGATCCAGAAAGTACGTAATTTGTGAAGTAAATAATTTCGAAAAAAGAATACAATATTTCATAGACGTCGGACGTGTATACCACAGACACAATGTCCTTACTGCTTTATTTACTGTGACCGCGCATGCGAAAGTGCGATTTGACGCGAATCAAGTGACAAAGTTACGAGTGTTGCATGAGGTGTGCGGGGGGACTGGGTGGAGTCTCTTCAAATCAAATAAATCGTTGTAGGGCCTTAATGACAGACATTATGATTTAAATTAAAATATTTCTGAAAGGCCGGCAATGCATCATCGACCTCTAGCATAAAACAATCTTGAATAAACTAACAGAAACCGCACAATGATCGATTAGTTATAACATCACACACTATGGAAAAAAAAAGACAGACAAGAAGCGTTTATCGTTAGAATTTTAACAGCGTAACCCGGTGTAATATCTACACCTTATAGATTACGAATAGTACAAATAACAGGTGTAGTGATATCCAACTCTTAGAATGCATTTCAGTTATATATTATAGATAATTAGATTAATTAAATACGTACTTCGACTTTCTGACCGTTGGCTTCGACTTCTCCTCGGCGGCCTTTTTATTGGTCTTACGTTGCTTTACCGGCGGGCTGTAACAAAAAAACAACAGTATGTTAGTAAATAAACTAAGGTAATTATTTGATAAGACCTCAATTAACCAGTGTTTAGTTTTTAAGAACTTGACTAAATAATATTTACCATGGATCTTCTACACCCGAGCTATACTCCGAGTCGGACACGTAAAGCTCCTCGGCGGGAACTCTCTTACGGGATGCAGAGGTTGAAGCAGACCTGCAAACAATAAAACATTCTTATAACAACATGTACTTACTAGAAGATTAGTCCGATGTACGAAGACCGCGATATTTATCTGGAGTAAATGCTCGTCAAAACAAATAAACATTGACGCAGCCGCCCAAACCAAATAGTTGATATAAAAGATAATAAAAAATAAACTCACGAACATTATCTCAGCTTGCTGTTTTTCTCCTTGCAGAATAGATATCACGTAGTGTGGATGATCAGTTAATGATCACAGAAAATAATGGTGATCTATATAATTGATGCTCATTATATATACCAAAATTTTCACTCACACATTAAAACTGTAAAACTGTAAGTCACTTGCACACATTCAAATATTGCCAACGTGCAATATTGAAACAAACAAGTATCTCAAATTACTTACAGAAAATTCTAGCTTTAGGTAATGGCTCGTCAGCGATTTAATATGTAGGTACTGCCGCGGTAATAATGTGGGAACACTACGCACCGCGCGAGGTTTTGCCTGTTTTAAAATATTTTATTTATTTACTTGATGATTCATTCAATTAACACAAATCAACAAATAGACGTAACTTAAATTAAAGTTACGACGTATTCTTGAATTGTTAGGGTTATTCATAAAATGAAGTAAAATCACCGCTATATAGACATTATCTACCAGTAAACCCATGGAGTTTAAATTTTAGTTGCAATAGGTATATTTACAAATCGGTTATGCATCTATTTATTTATTTTATTTACTTATCCCACACAAAATTAATCGAATTCTAAAAATGTTATAACAATTATAGTTCCTTGAAATGATAATTTAATAATATCTGTATGTGTATCTGTGTAAAGGTTGCTAAACCATTTTTTATGGTGGCAAACAAGCTTACGGTCCGCCTGATGGTAACATATCGTGACAATCACATATTTACTAATAAGGATAGTGTAAATAGAAACCATCCGCAATGAAGAATACGTCATGTACACTTCAAAGCAAAGAAAACGGGTTCAAATGTTATTTGTTTTATTGTAGAAAGCTTTTTTTGGTAATTAAAAGTTGTAATTACTTTTAGTTGATAAGTACATCAACCAATTACAGTTTGACAATAAATGATTATCTTATCTTATCTTAACCATATAGGTACCTCATTTGGCAAACGTCTTTCATCTAAAGATTAATTAGAAGAGGTAGCTTATAAGATTTCTGTTTCCTTGTACAACTGAGAGTACTCAATGTTTAGAGGATGTTTGAATTATTATATTTATTTATTTATTTGTACCAAAATCAACTGCCCAGTAACAACTTTTTTCAGTTAGTCATACAATAATAGTTACCATTTAATTTGTTCAAATTCATTGGCTTAAAGTGTACGGTGACAAAATGATATACCCATTCTCGCTGCGTTAGCAGGTAATGTTTGAATGTGCGAGTGAGCCTGGGAGTAATTGGTAAGCAAAATGATTTCTGTGTGTTACCGTACGTTCCTAAAGGACAGTTTTCACTGGATTAGTTAACCAATATTTTATATGCACATTTTTATATCACAATCAATCTGGTTAATATGTCAAAATGTTTCCGAATTTCTTGTTAGTATTTCATACAAATTTGTAGTTGATATTTGTGCAGGTAATGCGACATTTTTAATGCACTTATAACAAGTGGCAAGGTTACTATGAGTTGATGTATAATTTGAAAGTCATTATCCACCTCTATTGAATCAAAATATTTTTATTATCCCCCACTTCTCTATTATTATAACACTCAAAATAGGAAAATAATCTGTAATTTGAGGTTGATTTGTCTTTCATACGTTAAATAACTAAAATATTTTATAAAACAATAATAGTTTACGTGTAAGAAACACATATCGTACTAATTATTCGATTGTAAATACTAAAATTATAACCTTGTACTGGCGCTCAACTTGTATTTTATAACACGAACTCAATTTCGTACAGTATGCAGTCACCTTATCATTGGACTTACGCGCCGGGAACATTATGCTGACGACGGCTTTTATTCATTTGTGAGAATAATTCTAGCAGTGTAGTGGTCGTGCTAAAATACATTCAAGGACTTAGATAACTACTCAAAATGATGGTTCGTTTTAAGTGTATATCTAAAAATTATGAAAAGGAAGGTAATTTTATCAGTTTTTACTTTATTTATCAAACAGTTTCTATTCTATTGTACACATGCACTATTCTATCATCTTATTTATTCGTATCTATATACTATACTAATGTAGTGCTACAGTTTGATGCTTAAGTGTGTGCCCTCGTGTAGGGATGCAGCCTGGATTAGAGCACCCGATATGGTGTGGTTGTAAACGAGAGTATTAAATTTGCACCATGTCATACCATAAAATCATCTTATTTATTCATATCTATGTACTATACTGATGTAGTGCTACAGTTTGATGCTTAAGTGTGTGTCCTCGTGTAGGGATGCAGCATGGATTAGAGCACCGGATATGGTGTGGTTGTAAACGAGAGTATTAAATTTGCACCATGTCATACCATAAAATCATCTTATTTATTCATATCTATGTACTATACTGATGTAGTGCTACAGTTTGATGCTTAAGTGTGTGCCCTCGTGTAGGGATGCAGCCTGGATTAGAGCACCCGATATGGTGTGGTTGTAAACGAGAGTATTAAATTTGCACCATGTCATACCATAAAATCATCTTATTTATTCATAATATCTATGTACTATACTGATGTAGTGCTACAGTTTGATGCTTAAGTGTGTGCCCTCGTGTAGGGATGCAGCCTGGATTAGAGCACCCGATATGGTGTGGTTGTAAACGAGAGTATTAAATTTGCACCATGTCATACCATAAAATCATCTTATTTATTCATATCTATGTACTATACTGATGTAGTGCTACAGTTTGATGCTTAAGTGTGTGCCCTCGTGTAGGGATGCAGCCTGGATTAGAGCACCCGATATGGTGTGGTTGTAAACGAGAGTATTAAATTTGCACCATGTCATACCATAAAATCATCTTATTTATTCATAATATCTATGTACTATACTGATGTAGTGCTACAGTTTGATGCTTAAGTGTGTGCCCTCGTGTAGGGATGCAGCCTGGATTAGAGCACCCGATATGGTGTGGTTGTAAACGAGAGTATTAAATTTGCACCATGTCATACCATAAAATCATCTTATTTATTCATATCTATGTACTATACTGATGTAGTGCTACAGTTTGATGCTTAAGTGTGTGCCCTCGTGTAGGGATGCAGCCTGGATTAGAGCACCCGATATGGTGTGGTTGTAAACGAGAGTATTAAATTTGCATCATGTCATACCATAAAATCATCTTATTTATTCATAATATCTATGTACTATACTGATGTAGTGCTACAGTTTGATGCTTAAGTGTGTGCCCTCGTGTAGGGATGCAGCCTGGATTAGAGCACCCGATATGGTGTGGTTGTAAACAAGAGTATTAAATTTGCACCATGTCATACCATAAAATCATCTTATTTATTCATATCTATGTACTATACTGATAAAATCATCTTATTTTATGTACAAATTGTGTAAAAAAGAGACCAGAACTGTTTGGTAAATAATAACACAATGTATGTAATGTAATCTGAAATTCTTGCCAAGACCATTTAATTCCCTTAAAACGATGTTATTTTGCGTGTGTTAATATCTTGAGTAGAGTATTAAATTTTAATGGTAATTCATTTTTGGGAGTGTGTGCATGTGTAACATTTGCCGCGATACACAGGTGAGTTTGCATGACGTTTTATTTTTTGTTAAATCTCGTTAGATGAATGTCGAAACCACGCAACGTAAGAATACCTATGCTAACATTGTATCCGAGGCGCCGAGTGCGGCTCCGCTGGACCGTTGATAAGATTTAATGTGCGTCAAATTACTTTTAGGAGGCTCTAACTGCCGCTACAAGTTGTGCGAACGGTTAGGGATCGGAGGACTCTAACGGAGGCTCTGCCCGCGGTTCCAAGCTATGCGAACGGTTAGGGATCGGAGACTCTAACGGAGGCTCTTGCCGCGGTTCCGATCTATACGATATTTTAATGAATTGGGAACTCTGGCTCACAACGCTGTATCACGGAGGCGCGTCTCGCGCCTCCAGCGAGCCTGGCGAGCGGAGTGATACAGCGTTGTGAGCCAGAGTTCCCAATTTATTTACTACTGGTGCGCGCCTACACCACCAGCGACGCGCTCAAGACGCCGCCCTTGGACCGCTACAAGAAGGCGCTGCTCACCGCGAAGGTTCAGCTGAACACCGGCACTGCGGAGTGGCACAACCTTCAAAAGCTGATGAGGAGCATCAAAAAGTTGTTTGAAGATCGAGAGCCTGTATTTTATAGCAATAAAATAAATATTAAATAATTTAGGTTTTTATATTTTCATAAAATATAGTTTAAATTGAAATTTCTTTGATTTCCCAATTCCTTTCTAGTTTTGCAAGTACAGTTGACTACTTATAAGATTAAGGCAATTTTAAAGTAGGTTATAAAAGGCAACTAATGGTCTTGAGTGTACTTATAAAGGTGAAGTAAAGGTAAAGGTTTGGAATAGGTAAATTATTGTTCGTAGCATATTTAACTTAAGCATTGAAATAACTTTCCTTGATGTGGTCAACTGTACTTACTTTTCAGAATAATTAGGATTTCAAAGAAATTAATTACTTAATTATCTTTTACGTTTAAGTTAGTGGTTAGTTTACTTTAGAATAAATATATATTATTAAGTTTATTTCAGCATAAGGTAAAGTAAATTGATATCATGCCTTTTTGTACCGCTTGTTCCGCACGCGTAGAGAGCAAGCACTGGGTGGGACACTTGCGGAGCCGCGCGCACAAGAGCCGCTGCGCCGCGCCGGAGGAAGGCGGGGTGGTGACGGTCTCCTCCGCGTTCAAGGGCCGTATCGCCTCATATAGAATAGGCTAGCAAATGCGGAAAGTGAGTCAACATTACCCGATATTTTCTTAAGCAATATACGTGCTAAATTGTTCTGTCTTATAGAAAAATCGTTAAAACAATACATTAGTTTAAAAATTAACGTGGAATATTTCGGCAATTTTATTTTATTGAAAAGCGATACTCAAGATGTTAAATCGTTCGCTACTAAGAATATGATTATACATCGTAACTTTGACTACGACCAGGTATTTGATTTTGTCGTTAGTACATTAAGTAAAAAGATTGAAGAGTTTCAGGAACGAGACAGCGGCTGGAGCGTTTTGAGTAATTTATATGTAGAAATTAATATTAATAAGTTTGATCCCTTAAGTGGGGCAGGTTCAACTTATGTAGATCTTCCACTACATTTAAAAAAGAAAAAAGCATGTATTAATATTAAAAACAATGATAACTTTTGTTTTTTGTGGAGCGTCGTTGCAGCGCTTTATCCGACCAAGCGCAATGGTGATCGCACTGCATCCTATCCTCATTTTCAAGATGTGTTAAATATTAATGATTTGAACTTTCCTGTTACTTTTACAGATATTAAAACATTTGAAACTAATAACAAATATCTAAGTATCAATGTGTACTGCGTAAAAAACAAACGGATTGTGGGGTCAATTTACAGATCAGAGTTCAAAAGGAAAACCAGAATTAATTTACTGTTAGTTGAAAATGGAAACAGATCCCACTACGTTTTAATAAAGAATTTGTCACGTCTTGTTCGATCTCAAATAACAAAGCATCATAATAAGATATACTTTTGTGATGATTGTTTACTCTTCTTTCCGTCTGAACAAAAACTTGATAGTCACGTTTGTAGTGGGGTTTGTACTATGCTCCCGGGAAAGGGCAGTTATCTTAATTTTAAAAATTTTAATCGGAAACAAGATATTCCATTCGTGGTGTATGCAGATTTTGAAACTCTTCTTAAGCCAATAGCTACTTGTGAGCCCAGCTCTTCGAGTAGTTTTACATTAAATCAGAAACAACACATTCCAGCTGCCTTTGCTTATAACATAGTTTGTTCGTTTGACAGCAATCTTAATAGATTTGTTTCCTATCGTGGGCGTGACTGACTGTGTTCCTAAATTTCTTGACTGTCTTTATAAAGATATCGAACGGATTTATGATATTTTGAATGTAGAAGTACCAATGATTTTTGACGAAAACGATGCTAAAAAACATGCAGAAGCCGAAGTGTGTCATATTTGCAATAATCTGATAGTATTTGATAAAGTAAGGGATCATTGTCATTTAACAGGTCGTTATCGGGGTGCCGCTCACCAACACTGCAATTTGCAGTACAGTCTGCCTAAATTAATTCCCGTCTTTTTTCATAATCTAGCAGGCTATGATTGTCATTTATTCATTAAAGAGTTGGCTGAAAGCTCAGGTCCCATAAAAGTAATACCGAAGAACAAAGAGAATTATATTTCATTCACAAAATTTTTAAAAATGTCTGATAGTAAATTTGCACAAATAAGATTTGTTGACTCATTTAAGTTTTTAGGGACGAGCCTCGAAAAATTAGGAAACGGTCTACATAAAACTGATTTTGTACATCTACGACGTTGTTTCACTAAAGATACCGAATTTGAATTACTGACTCGTAAGGGTGTTTATCCATACGATCACATGAAATCTTGGAAATCATATTCTGAGAAACATCTGCCTTGTAAAGAAAGTTTTTATAATACATTAACTGACAAGGGTATCAGTGATGAAGATTATATGCATGTGCAATTAATTTGGGATACTTTTAACATTAATAATATGGGAGAATATACTGATCTTTATCTTAAAACAGATGTTTATTTGTTAACCGATATTTTTGAAAATTTTAGAGCGGTATGTAAAAAAAAATTATCATTTGGATCCGGCTTTTTACCTAACAGCTCCAAGTTTGTCATTTGACGCAATGTTATTGAAAACGGGAGTAGAGTTAGAGCTACTGTCTGACCTGGAAATTATACGTCTCGTACAGAAAGGTGTGCGGGGTGGCATTTGTCTTTGTTCTACCAGGCTGGCTAGAGCAAACAACTCATACATGGATAACTATGATGAAACTAAATCAGATTCCTTTCTTTTATACATAGACTGCAATAATCTATATGGTTACAGCATGTGTCAATCCTTGCCAATATCCGATTTTAGATTTCTGCAACAATACGAAATTGACCGATTACAAATCATGAACATGTCAGACGATGCTGAATACGGATTTATACTCGAAGTTGATTTATTATACCCGGAAGAGTTGCATTACACTCATAATGACTATCCATTTTGCGCAGAGAAATTTGTGCCGCCAGGAGGTACAACCTCTAAATTAGTCCCTAACTTATACTCAAAATACAATTACGTGATTCACTACGTTCATTTAAAAACCTGTTTAACTCATGGTCTGATTTTAAAAAAAATTCATCGTGTAGTGACGTTTAAGCAAAGTAAATTTTTAGCGGAATATATTAATCTTAACACTGAATTGAGAAAGAAAGCAGTAACGCCATTCCAGCAAGACTTATTTAAACTTATGAATAATTCTGTATTTGGGAAAACATTGGAAGACACTGAGCGTAGAGTAAACGTTAAATTAGTAAATCAATGGCTAGACGACGCGAATCGTACAAATAGATCTATCTCTGCGGCTAAACTAATTTCACGACCGAATTTTCACAGTGCATCCATTTTTTCTGAAAACTTAGTAGCTGTTCAAATGAAACCGGAGAGGATTATTTTAGATAAACCAATATACATAGGCTTTGCGGTCTTAGAGCTTTCTAAAAGCCATATGTACCAGTTTCATTACTCTGTAATAAAGCCGCATTACGGGAATAGAGTCCATTTATGTTATACAGATACTGACAGTTTTATATATGAAATACACACGGATGATGTATATAGAGATATTAGAAAACATTTTCTTAAATATTTCGATACAAGTAATTATCCTTCGCAAAATCAATATGACCTTCCGATTATTAACAAAAAAATACCTGGTCTTTTCAAAGACGAACTTGGCGGACGCATCATGACTGAATTTGTAGGGTTAAGATCAAAATTGTACTGCATTAAAACGGAATCTGATGTAATAAAAAAAGCAAAAGGGATCAGAAAAAATGTAATTAAAAATTTGAATGCAACTGATTACGGTGATGTATTACTAAATGATAAATTGGTGCGTCGCAAAAATGTTCTCTTTAAATGTATTAAGCATCATATTTTTACGCAAACTGTTAATAAAATTGCTTTGTCAAATGCAGATGACAAACGATTTATAATGCCTAACAAAGTTTCCACGATGGCATGGGGTCATACTTCTTTGATTTAATTTCTTTAAGTTATGCTGAAATAACTGTCCAATATTTATAAGATTATGATTAGTTAGTTACTAAGTCAATAATAAATTGTTAATGATTAAAATAAATGATTACCTATATATATTTGTATTGTTTGATTTAAAACTCCTGTATGAACTGCCAAATAGCAGTGACCTCATTTTACATAATAATAAATACCTATACAATATTACGCTGATACAACACCTTCGATCATTTATTGCTAATTCAGCGATTGCACAATAAGTATGTTCAGTAAACATTTTTATTTTACGGGCACAACAGCTCATTCGTTCATAAACGTCTTTCGTTATCCAACGTCTTCAGCCAAGCAGAGATATCTAAACCATTTTTTGTAAGTATACAATTGTCTATTTTATGTGTTTTGATACCCATGTTGTTGCGTGTACCTTATAACAATTGTTTTTTTTTTCTTTTCAGACAATGCAAAACTCTGATGATACGAATATCATGCTCTCCCAGTACAGCTACGATCCATGGGAGGGATTAACACAAGCCTGCCAAGACGTTATGGACAAACACCAGTTGGCTGAGCCCCAAACTTCGCGGGAAAAGAAGGTTAAGCGGAAGACTGAAGTAAAGAAGAAACGACGAAATTTGACAAAATCATACGTTATCAACAGGGAGCGCGCTAGAGGTTACAGGCTCATTCAAATAAGAGTGTGTGACTTGACCGAGCCTTCCTGTTCCACAGTGAGAGACGTGGATGAGCACAGTGAAAGTGAGGACAACGTTGTGATCAGTGCGCAGTATGTAGTGAGCGAACACAATGATGAAATAATGGATATGACTGATACAGTGATAAGAAAAATCTCCAAAAAGATGTGTAGTGACTATAGTCTATAGTTTTAAGTTATATTGTAAGGCTTTTTATTGTATTGTGAAGTAAATAAATTTATGTTATTATAAAATTGAGTTTTTTTTCCCTTTCAATAAGCTAGGTACCTACTCATTAAATAAAATAAAAGTTAATTTTTGAAAACATTTATTTTAACATCATACAATAATTTTATTTTTATTACACACAGTAATTCTAAACAAAACAGTTCTTCAATTTAAAAATTACAACACTACATTATTTTCTAAACACCATTGTTTAATACACAAAACATTTTTCAACGCACAATATTTTATATGGTTAAAACAATTGTATGCAAACATATCTTTACAGTATAGTTTACTCAAAGTTTCTAAATTAGGTATACCTTTATCACTTATATCTAACACATTTTCATGTTCACATAATTCTCGTACCCATTTAACTTTTTCTTCTCCTTTCACTATGATCTTGCGTTCCCTGAAGTAAGGTTTAATAAGTCTTTTAAATTCCCTATAGTCAATGTGCCCCTCGCTCCATCGGTATCCCCTGTTTCGTTCTATCCACCAAACATGCTTCCTTTCTTCGAGAGTTAGTGTAGAGAATGGATATGGAGGTTTAATCAGAAAGATTTGAGTGTGTTCTGACGTACCTATAACTAATTCCTTTACTATAAACTCATTATTTCGATCTTTAAAGCCTTGCAAGTCTACAATAACCGTGTTATTCATGATAGCTTCTTCACACTATTACTTAAAGGCTTGTATTCAAATATGCAATCGTTGAGTATCAAACAGTAGGCAGATGTCTGATCGGGTATCTCAGCTTCGGTTTCTATTTCCAAGCGTACATCGATACACCCCTTCAAGGCTTCGTGTTGGCGAGAACAGTCAACAACGAATAAGGGGGCAATATCTTTAAACTCTCTCAAACCCAACAACGGCTCAGCTCGGCGTCCGTAATAAGACTGTTGAAATCTTGCATACTGATCGTATATTAATGAATATTTGTTTTCAGCGAAACTAATGTTTAAGCTTTCGTATGGATAGTAGGTTGAATTTAGGTAAACCCTTACGTCGCGTACAGCGCAATGATCAAATTCTGCCATGGACATGGTGGCATTTTGTTTACGATTCGTTTGTAAAGCAACCACAACCATTCGCGGTTTTTCAACCTGTGATGAAGTTTTAATAGACCAAGTATGTTTCCGGGTTTTAGGTAATAATGGGTATTCGTACAGATCCCAATTACGAAATGCGAGTGTTATCGCTCGATCTCTTTCTAAATGTTTTAACAAATTAATTCTTTCGCGGTCTGATACTTTGACATGCGGGACTCGCCAGACAATTTTATTTATTATTATGTCTTGAATAACTTCACCGGCATTTAACTTCAAAGCATTGAGATTTGTGTTACTTCTTAAAAGAACTAATTCATGTTTACAATTCATAATGATTTTTTGATAATCTTCTGCGAAACCTAATATTTTATTAAGTGGAATAGATGCTGAAAATACACCATTAATAGTATTAGATATACCAGAAGGGGACCAACCCCAAACACTTGCACATTTAGACTCATTTTCATTTTGTAATGTAGGTACATAGAAATAAGTTTTGATAGTTTGTAAGATGGCGCGCGGGCCGCCCGCAGGCCGGTTGTCCAGTCCTGAATAAACTGCGTTGCTATTCACATGTGCGTTTCCTTCCAAATACCTCAGTGGCTAACGAGGATTTTTAAGCGTGCGTACGGCGGTAAAAACAAAAATGTCGATCGGGAAGTTAACGGAATTTAATGTTAGATCGGGAAACTGGACAATGTATGTGGACCGGGCAGAAATGTTTTTTCAAGTGAACAAGGTATCAGAAACACTTTGGTTACCTACAATGATAGCGGCAATGGGGGACGAAGCATACGAGTTATTAAGTAACTTAACAAGCCCCGAAAAACCTTGTGCTAAAACATACGCAGCAGTGATTAAATTAATGGCGGAACATTTACAGCCAAAACCATCGTTTATGGCAGAACGCTATCGTTTTCGGCAAAGAAGACAAAATACGGGAGAAACGGTGTTACAGTACATTTCGGAACTGAAAAAAATGTCGAAATTTTGTGAATTTAAAGCAGTGTTGGAAGAAAACTTAAGAGACCAACTAGTGTGCGGTTTAAAAAGTGAGACCGTGAGACAACGATTATTCGCAGAAGAAAATCTGTCATACAGTAATGCGGTTAAGATTTCTTTGCGCAATGGAAGCCGCGGAGTGGGATGCAGCGGCGGTGGAGCGGGAGTCGGTAGAACCAGCGGTTCATGCGTGGGCAGCGAGGCGCGTCGGGACCCATCAGCAGAAACGCGGAGTGATGAGACCAGCAGTTGCAGGGCCAAAACAGACGAGAGAACATTTCGAAACAGAGTTCAAATGCTATGCATGTGGAGCGGAAGACCATAGGAAGGACAGCTGTCGCTATAGCAATTTCATCTGTAGCGGGTGCAAACAGCGAGGACATCTACGGCGGGTATGCCCGCATCGGGGTACTCGATGGCAGAGGCAGAATGCCGGGAATAATATGGTGGCTCATGTGCAGGCGACACCAGAGCAAACGGAACGTGACCTACAAGACGAGGAACAATCCAGCTCGGACGAAGGGGGCTGGCCCCATGAGGAAGATTTACATCAACTAAGCTTGAATAGTTATAAGTCGGTAAGCATAGTTGTGTCAGTAGATGGGGTTCAGTTACCTATGGAAATTGATACGGGGTCATTGGTTTCTTGTATTAGTAAAAAAACATACGATAAGTATTTTTGTAATAAAACGTTAGAAAAACCGAATTTAGTATTTAGATTTTATGACGGTAGTAAGATTTTTCCTTTGGGTGTGGTCAATTCAATAGTTAAATACAAAAATTGCACTAAGCAGTTAGAACTTTTTGTGATAGAAGGAGGAACTACATCACTACTAGGTAGACAGTGGCTTTCTGAATTAAAGATTAAAATACCTATTTTTCATAAGTTATCAGAGAGGTTAGAGGATAACATTAAGTTAGGTCACAACGAGAAATTGTCCGTATTGGTCGACAGGTATAAGGAAGTGTTCGCGGAGAGACTGGGCCGGTTCCGGGGAGGCAAGGCTCGGCTGCAGGTGCGCGAGGGCGCGGTGCCGGTGTTCTGCCGCGCGCGGCCCGTGCCGTACGCGCTGCGCGAGCGCGTGGAGGCCGAGCTGGCGGCGATGCTGCGCGCCGGCGTCATCGAACCGGTCGAGACGGCGGACTGGGCTACGCCTCTGGTACCGGTACGTAAGGCGGACGGTGGACTCCGTATCTGTGCTGATTATAAAGTGACTTTAAATCCAGTACTGAAAGTTGATAGATTTCCGCTACCGCGAATCGATGACCTATTAGTGCAGTTAAATGGAGCAAAGTATTTTACAAAAATTGACTTATCCCAGGCCTATAATCAGGTGGAATTAGATGATCCCGATAAATACAAAAGATTAGTTTATGGCTTATCGTCCAGTCCAGGGATTTTTCAACGTATAATGTCTAATCTTTTTAATGATATCCCATATGTAGGGGTATTTCTAGACGATATAATAATTGGAACGCCAGATGCCGAGTTGCACTTGCAGATTTTAGAAAAAGTGTTTAAACGTATTCACGAAAACGACATTAAATTAAAACAAAATAAATGTAAATTTATGACTAACGAAGTTAAATACTTAGGATTCATCATATCCGCAGAGGGTATTAAGGTAGACCCGGAAAAAGTTGAAGGAATTTTAAAAATTCCCCAACCAGGTAACATAACTGAGCTCAGAGCCTTTTTAGGCACGATCAATTTTTATGCCAAGTTTGTTAAAAATTTAAGTTCAATTCTAGCGCCACTGTATAATTTGTTAAAAAAGGGAACACATTGGTTTTGGGATAAAGAGTGTGAATCGGCCTTTAACAAAATAAAATCAATTTTAATTAGCGCGGACGTCCTGACTCACTACGACCCAAGGAAACCTTTATTTGTAACGTGCGACGCGAGCGCACGGGGCATAGGCGGGGTGCTTAGTCAGAAGTGCGAGTGTGAGGGAGACAGCAGGTGCCCCCACGGAGACGGCGGCGAACGGCCGGTGGTGTATGTGTCGCGCGCACTGACGTCCGCGGAGAAACATTATTCGCAAATCGAGCGGGAAGCTTTAGCCATTGTTTTTTGTTTAGAAAAATTACATCAATATTTGTATGGTAGACATTTTACTTAACGTACCGATCATAAACCCTTGGTAACAATTTTTGGTCCTAAACAAGGGATACCGGCAATGGTAGCTAGTAGATTACAGAGATGGGCCATCAAGTTAACGGCATATACTTATGACATTGAGTATATAGCATCGAAACAGAACGGGGCGGATGGATTATCGCGTTTGCCTGCGCTCTTGACTAATAATAGGCATAGGGATATATTACCTGAGCAGACATATTTGCACTTTGCTCAAAATTCATTGTTATTGGACTATAATGTAGTTAAGAAGCAAACCAGTAGTGATCCATTGCTTAGTCGTGTACTTACTTACATCCGAAGCGAATGGCCAAGTGAAAATGAAATTAAAGCTCTTCAACCGTTTTTTAACCGAAAAAACGAGTTGTACGAGGAGTTGGGGTGTGTGTTGTGGGGACACAGAGTAGTAATACCGGAGGAATGTAAGTCAAAAGTTCTAGACGAGTTACACGAGTCTCATATGGGTATAGTTAAAACTAAATCATTCGCCAGGAGTTACGTCTGGTGGCCGGGGATTGACGAGGCTATCGAGACGCTGTGCCGCGGCTGTCGCGTGTGCGCAGCGGAGGGGGACGCGCCCCCGCGGCAGGCGCCCTGCTGCTGGCCATGGCCAGATAAACCATGGTCACGAGTACATGTAGATTTCTTGGGCCCTATAGCCGGAAAAATATTTTTCGTATTAATTGATGCCAGAACAAAATGGCTAGAGGTTACTCAGATACCAAGTACAGCGGCGAGCCACAGCATAAAATTTTTAAGTGATATTTTCTCTCGTTTTGGGTTACCAAAACAATTAGTTTCAGATAATGGCCCTCCCTTTACGAGTAGTAAATTCTCACTTTTCTTAAAGTCGATAGGAGTCGAACATTTATTTTCTGCACCATATCATCCTGCCTCAAATGGCGCAACTGAGAATGCAGTGAGAACGGTAAAAAAAGCTATTAAAAAATCAATACGTGAAAATGTAGATATAAATTTATACTTGAGTAATTTTTTATTACACTATAGAAACACGGAGCACTGTACGACAGGTGAAACACCCGCGTTGTTAATGTTCGGTCGTAGGTTACGTACTAAACTAGACGCACTCAGACCAGATTTGAATGCTCGGGTAAACAAAGCACAAAAGCGTCAGCAAGAAAGAGGCTCCCAGGGAACCAGAGAGCTGCATGAGGGGGATGAAGTATGGTTGCGACAGTTTAGGGGTAACGATAAATGGGTGTCAGGGAGAGTTACACAAAAAAAATAGGTATTTCAGATTATAAAGTAGTGGATGAGTTAGGTAGGGAGTCACATAAACACATTGATCAGCTTAAGCAACGGATACGCAGTTCACTAATCTGTCCTTCTAGCCCTCCGGGTCCCAGTACAGACCTCGAGATCCCACAGGACGTACCCACGTACCGGACACCCGAGCGCAGCTCGTCTGGCCCGAGCGTACAACGTTCGCCGTCGGCCGTAGACGATGAGAATGGTCAGTTCGAAGATTGTATTGAAGAAAACACAGAAAGTGCTCCGCCACCGCTCCCTTGCCCACCTGCCCCCGTAACCCCCCAGCCTCGGTTGATTCGTCAGTGTAGATTAAATCCACGTCAATACAAGTATTAACCCTAAAGGTAATGAATATTCTAAAATGTATTTGTGAGTTAGGTCCTGATACTGTAATAGTTAGTAAGTATATAATCGATTGTAATAAATAACGAGATTGATGTAGCAATACAGTGTACCTGCCTGATGAGATTCAAAGTTACTTAACTGTTTTGGAGTGTATAAGGATTTTGTTCTATGTGTGCTTATAATAAGGGTTACATTTACCATATATACTTAGTAGTAATTAAGGGTGGAGGTATGTAATGTAGGTACATAGAAATAAGTTTTGATAGTTTGTAAGATGGCGCGCGGGCCGCCCGCAGGCCGGTTGTCCAGTCCTGAATAAACTGCGTTGCTATTCACATGTGCGTTTCCTTCCAAATACCTCACATTTAACGAAAGATATGGTTTTATTGTGGTTGTAATGCCTGCATTTTTTATTCTATCTATTTCAATACCATTTATTTCATAACGGATGTCTTGAAATAAAAATAAGGCAGGATTGTTAACAAAATGCACATTTGATACTCTTTCCTTTTCTTTTGTTGTACTGTTGTGTTTGTACACATCAGCTCTGCCCTCAATATACAAACTGCTGAGCGCAGGTAACACGTACAAATCTTGCTGATTAATCGGTATCCGTATTTCATCATTCTTGTTGAAACTTGTCACATATGGTTTGTATGAATGAAATTCAAAACTTTCAATGCTGTTGTCATGTGACGGAGATTGAGCAATATTTAAAATATTCATTTTATCAACCCAAGTATTTTTAAAAATGCCTTATTTTTTTTGGTCAGCTTCTTTTTAGCGTAATGTGGTGCTCTTTTATGCGATGTTCTCTTCGAACTGATTTGGTTTCGAGAGAGAGCAGGGTTTTTATTGAAATTTAACATTTTTTTCTAAAGTGTAAATACAGCTGTACCTCTTCACCGCGTAAATTAATTTGATTATTTTCTCCGTCTAACAATCTTATATTGATAGCACTTATTGAGCTTTGATTGACAGGAAAATAGATTAAGTTTTTAGGTTTTTCTATTATTCGATAACCAGGTGGTACGTTCGGCACAAATTATATGACTTGTTTCTCCGTTGACAAATGATCCGCTCACAATATCACATTCGATGCGTACTATGGTTGTTGGTAAAATGTTGACAGGATACTGAAATTCAGTTTTTATATTCGCTTTTACAGTTTCAAGACCAAAACCCAAAATTTTACCAATCGAATCTGTTTTATCGAAATAAACATCTTCCGAACAAAATAAACATGTTTTTAAAGTATTGTTATTAGCAGTTAATTTCAATGTAGAATTTTTTATGTTGCTCTGAAGATTATCACAAATATCTTGTAATTCATACGATCCTTCGGGTATTTTTATCACTCCATTTTTCCCGTAATAAAATTTATTGTTTCTTTCATCTATATTGGGAATAGAGTTGAATGTAGAAAAATACAGAAGACCGCACTCATACTCCCCACTTAATTCTAATGTAGGAGAGTAGTTTGTTGTTGAAGAAGCGTCTCTATCAGTTATCGACACAGTGAAAGACATGTTTATACTGATAAAGATTCTTTATTTTAACCATTATTTAAATGTTTTTTCCAATAGTTTTTAAAAAAATTTAAACAGAGATGACCACAATTTATAGTGCCAAACTTTTGATACCGCACAATATTATAATTAATTGACATATTTCTTAAATAATTTCTTAATTCTAATGGAGGCTTTAAGTCGCCAAAACTATCAAAGTATTCACAGTAATTATTTTGTTTGACGTAGGCTACCCAGTGTGTTCCTGGACTATCAGAGCTATCCAAATTAAGTACAGCACATTCTATTTTTCTTGGCTTCAATGGAAGTGTATCTCTCATAAATACTCCTCGAAAATAAGGAATAAATGAATGAATGAATATACTTTTTATTGCACACAAAACAGAGGTATAAAACTCAATGTATGTATGTATGTGAGGAATGTCAGTAGCATGATCTAATATATCTAAATCTGTTAGTGCACGTCTAGGCAGCCGTTTAACTAGTTTTTTGAAGGGCTTAAGTATAAACCAGCACCCTTTTTATGAGGTTTAATGTACAATCCTTTGCCAAGAGCCACTGCTTCCATTGTTCTGTTATGACGTTCAGACTCTTGAAGACTTTTCTGAGCTGCTTTGGAGTCATTCACTGCTTTTGCTATACCGGCTGCTCCACCTGCCAAAGAACCCAAAGCCGACAAGCCTGCGAAGATTGGGATTAAAGGTAATAGTCCTCCACATTTTGGCAAAGGAATACAGCGCGGCAACTTGGTTCCTTTTTTATTTTTGGAGATTTTTTTTGCTGCAGCGCAGGCGTATTTAATAGCTGTGTGACTGCCTTTGGTTTTTAACTTTTTAAGTTGAGTCTTAATTTTTTTCACAGCTGCCATAAATGAACGGGCACCTGCACCAGCCTTGAGTTTAGCTTTCATAGCATTTTTGACTATCCATGATGCCACCTTTTCACCTTTCTTAGCATCTTTAGCGTTCAATCTTTTCTTAGCCATATTCAAAAGTTCTTTATCAGCCTTTCGTCGAACGTTTAAATCGTTGTCGTTGTAAGCAATATCGTGATACATACAAGCTTTGTCTAACTTATTTATACCTCTGTCTCCCCTTTTCAAACGTTTCTGTAGCTTTGTTCCAGGACCACAAAATTGATATCCAGGTAAATGTAGCTCGAACGGTAAATGGTTAATTACACTGTCTATAATACCACTTCCCTCCTTCATTGATATGCTTAGAATGAATGGATTTGGATTAAAATTATATTTATATGTATTATAAAACAATCTCATTCTTGTCTATCCAACTATTTTCTTCGTTGCTGAGGCCTAGCCATTTCACATAATATTTATTACCTTTTCTTTTAATAATCTTCTCTATAAGGTAAATGTCAGGATACTTCGTTTTTTGTAATTCGTACTCATAAAAAGTCCCTAATATAACCTGCTTATGCTTATCTTCCAAATGATATGTTGGTGGGTTCGTATCATTTACCTTTACTACTGTAAATATTTCCGTTGACCAGTTGGGAGTATAATCTTTGTAAAAGTCTCCTTTAAATTTGCTAATACGTACATGATCACCAACTTGAAATTTAGGCTTCAAGTGTTTTCGATTTCTATACGCTTTACCAATATTACACAATACAACCTTTTCATTTGTCTTATTAACATCTTTAGGCTTAAATTTTGTTATGCGATGAATAGTGCTGTTATAGTTGTCTACCACAGTATTTAATAATTTACCCACCCATCGATAGCAGCCGTATAAACTGAAAAGTTTGAAGATGTGTGATTTTAGAGTGCGTATGACTCGCTCTACAATAGAAGCTTTTTTCACGGAATAAGTAGAATAATGGTTCACATTATATTTTTTTAACAATTGCCCGAAGATATCATTATAAAACTCTTTGCCCAGATCTGTTTGCAAATATTTAGGTTTTCTAGATGAATCTTTGAATATCTGGTACATAGCGTTCACAACACAGTTTTTTTTCTTTCGATTTTAGGGAACTTGTCCATACATACTTTGACAAAGTATCTATCACTACTAATATGTATTTGTGTCCTTTAGTAAAGTTTGAATATTTTTGTAAATCTATGAGGTCGGCTTGCCATAGATCATCAATTCCTTTTATAACTGTGCATCGACGTGGGAAATTTCTTCTGGCTGATTTGTGAAGTTCATCAATTATCTCCTTTTTGCTTAATTTTTTTTATTTTCACATGAATTAGTTTGTCTATTTCCGACTTTGAATAAAATGATTTATTCAAATGGTCTGTTGTAAAGGTTTCCAAATTCTTCAAATGTAATTTCATCTCCCGCTTAACTTTTTCAACCTCATTTCTTAATTCTTGAACCGTTTTGTCTAAATAAGCTTTGTTAACTGCTTCGTCGTCTTCAGTTGGATATGATAACCCTTTTAATTTAGAAGATTTTAAATCGTAGTGTCCGGTATCAGATTTCACCAATGTTTCATTGTAGTTTCCAATGTATTCTGTCAATCGTAAACGTTTATGGACATGATGACCAAAGCACGATGCCCAAAAATGGCCATAGCACGCCCATAAAAAAGATTTTGGTTAAAAATTCTGTTTTTAATTATTTTTAATGGTCAACATATTCATTTTACCCCTAAAGTCCAAAATAATTTATCACACTAAATAAGTTTTGAATTGACCCCACTAACACAGGAATCATTTTTTTCCTGGAAGTGCAGAGCCGAGTTGCCATTTTAGAGCCAAACGTCAATTAAATCGATTCTTATCGATTAGAGTACGCACCACCACTCAAGGGGGCGGATTTTTAAGGATCTAAATAAAAGTACCTAAGGACGCGTATATTAGGCGTTATTTTCTTTATTTATTCAAAATAGAACAATTAATAGCAGCTCATAATTTCCCAAAATGTCAACATGCCAAACGTCAATAGCAGCCTAACTGCTGTGTTTTTTTTCAGTGAGTGAGGGTACCGGAGACTCAGCGGGGGTTTACCATACTTGAGAAAGAGAGAGAGGTTACCGGCTTTCGCGCTTTTTTATCCAGTGTCGTGACAGATTCCTTGCTTCACGCTTGCGGGCCAGTATGGCGATGCCAACGGATAGGATACCCTGAGGATACTTCATCCGTTGTCTACCGTTGGCTACCATTTTGTTTACCACCAGGCCGAATGGAGTCAATAAAAATAAAAAAATAATAAATACATATCCCAGGACACCAATTAGGTACACAAAAAACAATATGAATGTATTTTTTTTAGTAATTTGAAACAATCGATATTGATTACTGTTTCATTTATTCAATAGGTATCGATTGTTATATTTGCAGTGGCAACTCCACTTACAATACGTCAAACGTCATTTTACGTAAATTCACGTTAGCTCTCGAGTTTTGAACTTTTGAAATTGATTATAATATTTTTATTAAGTAAAACAACGAATTGAAAATTGAAATGGACTCCGGTGATCGATCTAATCCTGAAGACCTTGGCTTGAACATGGATTCCGCTCCCGCTTCCTCCGCAACCACTCCCCCGCCATTATCGCTGAGGTGCAAAATCTCATTCAAAGATTGATTAATCAGTGGTAAATAATTATCGTAATATCTTTTGATTGTTTAACAATTTACAGTAGACAATTATGATTGTATTATATGGGCTTTTTCATTGCAACAGGTATTAACAAGCGACGACATTAAAGTATTAAGGTATTAACAAGAATTATTCTTGCTGGACAGCAGCTTGTAGTGAAATAAGACAGCTTGCTTCTGCAGATCAACAAAGTGCACCAATTGTTGGTCATACACATGTATGCATCTCCTGTGGACGGTAGCTTTTACGAAGAAGATCACACACATTGACAAATACCACACCTCGTGTGGATGGTATTAGACAAGATATTACTCGTCAAATTGCACCTCGTGAGGTAAGTTTTTGACTTTATTAAGGTTGCATTTATTTGTGTTGATAAATCTGATCGGTGTTGATCTTGATCAACAGTAATAAGACAGGTTGTGCAGCAATACAACAATACTGTTGCAATTGGGTATTTGACTAAATTTTTTTATGTGTTTAATCAAAAGACGCCTCAATTTAAGAAACATCGTTGAAAGAATCACTTGATTCTCATTTGAATTACCTGAGATATCACAACTTTAAGAGCACATATTTTGGGCAAGCCCAAAAACGCTCTATACAAATGGCTATTGTATTGTGACGTCACAATGCAAACTCTTGTATGCGCGTCTAGTAAATTTTGTATGGTAGCTATATCAAATGTTTCGTTGAAGTAAATGGTTTTATAATAAAAGTTGGTGGAAAATGAACGGGTAGTTCAATGATATAATTATTATTTTTTAATTTTATACTTAAAAAATGGACTTGCCTATGAAACTTTGAATGCTCACAAAACCAGCTAGACGATATATTTTTAACTGAAAATGTTGGCCATTGGTTGTTATTTACCAATATTTTAATAGAGTATCAATATTTTTTACTAAATCGAGATTAGTCAAATACCCAATTGTATTGTAGGCCGTCGAACTGTGGGATGCTGTGCCCACGTCTTGTCGGTGATCTGGTATTTGGGATGGGCTCGCCATGAAAGTAATATAGCTGTACCTGCGCAATTTCTGGATGACGTCTTAATTGTTTATGACGATGAATAAAGAACGTTTTTTAAATGAATTTCCGACTTTTACTTATCTGATGATTACCTCACAACAATAATTACATTATATACTATATTTTACGCATAAAATTATTGGTGTGCGCTTTTCAGCCAAAACTATTCTGAACTTTGGGCATTCCCCTTTGTCTACGTTCATTGCTGTCTTGATGGGTTGACTCTTAAAAGAAGACTACCCAATTTTCCAGGTTTCTTCTTTATATGTTCTACATTTAAGATACCAGCTTCATGAAGTTCCGTAATGATTGCAATTATTTCATTATTTACGCCAGTGTTACCTGCTTCCCAAGATGCAAGTAGTAACTTTAATCGTTCAACTAACTCGTTTGGATCATCCCAGTAAACTAGATCAGTATCTGATTTCACTGTCTTTAAAAGTGAAATTCCTTTACCTTGTGGAATACTTTCAACACTTGTAGTTGGATTTCTAGGGAATTTGAACAAAGGCTTAATTACATTCGTATATTTAAATCCTTTGTTGCTGTTAATGGGTTTTGATGATTCACAATTACGTCGATGAGCATTCGTTTCTATAAGAAGTAATTTGTAATATTGTAAATCATCATCTGTTACTACATCTAAATTTGGTTTCTTTTTGAATAAAAGTTCTTTTAGACCATTAGTTTTTTTGACAGTAAGTGTTCCTATTTTGAGAATACCACCGTCGTCATAAACACGAGTTTTCCCCAGTAATAATTTACCTCGTTCATTTCTGACTCCAAATGGCACATCTTTCATTACTTCAGACGATGTTGACCAAGACAGTGATTGATTTTTAAGACTTGGCGATGACTGTAGAGATTTAAATGATCCTTCGCTAATGTTATGGTCTTCGGATGGTGACACAACAAGGGTTTTGTTGTAATTGTATTGCTCTTGATCATCATCTTCATCTTCCTCACTAACAGATTCATTATAATCTTCATCAGATGCAAATAATGAGTGGTTCTCGTCTTCAAATGACTGATCATTTTTAATTTTTTTCATTACTGGTTCCAATTGCTCTTCTACTTTAAGAGGAGTGTCATATTTTTTATTTGTTAGCAATGTAAGTGGATCAACAATAGGTTTTAATATTGTTTCTAATGTTTTATTGTTTGTATTTTCAACATCTTTTATCATCGCAACTTTTCTTTTAACAGCAGCTGCTGATTTAACTATCTGTTCTTTAAGATTTTTCTCCATTTCACAGTATTCCACTCAGTTCCAAATCATGAATGAGAATGATTAATAAATTACTCCGCCACCATTTATGTATGTTCATCTATCACTATGAATGTATCGAAAGCCAATCGGTAACATCCGTTATTTTTGTCACAATCCTTATTAATAACAAGATAGCTGAATGGTTTATTCCAAACGGTAGAGCACATCTCACGAAATTGGGGCCATGACATGTCCGACCCAACATGCTCCTCATAAACATGCTTAAAATTAATGTCATCTTGTTTAAATAGAATGACAAGATTTGAATTGTCCCTTACGAGTTGTTTCGGAATTTTTGTATAAGTTTGATTGATATAAAAACAATCTATGTTTTTATGTCGTCCCATGGCGAAATAATCCCTAATGTTGTTTTGATTTTCACAAGCAACATCGTCAAAAATTATTATTGAATCGGGTAAAGCATCATGTGGACTCAAAATTTCTCCATTATGATTGTATTTACTAAATGATGTCCCAGGTACCATATCCAAAACCTTTTCAAGATATAAATATTTAGGTTGATACAAAGACTTTGAATACACATAAAGGTTACGAAATCTCGGTCCATTTTTATGTAATAATAAACTTATTACTAAATTGGTCTTTCCACTATTAGAAGGCCCGCAAACAATACAACGTATTGTGCTTGGCAATAAATTTCCATGCCGTTTTGGCACGTCGGATGATGGAGGACAGATGCACTCTAATTTGAGAGATTTTTTTTGTTTTACAAACTTCATTATTTCGTTAACGTGACTGTACTGTTGCATTAGTCACAATTGAATGGTCAAAAATTTTAAAGATACCGTAATTTAAATAAACAGATATTATTGTTTGGTTGTGTTGTAATTATTTTGGAGTTGCGTTTCAGCTTTAATTTGAACAAAACGACGGCATATGGTAAGGTTTAGCTTTGTACTACGGAAACCCATTGCAAATGTTTGTTGATGAAACGCATAGCGCGGAATATGTATTAGTAGATAGGTATTAGTAGTATGGAATTGGGCATTCTATATCATCTGTCGTTCGTATCAGCTAAAGCTGAAACTCACTCCAGATGATCTAGAATGTCCAATTCCATACTACTAATACCTATTATTTAAGTGCTAATAATAATTATAATTATTGTTAAATTATGTATAATTATGTAATAGGGTTTATCCCGTATAATTATATAAATAAATAAATAAAATAAATAAATAATCTAGTTGGCTTATCCACACCTTGTTTTAGCCCATGATAGGCCATAATATTTAGGTATTCATTTGCAGTGCTATTGAGGCTACCTAGAAGAATACTGATGTTGACATCACCTGTTAGGATTACGTTCCTGATTGTAATGCTTCCCAAGAGGTCGTTCAGAGAATTTATATTATAGTTTATAGGATGCGTAAATGATTTATAAAATATAAAATAAAAATTCATTTATTTCAATAGTCTGTGTTACATTCAGTGGCCGAGTCTACCCAGTAAGTTGTCATAGACACTTGTATTGGGTATGGCTCGCTTCTTCCCTTACGGATAGCTAAGACTAATTACATAAATGGCGAATCTACGAAAATTATAGTTAACAAACCAAATAAAATATAAGAAAAAGGTAAAAAAAAATAAAAATAACAAATTGTGAAAGGATGCAATTACTATTTACTCTTTGCTCAATGTGTGTGTGTGTGTGTGTGTGTGTGTGTGTGTGTGTGTGTATGTGTGTATGTGTGTAATTTGTATGTAATGATTCATTATGATTAGCACAAAGACATTGAAATTGGTATCCTTTAATTGTAAATCGTTTAAAAGATCAATAGATCATGTAAGAAAATTGTGCACTAATAATCATCTTCAGGAAACATGGCTTTTCCCTCATGATTTTGGCCTGCTCAATACTGTAAATCCTAAATTTGGAGTGTTTAGTACTTCTGCTGTGGATACATCCGCGGGATTATTCGAGGTAGACCCTACGGCGGAGTCGCTATACTATGGGATAAGTCTGTGTTTCCACTAGCAGAACTCATACCATCTGATAACGATCGCGTCATTGCCGTGAAGCTGACGAGTGGTTTGCGATCCTTACTAGTCTTCAGCGTTTATATGCCCGTGAACGATAACGATAACTTGCCGGAATTCACACAATGTCTAGCCACTGTCAGTGCAATAATCGAGAATGACAATACTGAGTGTGCCTACATCCTGGGTGACTTTAACGCACATCCGGGCGAACTTTTTGGAGTAGAACTACTAGATTATTGCAGTGACAACGAACTGATGTGTGCAGACATAAACTTATTGGTTGCAAACTCAGAGACGCATACGTTTGTAAGCAAAGCGCACGGCACGTGCACGTGGCTCGACAACTGCCTCGTCACTGAGGCTGCCGCGGGAACACTAGACCGCATAGCGGTAATGAGCGATGTGTACTGGTCGGACCACTCGCTAGTTATTTATTGTTTCTTTGATTTAATACAGTGTAAACAAGGTCGTTGGGTGGAACCTTCATGTCAGACAGAAATACTCGAAAGCTAGATAAAAGTTTAAGCACTGGTGTTCTGTAGGCAGGCCACGCTCGGGGTATGAGTATGATGGAATGGCTAGAGCTAGGAGGGAGTTTAAATCTAGCTTAAAATATGTACAAAAAAATTAAGAACAATTAAAAATTTATGTTTTAATATAATGGCAAATTTTCAAAATTCTGGAAAGCAACCAAAAGTTTAAATAATAAAAGTAGTTTGCCTATTTCGGTGGAAGGTGAATCAGATCTAAAAAATATTGCAAATATTTTTAGCAGGTCTTTTAAAATGGATTCGCCTGTCGGCCGTTTCCGGCCCGAACCAAGTGAGGACGGGAGGGTTTGTCGAGAACATGGTGACCGGGACTAAGGTTGCCGGTAATGATATTTTGAAAATATTGCAAAGCATAAAACGGGGAAAGTCTCCGGGTCACGATGGTCTCAGCATAGAGCATTTGCAATATGCAGGCCAATACATTACTGATGTACTAGCTCAGTTTTTCTCTCTTTGTTTGCGCCATTCATACTTGCCTAAGAGCTTGACCCGTACCCTTGTAGTACCTATACCTAAGAATAAAACAGGCAATGCCACGAGCGTAGCTAACTATAGACCCATATCTTTGGCCACAATTGTTGCCAAGGTGTTTGAAAGATTTTTACAAAGTAAAATTACGCCATTTAGAGCAGAAATGTCAACCGACTTGGCGGTCTTTTTTCTTAAGCAGATTGTTAACCACTACGTTAATAATACTAATAATAATAATAATAACCCCCCCGGGGGTTACCTTGACGTGGTGGGGGGGCTTACGGGAAGGCATGCACATATAAATACCAGCCAACTTACATCTAAGCTGCATCTTGCATAAGCGGAAAGTACTTTTTATGCCAATAACAACAAAGCTACCCTTCCCAAACTAACGACCCCAAAACCAACCCAAAAATGGAGAGAAATAGGAGAAATTATAATTTACGGCCGCTTCCCGGGGGCAATCGCCGGGGCACACCTGGAGCCGGCGCTGGGTGTTCCAGCATGCAAGCCGTCGGTGGCGAGGAGCTGAGCAGGCGGGCCCTCGCTGGGCTAGATCCCGAATTTATGACAGCCGAAAATCCCGAAAATCCATCTTCACCAATATCCTCAACACGTAGTTTATTCCCTTCACCAAGCTCATCCCCCTATTCCTATGAAGCTCAAAACAGTTCCCGTTCAACTACAGTCTCCCCGATGTTAGCAGATGTTGTGCAGGAGGCACCCGCCACTCAACCTGCACCCACTGCTAGCACAAAAAGTACGCGAAAAAGATGGAGTGATGATATGAATAGATTCATATGGCGTACATATCTGACAATTACTAACCTGGAACAGCAGATGCAGCGTAGTATCTTGATCCTTTACACCAAAAATTCACACTAGAGTTCCCTTCAATGGGAGCATCAAAACAACGAGTAGGCGACCAACGTAAGCCATCGTCAACAACAAATTGCTATCACAGGACGTATTAGAGCAAATAAGGGCAGAAGTACGAGACGAATTACAAAGCTCACCCCCTTTACAACTAAACACAAATACTAGTGAGAGAATGCGATGGACACCAGACATGAATGAAACTATTCTACGTTGTTACTTTGAGGTGACCGATATGGAGAAGAATATGACAGTTTATAGGAAAAAACTACACGAGAGTTTCATTCAACGCTACCCAGAACTTGCACACATAACTGAACAACGAATTTCAGACCAAAGAAGAGTGATAATAAGAAATAAACTCATAGAGGAAGGCAAAATAGAACAGATTAAACGTGATGTAGAAGAAAAACTTAAAGAAGCAGAAGAACAACAGGTCATTTCATCAGACATTCATCACACTACACAACAATTTGAGCATACACAACTTAACACACCAGACACAGAAATCGATCCGGTCATACTTCACACAACTGATAACACTCAAACAAATATTAGGGACAGCAATATTATAGATCAAAATAAGATAGAAGAACAGTTTAAGAAAGTATTCGAACAATTCGCTAACACTGATCCTACTAGCCGACCTCGTATTCCTTAACAAAGAACGTCACGGAAGCTGGCTTTAATTGTTGAATACATGAACAGGAATATTCTACCACGACACCTAAGTGCAGATCCAGGATTTTACAGCTTTTCAAACTATAATCTACTGCGCCGCCTACACTACAGCTGTTTGTAATGGAACGAAAATCAATGATGGTAACAAAGACACAAACACTAATAAACACGACAAAAGACCTAGATGGCAAAGGAGGTTAGAAAATAAAATAGAAAAACTTAGGCTATACACAGGACACTTAACACAATATATAAATGGAAACAGAAGCTGCAGAATAATCAAAACAGTGGAAGAAATAAAGCAAAATTTTAGAATACACGCAAGTTATGAAAACCCAAATACAGAACTACAGCATTTCCTTGATACATTAAAGCAAAAACTTAATGCTGCTTCAAGTAGACTCAAAAGATATCTAAAATGTACTGAACGAAAACAACAGAACACACTATTTAATAGCAACGAGAAACATTTTTTACAGAAATTTAGATATGAACAATAATAACCAAAATCATCGTAATGCAACTGAAATACCACCACTTCAAACACTCCATCAGTTCTGTGCTGGAATATGGGAATCCCCTGTCCAACATAACAGTGACGCTGCATGGCTCAAAGATGCTATTGAAACTTCTCCAGCCCCAGAAATGGAATTCGAATTTATATCAGCAGAAGTTTTTATACAGGTTATCCGGCGCACGCACAATTGGAAAGCACCTGGGTCTGACAACATACAAAACTACTGGTATAAAAAATTCACATGCGCATATCCATATTTACATAACCATAATAAATGATTTCATACAAAAACCTGAATCGATGCCAAAATTCATTACACAAGGAGTAACATACATGATTTCAAAGGATAACGACACTAAAAACCCTGCAAAATATCGTCCCATTACCTGCCTCCAAACTGTCTATAAAATACTAACAGCATGCTTAAGTGAAGTTATATATGAACATATATCAGACAATAATATACTAGCAGAAGAGCAAAAGGGATGCAGAAAGTACAGCCAAGGCTGTAAGGAGCAGCTTATAATTGATGCTGTAGCGATGAAGGAAGCTCTAAGGAAAAGAAAAAATATACACACCATGTTCATCGATTATAGGAAAGCTTTTGACTCCGTACCGCATAGCTGGCTCTTACACGTTCTTGATATATGCAACATAAACCCAAAAATTGTATCCTTTTTGAAATCGGCGATGCAAAACTGGGAGACTTCTTTAAAAATCGGGCAAGATGGAACCATACTAACTACCGAACCAATCCGCATTATGCGAGGAATTTTTCAAGGCGACGCCCTAAGTCTTCTCTGGTTCTGCTTAGCCCTTAATCCGTTGTCTAAACTATTAAATAAATCAAATGCAGGATACTCACTTAAACACAATAACAGCCACCATCTTCTGACACACCTTATGTATATGGATGACATCAAGCTTTACGCAGCCGATAAGACCGAACTATTTAGATTAGCAGATATTACCCAAAATTTTTCCGAAGACATCCATATGCATTTTGGCATAGATAAGTGTAAGATCCATTCAGTACACCAAGGTAAAGTCCAAGATCATTCATACACATTTCAGAATGGAGAAGTTATCGCGCCAATGGATGAAAATTCAACATATAAGTATCTAGGGTTTCATCAATCCAAACAGATCCAGCAGAAGCAAACTAAACTAGAGCTAAAACAAAAATTTACAAAAAGATTAAAACAAATTTTCAGGACCCACCTTAACTCCAAGAACCTTGTAAAAGCTGTCAACTCTTACGCCATCCCGATTTTAACATATTCATTCGGTATTATATCATGGTCACAAACTGACTTACTGAATTTACAGCGCACTATCAACAAATTTATGACCAAATTCAGAAAACACCACCCCAATAGCTGCACTCAGAGACTTACCCTTCCTCGTAATGAGGGAGGGCGTGGTTTCATCGATATCATTAATTTACACAATAAGCAAATAAGCACACTTAGATCGTTCTTCCACTATAAATCAGAAACCTCAATTCTCCACAAAAGTGTGACACAAATAGATAATAAACTTACCCCTTTAAATTTACTAGATACCACTAGACAGCCTAACGAACAAATTACAAGCAACCAACAAAAATTAGAAGATTGGTCTAAAAAATCTCTGCACGGGAGACACAGAGCCGATCTCAGCCAACCATTCGTCGACAAAGAGAAGTCGAACGCCTGGCTAAAGAGAGGCGAACTTTTCCCGGAAACAGAGGCTTTTATGCTAGCGATCCAGGACCAGGTTATAACTACTCGAAACTATCGCAGGTATATCACAAAGGAGCTTCGAGCCGATCTTTGCAGATACTGTAACAGCGCACCTGAGACGATACAGCATGTCACTGGAGCATGCAAAGCCTTCGTTCAGACGGACTACAAGCACAGGCACGATCAAGTTGCTTCCATGATTCACCAGCATTTAGCACACGCACACAAATCCGTAAATAATAAAGAACCCTACTACAAATATCAGCCATCCACAATTCTTGAAAGCGACCAGGCTAAACTATACTGGGATAGAACAATTATTACAGATAAAACAGTCCACTTCAACCGACCAGATATAACATTGTTCAAGAAAACCAGCCGAACAGCCTACCTAATCGATATCGCAATCCCCAACACACATAACCTTCAGTCAACTGTATCCGAAAAAGTCGCAAAATATAGAGATCTCGCTATAGAAACTAAAACCCAATGGCGTGCTGAAACAGTTTTCATTGTCCCTATAGTGATTTCTTCCACCGGAGTCATCCCAAGTAGCTTAACCAGAAGCCTGGATGCCCTCGATATCCCCCACCACATAATCTATACCATTCAGAAAGCTATAATTTTAAATACATGCCGCATTGCCCGAAAGTTCTTGTCATCAGGATTGACCGCAGTAGCACTCCACCCTGTTACGCTTGACTGAGGTCCGCGTATCAGGATATAACCCACTCCTTGTAGCAGGAGGGAGAAAGTTCAAACTTTGATCCATACTATACTTACTATATACTATATATACTATACTATCCATACTAATACTAATATTATAAATGCGAAAGTAACTCTGTCTGTCTGTCTGTCTGTCTGTCTGTTACTCTTTCACGCCAAAACTACTGAACGGATTTAAATGAAATTTGGTATACAGATGATCTAGACCCTGAGAAAGAACATAGGCTACTTTTTATTGCGTAAAGGGGGTTGTAAGGGGTTAAAAGGGGGGTAAAAAGTTACTTTTCCACGCGGACGAAGTCGCGGGCGGCCGCTAGTACTATTATAAATGCGAAAGTAACTCTGTCTGTCTGTCTGTCTGTCTGTCTGTCTGTCTGTCTGTCTGTTACTCTTTCACGCCAAAACTACTCAACGGATTTAAATGAAATTTGGTATACAGATGATCTAGACCCTGAGAAAGAACATAGGCTACTTTTTATTGCGAAAAGGGGGTTGTAAGGGGTTAAAAGGGGGGTAAAAAGTTATTTTTCCACGCGGGCGAAGTCGCGGGCGGCCGCTAGTACATAATAATAATAATAATAATAAAATGCATTTATTGCTCTTTTACAACACATATAGCAAGTAACCATATTACTACAGTTTATGCCTGCTATTTCGACCTTAGTCGCGCGTTCGATACCCTTCAACACGACTTGCTCTGGCAGAAGTTGCGTCAGGCAGGTATCGATGATGGGGTTACTGATATATTTGCATATTGGTATCGCACTCAAGAGAATATTGTCCGATGGGGTAATAATCTGTCGGATGCATATTCCCAGCCGTGTGGTGTAAGACAGGGTGGCCTTACTTCTCCAGATTTGTTTAACGCATATGTAAATGGTGTGATTGAGGACCTGAGCAGCACGCCAGTTGGTCTATGGTTGGGTGACAGGTATGTTAATAACCTTAGCTATGCCGACGATATGGTGCTGATCAGCCCCTCAGTCAAGGGATTGCAGAGGTTAATATCAATTTGCGAGAAGTATGCATCTTCTCACAACTTGATATACAAGGTTAAAAAAACGGATATGATGGTATTTAAATACAGTAAAGGACCAGACTATATACCTCTGGTTTACCTAAACAGACAGCCTATTAAGATAGTGACAAAATTCAAATACCTTGGCCACATTGTTTCATCTGACATGAAAATGCTGACATCGAAAGACAAAGAAGAGCCTTGTCTGTTGTGGAAAACATGATCTCTAGAGACGATTCTGTAGAGCACATGTTGAAGTTAAAAAACTTCTGTTCAAAACATTCTGCCAGTCTTTTTACACCTGTCAGCCCTGGACAAGGTATACGCGGAGGTCACATGATCGCATTAGAGGTAATACAACAACACGTTCAGGCAATTGATGGGGTTACGACGCTGCTGTAGTGCCTCTGACATGTTTTTATCGGCCGAAGTAAACACTTTTAATGCGATCATGAGACGTAGAATAGCGTGTTTTCTGGATAGAGTTGCCGGGTGTAAAAACGGCTTTATTGCAGAACTGCATAGTAGACTGGTTGGAACAGAAACCTACAGATACTCGCTGAACACAGCTGCTTGACGTCCGCCTAAATGGCATACAGACTGAATGACACGTTCATATATGTACGTTTTTTACCTTTTTTACTTTGTAAGGTGAAAAAAATTTTTATGTGCATTTGTTGTTTTTTTTTTTTATTGTATTGTAATTGTGATAATATGCTATGGATCCTGAATCTGAAATAAATAATATATTATTAATATAATAGGCTTTGTTGATAAAAAGCAAATACAAGAAGGTGTTTTCCTTTCTAATTGTCTCGTGTCTGTGAAGAGAAATAAACACGTTATAAGTCCATCCTCAATACAACTGAAGAAGATGTCACCATAAATCATCTCAGTATTGAACTCAATCCCTGTGATATCCTTGATGAATATCCTGTAAAAAACATAATCAATAATATTAACACAGTCCATACTAGTAGGGTATTATTGGGCATTCTACTTCACTTTTGGTTTTCAGACAAAGCGAACGAAGTGAGCGAAAACCAAAAGTGAAGTAGAATTCCCAATACATTTTTGAAAAACCAAATGTGAAGTAGAATTCCCAATGCGTTTGCGTCGATTGGTTTCTCAATTCTCATCACTGTCTGTCCACCCGTTATTTTAAGTGCCTAAGTTGAGGAAAGTATCATTCGTCGACCGAATGCAATGTTCGGTCAGTTTTTGATGGCACTTTGAAACGACAATTCCAATTGAAATGCGTTTACGTCGATTAGTTTTCTCAATTCTCTTCACTATCTGTCCACCCGTTAATTTAAGTGCCTAAGTTGAGGAAAGTATCATTCGTCGACTGAATGTAATGTTCGGTCAGTTGTTGATGGCACTTAGAAACGTCAATTCCAGTTCAACAAAAGCTGGAGCATAATGGATTTACGTCCGCGGACTGTTGTGTGACTTCGTTCTCAATTCGATTTCAACTTTACAGTCCGGAGACCACCAGTTTTTGGTTCGTGTTTCATTGTTCATTGTTCATTTTTCGTCTTTATTTGTGCTTTACCTCGTTTAGCGTTTCTTACCAAACTTGGTTAGAGGAATCTTGCTCTGAAATTATAAACCCAGTTGATCACTCCGGGTAAATAATCAATCATCACAGACATCTCAGATAATCACCTTAAACCTAGTAACCGTTTCAGAGTGGCGCCCTATGCTCCTACTAGAGTTTTTCGGTCTTAAGTGACATCCACTAAATCCATGTTTCAATTTTGTATATATACAAATTCCAAATTAAAACTTTGCCATCGCGATGCAGGTTTTGATTATGTCATCTAATTTCATGTTAACGTATCTAACCAATGTCTCGCATAACTGGACATTAGACCCGTGGCGTCGTATGTCAATACGAAACGTATGTGTAAACAACGCTGGATACCTCTATATCGTTTACCTAAATAATGTTTTGTTGAAATTAAAATTTAACTTTTTTGTTTTCTTAATTCGGTTATATCTAATAGAAAACAATTTAAAAAGTAGAATAATGTAACAACACCCAATCATAAGTAAAAAAAGGAATAAAAAAAAATACTTGAGGGAGGATTTGAACTTGGAACCTCTGAATCATCATGAATTAAGGTGCATGTAGTGATAACAATGAAACGCATTTTAAATGGTATTACACAGTTTTACTCGAATAAATTAATATCACAATCACAGAGCGCCAGAGCGCGCGAATCTATCTCTGAATGAAATGTATGACAGTTCTACTGTCAGATGACGTTAGGGATGGGGTACGCCTAGTGCTGTCCTAGGCAATCGATTTTGTTCGTCCAACAGTTCGGCCATCCTGCATTCCTTCGGTCCCCGAAGGATACTGCTCCACTCCAGCGTAGCTCAGCCTGGTCCCGCTCTGCTCTACCCGGCTGCGCTCTGCTTGACCCGGATCGGCTCTGCTCGACCCGGCTCCGCTCGACCCAGTTCCGCTCCGCTCGAACCGGCTCTTTTCGACCCGGCTCCAAGCTCCAGTTCTTTGTTCAGGGTTATGATCAACCCCATTTCAGAATAGGATAAATAAAAGTGCTTAGGCTCCATAAGCAGGCACTGTACAAACGCTATAAGGGCCCCTTCGGCAAGCGTTTCCAGATGGTTGAATTTTGTGCTGAGGCTCCAAAAGCAGGCACTATGGTAACGCTGTGAAGTCGTTAAATGTAATCAGACATTTACTATATGAAGAGTCTGTAAAGCGCTATATTGGCCCCGAAGGCAAACGCTGTATGGTGTCTGGCGTTAGTGCTTAGGCTCCGTAAGCATGCACTGTGTGAATACTTTGAAGGCGTTAAATGTATGATATTTACTATTATATGTAGAGTAGGTAAAGCGCTATATTGGCCCCGAAGGCAAACGCTGTAAGTTGTGTGGCGTTAGTGCTTAGGCTCCGCAAGCATGCACTGTGTGAATGCTTTAAACGCCCCGAAGGCTAGCATTCGGTGTTGAGTTCTGTAAGTGCTACAAGGCTCTTTCAGCAAGCACGTGAGAATGTCACTGAGGCCCCGAAGACAAAGGTCCATTGTATGGGATAGCTTCAGAATTGGTGCAGAAATAAAATCCGGTGATAGTTTTTACAGCACTTTAATCACTTGTGGAATAACGTTGTACACTGTACGCTGCCAAAAACACGACTGCCGCCACATTGGCCCGCCACGACCGATCCTGACGGCGGTAATCAGTAAACCGTCTTAAATTTATACAATGTTTTTAATCAATTTATTCACTCTTTATAATTGCTCTATAATTTAAAATAAATCAATTATTCTGATTTTAAGTTATTTAAGTATTTTACATTACCTTAAAATAAAACATCTTAATTTTAGCATCTTACTTCCTGTTGCTATTTTGGGCGGATACACTACATAATTAATGTAAAATATTATAAAAACGAAAATACAATTTATATGATTAGGCTTACAATACATAATTCATGTAAAATATTAAATAAACTAAAGTATAATTTATATACAATATTAATTAGGCTTACAGCTCGGCCTTCCTGTGAGAGCGAGTCCCTTCGCGAGAAATGCATCATAACTTGCAGCAAATAAAGTATTATATTATATTATATATTTACATGTACAAAATAACACTAATCTTAATTTTGATTAAAGTAAAAATACAAATTATCCTCTTGATTATTATCCTATATTGAACGCACGTATTTACAAACCTAAATTAAGCTAAGACGAATCAATCTTTGTTTTATAAGAATTTATTTTATTCTCTCTGTATTAATTGCATTAATTATTGTATTATATTATTACATAATCATTCCATTACAATGATTACTACTTTTATCACTATGCCTAAACTACATAATACTCGAAAAACTATCTGTACAGTCGCGTGCATCAACATGTATGTAACTATAATTTATTTAAATTGTACCCTATTACATGAAAATAAGATTGAAGGTGTTATCATCTCATTGCAGGCGATTGCACCATTTTGAAACTCATACATTACACCGTTTCTTAAATAAAGCTCTACGCAGATCGGATGTAAAACTCTCGTGACTATATTTATCAATATCATAATAATCACATATGTTTTTATCACACACTTAATGGAAACATAATTTCGATATGATGTTACATAATTTTATATAATCAAGTATACTTAGACAAAGAGCAATACCTATTCTTTATTATTATTCGTTACCTGAATCACTTTCTTCACAACTATCAAGGTCTCTACTGAAATTTAGCCAGGGCTGCATTTTATCAACTGCTACAACGGCTTCGTAGCGACGGTTATTTTTACGCGATAAAGGAGTGTCTTCGATGACATATCTGTCATTAGGGAGTAATTTTACCACTCTGTAGGGACCTTGATATTTGACGACTAGTTTTTGTGATTGTCCATCGCTTGGAACCTGCCGCTCTACGCGCACTAAGTCTCCTACTGAGTAAGTTTTCGCGGGTTTCCTACGGCTGTTAAATCTTTCCCTATCCTTAATCTGAGTGTCCCTAATTCTTTTCTCGGCTTCATCCCTAACTTCCGCCAATTTATCAACTGATGGTACATTTACGGTGTCATCTAAAACCTCACTTAATATGCCTTCACTTCTACACTTGATGTTAAACCCGAAAAGTAACTCTGATGGAGTTTTTTGCGTCGTCTTATGGGTAGTTGTATTTAACCCTAGTTGAACATCGAGGATTTGGTCGTCCCAAGACTTTTCGTCCTTACCATGGGCTGAAGTCGAGAGTGCGTCTAATATGGTTCTGTTGAACCTTTCGACTTGGCCATTCGCCCTAGGTGTGGCCACGGCATTCATAATGTGTTTGATGCCGTAACTCGTAACAAATTCTTTGAACACCCCGCTTGTGAAGCTAGTACCCCGGTCGGTGATAAGGCGTGTTGGAACACCAAAGTAGCCAATATGATCTTTAAGAACCTTTACTGTGGTTGCCGATTTGGTGTCTCTAACAGGCCTTACGCTCACATATTTTGTAAATCCGTCGACCAACACAAGCAAATAACAATTGCCCTTTTTACTTCTTACGAACGGCCCCAAGTGGTCAGCGTGAACCGTGTGAAACGGTACACTTGGCTTTTCTATGGGGTGTAGTTCACCTTCACGCTTACCACCTGGCGTTTTGTGATGTAAACATTCAAGGCAGGAAGAAACGTATTTCTTCACGAATTTATGCATTCTGGCAAACCAGTAATTTTTACGGATCCGCTGTAAGGTCTTATCATAACCACAATGACCGACGTCATCGTGATTCATTTTTAAGATTTGCCACCGGACCCCTCTCGGTACCAGCCATTTTATTTCATCTCCGACTATCCTGTAAACCCTATTGTTTTTCAATTTATAGTTTTTGTGAATGTCCATCACTTGTTCTGAGTCAGGGTCCGACAACGTTTCCTTTATCTTCCTAACCTCTTCATCCGCTGACTGAACAGTAGCAATCCAGTCTTGCTCACCGTTTTCGATAGTTAGAACATCGAAACACGTAAGCTCTGGTTCACCTCCGTCAATCGGATTGCGACTCAACGCATCGACGTGAGACATGCGAGATCCCGGCCGGTATTCTATGGTACAGTCGTACTCTTGTAGCTGTATCCACCACCGGGCGATTCGTGGGATCAAATCGCGTTTGATCATAGTCGCGCGTAGCGCGTTGCAGTCGGTGAATATCTTAAAAGGGATCCCGATAAGATAGACGCGAAAACGATTCAGTGACGCAATTACTGCCAACGTCTCCAGATCGTACGAGTGGAGTTTTTGTTCATCCACATTAGTCTTTCGACTAAAGTACGATACCGGCTGAAATACACCGTTTGAATTAGCTTGCAACAAGATGCCAGCGAGACCATCTTTGCTGGCATCTGTATGCAGCTGGGTTTCCGCACCATGATTATAGAGCGCAAGGATTGGTCTATCTACCAGCAAAGCTTTGATTTTATTGAATGCCAATTCCTGTCCTTCAGCCCACACCCATTTATTATCCTTTTTTAATAAATCGGTTAGTGGAGCTGCTAAAATAGCGTAGTTCTTAATAAATCTCCGAAAATATCCCGACAACCCAAGGAATTGCCTTAATTCATGTTGATTCCTGGGTGCTGGGAACTTAGATACTGCGTCAGTTTTCCTTTGGCCAGGTCGTATGCCTTCGGAACTGACCTCGTACCCGAGAAAATCTATTTTGTTGAGGAAAAAGTGGCATTTATTTAATTTTAGTGTCAGACCACCCTTTTGAAGAAGTGTTAAGACTTCCTCCAATCGTTGTAGCCCTTCGGTGACGTCCTTAGCAGGGATAAGAACGTCGTCCATATAGACGACGGCGTACTTAATCTTAGCCTCGAGGAGTATTTTATTTATAGTACGCTGAAACACTGAAGGCGCATTTACGAGACCAAACGGCATCCTATTATATTCAAATTGACCGTCTGGTGTCACAAAAGCGGTTTTGTGTCTCGACTCTTCGGCTATTGGTATCTGGTAATACCCCGAAGCTAGATCAAGCGATGTAAAAACTTTATTTCCTGCTAGTTGATCTAATTGATCCTCAATTCGAGGAAGGGGGTAATGCTCCTTTTTAGTTTTGCGGTTCAACGCACGATAGTCTACGCACAGGCGCTTATCCCCCGTTTTCTTTTGTACTAGAACAATAGGGCTTGCATAAGGCGAGGTGGATTCTCTAATAATGCCATGATCTACCATTTCCTGTACCATATTTCTTACCAAAACACGATCTGCATAAGACATACGATACGGGCGATAGACAACCGGTTCTGAATCGTCAAGTTCGATTACCATTTCTGTCAGGTCTGTGAATCCCAAATCGTCGAGTCCCTTTGAAAAACAGTTACCATATTTTTTTATAAGTTGTTGTAAATGTAATTTCTCTTCTTCATTCAAAGTATCACTACAATTTAAAACGTCATTATTTTGGGATTCGCAGAACGTAACATTGTATGAGTTTAGGATATTTGCCGAAACGTCAATATTTCTGAATTGCACCCGTGTCAAGAGAGTTCCTTTTACTAGCGTGATCATACTAGGCGAAGCGTTATGGATCAGTAGCGCACTTCGCCCACCCTTTACCTCGTACTCTCCAGGGAGGAGGTAGTACTCCTTTCCTTCCGGGCCCCGCAAAGAACCATTAACATAAACTCGCGCGTCTAAACTAGGGTCAGTAGAAACCTGTACAGCGCGTAACGTATTTGGTGGGATTTCGACATCATTGCTAGTTACGAGATGCATTTTGACACTCGGAATTTTGTTAAATATTACCGCGGTAGGTGTTTTTGTAATTACGATACCTGGTTTCTCGGTAAAAGAATGTCCTAATAGAACTGACTGGTTAATCACGTAATCACTTACTACATATAAATTTATGGTCTCTTTTATGCCTTGAACTTCGACGCACACAATAGTCATGCCTATTGGAGAAATCATGTTAGCACCAATACCCCTAAGAACAGGTAAGTCATCTGGCACTACAATGTCTAAATTGAGTTCCTTAGCTTTTGTAAGTTTTATAAGCGAACATTGACTTCCTAAGTCTAGATGACAGTCCAGATTGTGGTTATTAACTTTGATCTCGAGTAAGTACTTAGCAGACAACTCTTCGGACAAGCATAGTTGGGCGACTTGTTTTTCGTTCTTATTGTTATTAAGATTGGGTTCCTTTTCGCGGTCCTTATTAACGCGTTTGTTCTTGTAACAGTGAACGGACAAATGACCTAACTTATCGCAAGTGACGCACTTAGCTGGGGGCTTATCGCACCGGAAACTCGGATGACCAACTTGATCACAATTGTAACAAGTCATTTTGGGGTTCGCTGGTTTTGACGTAAAATTCATCATACCTTTACGATCATTCTGAGACCTAGATCTAGAATCCTGGCTATCACGATTATGGCCTATTTTTACAGTCCTGAAATATTTTAACACTTGTTCCGGCTCTGAGAATTGCGCAGCCTGAGCACCTACTTTGACAGCCCTATCCTCTACACCATATAGTAAGCAATCGACAGCTTGGCGCCCATAGATCTTGCACCGGTTTAATAAATTAATTTTTGCATAATAATAATGTTCAAGTGACTCTCCATATTTAACCCTCTTGCTCAGCATTTCAGTCAAAAGTTCAGCATAGTCTTCACGTACGGGAAAAGATTCAATCAACTTCCTTTTCCATTCGGTCCAAGTATACATCATCGTTGGTAAACTCTGGTACCAAGTCTTTGCTACCCCTGTTAACTTTGGTAGAGCATAGTGAATTATTTCTCTATCTTCCCAGCCATAAATTTCAGAACATTCCTCTACCTTTGTTAACCAAGTCAGGATTGTTTGTTCCTTAGACATGGGATCAAACTCTGGGATAATATTAGTGTTAAAAGGCAATTTTGACTTATCTGAACTTTTCACTGATTGCAAAATTGTCAAAAACTTATCTAAGATGCTTTCAGTGGGGTCTAAAAGCCTAGGTTTCTTAGAAGTAGATGGAATTGATTGCTCACCCTCAACGCCTGCTTCGGGATGATGGTACCTCTTCCGGTCTCGTCTAGAGTGTGACCTGAAGTCCGTATCGCCCTCTGGTCTTGAACACCGCTGACTCGTACTTCTCTCTCTGGCACCGTCACGGCGGCCCTCAGAATCGGCACTCGACGAACGGCTACGTCTCAACCTCGACGGCGTTCGAAGAAATCTCTTCCTCACCTCTTGCGACCGAAGCACCCTTCGACTATGACGCTCTCCGTCATTAACATAACTTCTCTCAACCTCAGTATCACGCACCCGTGACACCCCTGGTTGTACCGACAATGTTCTTTTAGCCTGATCCTCACACCTGGATACTCTTGGCCAAGATGCGCAGCTAGCCTGGCGCGTTAAGTCTACCGGCGCTCGACCTTGACCCTCAAACCTGGGTTCTCCTGGGTCGGGACTAAAAGTCCTATAGTCCTGGCTTCGACTTCTCTCCCTCTCCATATTGAACACTGAAACTGACAAGTTACAGCTTAATAAACTATATTTTTACTTAATTAATTGATCCTAACATGCATGAAGTTTATGTAACTATCTGCACAGAAAATTTACTATAATATTATTATCTCTAAAAATAACTTAATCTCTCCAGATTAAGTCCGATGGTTACCACTCACGCATGACTGCTACGCATATTACTATAATAAGCCATGGATGATGCACCCCATCATACACACATCAAACATTTAACCCACGTAAGAGGAAAACCTCGCGTCTTCGCCCTCACGGGAGTCGAACCCGTTACCTTCTCTTGTCGAAAATGTAAAATTTATATATAATGAAGGTATCTCAAATACGCCTTATTTGTTTTATACAATGAGCACCAATAGCTTAACGTGATATTCTAAGTCACGTATTTACACTGATTCCCAAAAAAAAAAAAAATATTTTACTAGCCTTATTGTTCAACGATATTTTTATTAAACAGTAATTACACGTGCACTTTTTCAAATGTTCTTACCAACAAGCAATGCTTGTCAAATAAATTGCCTCCATTCGCCTTCGTAGGCAAATATTGGCCGCAAGGAAAAGAAAAAAAAACACAATTAATAAGAAATAATATTAACGCACTTTGGTCTAGATTTTATAGGAATATACTTCAATGTCTCTCTTAAAACATGTTTTTAGCCCTCCTATCTTTGTGTCCCAGCAATTTTATCATATTTATGATTTCATTTATGCACTTTCTATAGGGAAACACACAAATTAACCACGATATAAATATTTAACAAAATATACTGTACTTACGTTGTTTTTTTCCGTTTGTAGGCGTAAGTCGAAAAGAGTATACTTTTCGTGAATCCCACTTCTGAAGCTATGGGATAGCTTCAGAATTGGTGCAGAAATAAAATCCGGTGATAGTTTTTACAGCACTTTAATCACTTGTGGAATAACGTTGTACACTGTACGCTGCCAAAAACACGACTGCCGCCACATTGGCCCGCCACGACCGATCCTGACGGCGGTAATCAGTAAACCGTCTTAAATTTATACAATGTTTTTAATCAATTTATTCACTCTTTATAATTGCTCTATAATTTAAAATAAATCAATTATTCTGATTTTAAGTTATTTAAGTATTTTACATTACCTTAAAATAAAACATCTTAATTTTAGCATCTTACTTCCTGTTGCTATTTTGGGCGGATACACTACATAATTAATGTAAAATATTATAAAAACGAAAATACAATTTATATGATTAGGCTTACAATACATAATTCATGTAAAATATTAAATAAACTAAAGTATAATTTATATACAATATTAATTAGGCTTACAATTGTTATGTCAATGTGTTGTAGGAATGAATGTGAATGCTGTTAGGGCCCCGAGAGCAAGCATTCGTTCGTAATGTCATATAATTTTGTAAACACACAAAGGCCCCTCAGGCAGGTGTCTTCGACAGGTATAACGTCTGCCGGTTCTGAAAACAGGGAATCATATTTGTCTGAACGCTGTGTAGGCTCCTCAGGCAAGCGTTGCTGTTCTGTGAGATTCTCTCAGTGCGAAGGCTCCGAAAGCAAGCACTGTTAACACGTTGAGGCCCCTAAGGCAGACGTGAACGCTATGTACGCCCCTTAGGCAAGTGTGAGCGCTATGTACGCCCCTTAGGCAATCGTGAATGCCATGTAGGCCCCTTAGGCATGTGTGAACGCTATGTAGGCTCCGAAAGCAAGCGTTGTTATTAGTGCGCGCTAAGGCCCCGAAGGCAAGTGTGAACGCTATGTAGGCTCCGTGAGCAAGCGTTAGCGCTATGTGGGCCCCGTAGGCATGTGTGAACGCTATGTAGGCTCCGTGAGCAAGCGTTAGCGCTATGTGGGCCCCGTAGGCATGTGTGAACGCTATGTAGGCTCCGAAAGCAAGCGTCATTGTATGTGTGCATTTATAATGAAAAGTGAAGTGTTGGGTGTAAGTGTGTGTATTATTGGTGTGGAAGTTATGTCATTTTGGAGATGAAAATTGCGTTAAATAGCTCTTTCGGCAGTAATGACTATATCCCCTCACGGCAGTCATACCACAAGCTCCTTATGGCAGTGGGAGTAATAACTCTTCTTTTTTTTTTTCAAAGATCAATTTAGATCTTCCGGCAATTATATACTTTTTTTTTTTATTTTATTTATTTGGAAAACAAACAGTCTTATACAGACATTGCACTTATTTATATCCAATAATAGACTTATAGTTTCACTTATTGCAAAATAACAAAAAAAATTTATTACTTAATAAATAGCACTAACGGCCGCTGTCAGAGACGCCATTTAAGCTAATGTTCAATTACTTAAGTATCGGTAGTCTTTATGATTATTAGAATAAGTGTCAATATATTTTCTTAAGTAACCAACTTAGTCAACCAACGGCTCTGAGTGCGGCAGTTTCACAGACAAATTTGGAGCTTAAATACAAACATGGTTTATTGTGGAAATAGTCATTTACGGGACCGCTACAATGTAGTTACATCGTTATTTCTGATATTATAAGGATTAGAAGGAAGAATTTAGCTGCTAGGTAAGTTCACGGCAGCCACCCCGCAAACAACCACTCCGATGTAAGTGACCATGAAAGTTTAAAACAACAAGGCATAGTTAAGTTATATTAAGGATGTTAGGTTTAGTTGAAAATAGTTTAATTGAAAGTACAATTTTTACACTTATGATTGAAGTCGGTAAATTCTTAAGTATAAGTAAGTGAGCTAATATATCTCACCTCCAGCCAGACCGGTGTACAGACAGCCACACGTTAGGTCAGTCCAATCCTCTAAATTTTTTTTTTTTTTTTCCCGACCATTCGGTATGCCCACTTCCCGTGCGTGTGGCCGTTCGCACACAGGCGCAGTGGTGGTGCATCGCTGCTGACTCCTATTTTACAAGAAATAAGGGTCACAGCTAACAGCCAGCCGGGCTGACAATAGTACAAAAACATAGCAAGTAATAGATATGTGCACAATATACCTACCCCTATTATCTAAATTTTAAACTTACTCTTTATCTCAGAAATGGAACAATGAAATATATCAATATCAGATAATTTTTCGTTTTCATTAAATAATTTACATGCCCGTTTTATAAATGTATTACTCGCATAGCACGTTCTGCTCCTAGGAATAAAAAACAAATTATTATGTCTACATTGTCGTTCACGTCTGCGTGGCACTCTTAAATTAATTTGACCAAGAAGAGAGGGAGCATCTAGGTGGTTATTTAATACTAGTGGCCGCCCGCAACTTCGTTTGCGTGAACTTTATGACTCTTGGCTTAAAGATGAACAAACTTGGAACCCCCTTTTTGCTCCATTAGGGGTTTAAGTTTGGAATATCCTTCCTTATAGGATCTCATCCAAAAATGCTCATCACATTTGACAATTTTCCATCCCATTTCATTCCATATTTGTTATAGTGGAGCTGGGCTCTTAGAGTTCCAAACCAGATGTTCCATGATCTTTGATTTTTTTCATGGCATCATAAAATGCTCATCAATCTAAACAACTTTTGTTAAAGTACCATTGACCTACCTCTTATAGTTTAGCTGGGCTGTTGTGGTTCTACATCAAGGAGCCTGGTCTTCAAAATATAATATATCCTATAAGTTGCCCTGATATTACAGCTATACAATAAAAAAAAGTTTCATTCGAATTGGTTCAGTAGTTTCCGAGATTAGCGCGAACAAACAGACAAACAGACAAACAGATAAACAGACAAACAGACAGACAAAAATTTTAAAAATCATTGATTCATGTTCTGTTACTGTTTTTTAGTCGTCCTAAGTTATTTTGAGATAAATATCTTCAATGTACAGACACAGCTTTTTTACATTTTTATTATATGTATATAGATATAGATTTTATAAAAAGTAATGGCGTCTACACAATCTCTTCGAATATCAAGAAGTTGGACTCGGTGGCGCTTAGCTGATTGAATATAATCATTGTAAATGTTACCCGTTCTCCACTCAACTGATTTTAAAAACTTTTTTTGTACTCTTTCAATTCTTTCTTTATGACATTTACTAAAAGGTTTCCATACAGAACATGCAAATTCTAGACGACTCCGAACAAAGCTATTAAATAGAATTTTATATATTAATGGATCTCTAAAAGGCTTGCTAACTCTTAAGATGAAACCCAACTGGTGAAATGACTTATCCAAAATATTATCAATATGAGGGACAAAGGACAGCTTAGAATCCATTAAAACCCCTAGATCTCGAATTTCATTCACTCTTCTTATTTCTGAATTATTAAGTGCGTAATTATAATTAACTGGATGAACTTTTCTACTAAAAGTAATGACACTACATTTATCTAAATTTAAAATTAAACTACTATCATTACAAAAAGATTCAAATCTTGCTAAATCCTGTTGTAATAAGACACAATCATTTGGTTCTTTTATAATTTTATAAATTTTAGCGTCGTCAGCATATAGTAAAGAATTGGAATATAAAAGTGTATTGGTTACCTCATTTATATAAAGAGTAAATAGTAAAGGGCCTAAATGAGAACCCACAAGACAAGAAGACAACATTATCTTTCAAGTTTAGCTGCTCTTTTCCTTAAAATTTTAAAACTTTCATAATCTAAAGGATTGCCATATAATTTCCATCGTTTATGATATTTTCGTTTTTCTTTTAAAATTTTTTTCAAACATTTAGTAAACCAAACTGGAGATGATGTTGAAGAAGGCAAATTTCGACGGGGTACAAAACTCTCAAACAAACTCTTTAAGAAATCATAAAACTTATAAATAGACTGCTCTGTATTTAATTTTTTAAAGAAACCAGACCAATTTATATCAGTTATTGCCTTATTTATCTCATCAAAATTACATTTATAAAAATTAAAAGTACTAATGTTTGCAGATGGCTCAATAAGAGGAGAAATACAAATATTTAAATTCAGAGATAGTGCTTTATGGTGTAAGTCTTCGTCCGTTAATGGGTTATCACACGAAGTTACATAGCAATCCTTGTTACTAAAAACTAAGTCAAGAATTCTGTTGTAAGAATTAAACATTAAATTATATTGCTTTAATTCGGTGAACGATATAAAATCTTGTAAATATTGAATTGCAAAATTACCACTTGTTGCTAATTGCGCCTCATGTGTTGGCGTCGGTGTCCAGTTAGCACTAGCAATATTAAAGTCTCCCGTAATTAGAAACAAGTCATTCGGACGCTCAATTACAATTTGACCAGCTAATTCAAAAAAAATTGATAATGAATTTAACACGGCAAGTCTTGAGGTTGGACTGATGATGAACAGGATAAAAACAAAGGTAATGACAAACAGCACCAAGCGTAGAATAGCAGTGGATGGGCAGACAATCGAGTACGTGAGAGAATACATCTACTTAGGCCAGATAGTCTCATTCGAAAACAGGCAGGAGAAAGAAATCGAACGCCGTATCGATAACGCCTGGAAGAGCTTCTGGTCTATGAAGATGTACATGAAGGGAGATCTCCCCGTGTCTCTCAAACGAAAGCTGCTCGATGTTTGCATTCTACCTATTCTTACGTACGGTGCTCAGACTTGGTCATTAACTGAAAATCAAAAGTCCAGACTCAAGATTTGCCAAAGAGCCATGGAACGGAGCATTTTAGGTATAAAAATCACAGACCGTGTTAGGAATACCGAAATCCGCTCCAAAACAGGAATAGCAGATGTGGGTGAAAAGACCGCCAAATTAAAATGGGATTGGGCAGGGCACGTTTGCAGAATGCACCCGGAGAGATGGACCAAAATCGTCACGCAGTGGCAGCCTGCAGATGGCCGTCGCCTAAGAGGCAGGCCTAGGAAAAGATGGCGTGGATCATCACTCCCGGGACTGGGAAATAACGGCAGCAAATAGGCGCCAGTGGAAGACCTTAAGGGAGGCCTTTGCCCAGCAGTGGGATCAAGCAGGCTAAAAAAAAAAAAAAAAAAAAAAAAAAAAAAAAAAAAAAAAAAAAAAAAAAAATGAATTCCTATAACCCGTGCCTTGAGGAATGTAAATACAAACAATATTAAGGAAACATTCAGCGGCGTCAGCGCTGCGAGTAGTGCAAGGAGTTGCACCCAACATCTGCTTTGCGCGATCGAGCGGGACCGATACCCACACACAATCACAACATGCGTCTGGCGGGACAGGCCAGTCGCGGCGCACGGGCCGCAGCTCCTGCAGTACCGACACCGCGACGCCGCCCCCCCGGCTCGCTCCGCTCCTGCTTGCAGATCTATCAGAACGAAAGACACTATACCTATGATCAAAATATTCACGGTCAAAAAAGTCAGAAGTCAACCAAGTCTCCGTTATACATATGAAGTCATAGTCTGATTGTATTACGCTGGACAGAAAAGCATGCGACTTTGTACGTAGCCCCCTCACATTCTGGTAATAACCAGTTATATTTTTGTTAGCCATTTTTATACATTTTTAATAAATTTGACAAATGTATGTGACAATGGCAGACGTGAACGCTATAATTATATATAAAGAATAAACCACGGATATTAATTAGAAATAGAGAAAACAGAAACGTGTTTTTAGTTATAAATGTAATTATGAAGCATGTAAAGTTATAGTTATTATTAGTGTTTACAAGTAGATTTTTTTGTATTAATGCATAAAAATATAAATTTAGGCACAACTGAAATTGCCCAAATATATTATCAAGTACAAAAATGATGTTTATGATCATTATTTTAATCAGTAAGAAATATAGGTAATAAAATTTCTGAACTATGTTTTTAATTAGTCACTTTAACTTTTGTAGGTCAATATGATCGCTAATGAGGATTGACCTACTTTTGTCATTTTTGCGCATAAAGATTTTACAATCTCGCACCCAAACATATGAGTAACCAAGCGATACCTTAAGCTCCCTGGCGCGTTTTAATAACAATTTATTCGTAGGTGTTAGATGATCACTAACATACAATGACACTGCTGGCCCGGGTAGCCCAATGTTGGCCGTGGTCAGACCGCGCCGCGCGCGCACTGCTGCCAGGAGTTCATCCTTCTTTCGACGTTGAGTAAAACGTAATATGATTGCTGGAGGTCTAGTAGAGGATTCATTTTTTTCTTTGGATGGATAACGTCGCACACGATGAATTACGTCTATATCATTGTCCGTGAGGACGACACCGACAAACGAAGAAATATCATGGACGATCTTTGTTAAATTTTCTCCGGCTGCATATGATACACCTGATATTTCGACATTATTCAACATGGAATACTGTTTTGAATTATTATTCTCCATCTGCAACACTTTTATCGTCTCCTTAGCTTCATCCATGTCCTTAGGTAACTTAGACAAAGAACTAAGTGCATTTTCGGTGGAGGATACTCTGTCCTTCAGATTGGACAAGTCCGATTTTTGATTTTTCTGCTCCTCAACCAACCCCTCAGTCACCGAAGTAATGTGATTTATTTCATTTTTGATGTCAGAAGCCCAATTCTGCCACATTTTTTAAAGGTCCTCATTTTGTTTTTCTCTGAAACTTTCCAGAAACGCCATCATTTCTTTGCGAAATTCTGCTATTTGTTTCGCGCATTCGCAATCGTAGTCACGCTGCTTTCGTTTACGAGATGTTTCAACATCTCGCAGTCCCTGGACCTGGACATCTTTCACCCGGGAGTCATCTCCTTTTGGCTGAGAGCCCCCCTTCTTGGCATCGGGCGGGGATCGCGCCAAACTCATGATTTGTAAATCAGCTGCTATGGCACAATACCTATATAATATTATAACCGAGCGATGCCGCGATGATAGGCACTCACTGCAGACAGCACGGCGGCTCGGTACACGAGGCCGATGACGCCTGTACCGAACGAAGTTGGATGAAGTGCACCCAAGATTACTATTATAAACTATGCACAACAACTACGTTAAGGTCCAAATTTACGTGATTTGAAAAGTGTTCGATTTAAACTCCAACGAATTGCGGAATAAAAATACGCGACACGTCTGTGCTCTGAGCTGTGCGGACGGTGTGTGATACGATACAATTCCTTTATGATAACAATGTCACAAGCTCCATGTAGTGTGGCTAAAACACAAGTCTCTTTATGATAAATAGTACCAAAGGCCCCAATCGGCAATTGTATAACAAATCCTGAAAGGTAAATAATTTTACAAGCGCTCCATGGTAATAGTATTACATTACAATGGCCTTACAGTATTGTCAATACCAGCCTCTGCTTCAAAGATGTCGCAAAATGCATCTACTAGGATGGCTAGTCCACTCTGCGTCGTAACAGGGAAACTGCGGGCATATCTTGTATGCATGATCCTCTATGCAGGCTTTATACATCGAGTACGATCCTCAAACATTGTACTTTTGTAAGGTCGCCAATTTGTCACATACTTGCTCCATAATAATTATATACACTTTTTGATAAACCAGGTAATAGTTTTATTCACCATCTCATCAAATGATATCAAACTTGTTGATGAGTTCTCAAAGTTATCAAATTAATTCCAATGTTATCAAAATTAAACAAGTATTTTATTTTTGTCACACATAAATGAGTAATCCAAATTTTCACTTCTTCAAACAATCCATGAATCTCAAATATTCATATAAGCTTAGTATTTCTACACTATTGTCTTTTGTTTATGATATGATATTATATCTCCTTACTAGATCACTTTGTTTTTCTCATACATTATAATTATATGACATTTAAATATAATTTTATGCTTCAATAATAAGGTCACTTTTATTTTCTCTTTAAGAAAAGAGCTTCTTTACTTCATTTGTTTCATATCTTTCATGACATTATCTATACTAATATAATAAAGCTGAAGAGTTTGTTTGTTTGTTTGTTTGTTTGTTTGTTTGAACGCGCTAATCTCCGAAACTACTGGTGCGATTTGAATAATTCTTTTTTTGTTGGATAGTCCATTTATCGAGGAAGGCTATAGGCTAAATAACATTACGCTATGACCAATAGGAGCAAAGACAGAGCGGTAAATATGTAAAAAACGGGGAAAATTTTTCCACGCGGACGAAGTCGCGGGCGGCCGCTAGTAGCTCATAAATTACTCCAACATCAAATGAATTTAAATTTTAGGCTGAACATAACATTAAAGAACTACGGCGGGATAAGACTTAACAATTACCCTCGATGAAAAAAATATGACAATATAGCTGATTAAAAGGACATTTATATCAAAATATTTTTATAATATGATAAAGCGGGAGTATCTCATAAAATCAGTTCAAACCACGCTTTAATCTTACTGTTTGTTGGCGACTGGCTGTCAACCTGTGCAACCATGGTGCAACCTAATTTTTTATCTATGCTTTTTCGAGGTGTCAAATGGTTGTCGTCTGACTATTATCAAATTGTTTTTATTTACCTATTTTCACGTAATTACTTTTTTGTGGTTTTTGTTCTCGTTTACAGGTGTAGTCTCTCATATTAATCGCCATTTACCACGTCATTCATTACCTACACTTAGAACATTTATTTTTTGTTAAAAAGAACTACTTTGTCAAGTTAATTCGTAGAATTCGAAATATATTTTTTTGGTGAATCAAAATACTTTTTTGATGAAACGAAATACGTTTCGTTTCATCAAAAAAGTATTTTGATTTAATTTGATGAAACGAAACGTAGCGCGTTTGACGCTAGATAAAGACAGTGACAGCTAATCAAATAACGGTTTAAGTCATTTCTTAGGGACGTAGATAGGTATTTATTCTATTCTATAGACGATCCATTTGGCGCAATGGTTTGAACGCCGGTTGAGACGCAAGGGTCGCGGGTTCGATTCCCGCACCAACACAAATGTTTGTTGATGAAACAGATATTTGTGTTGGGTCTGGGTGTTTGTAGTTCCTTCGTTGTTTCTGGTTTCCATAGTACAAGGGAAAACCTTAGTTTGGGACCAGGACAATGTATGTGATGTTGTCTCAATTTATTTATTAATTTATTTATTTATTCTAACCTGTTTGGTTTGGCCTTTAATAAAAGTACTAATTGTGCTTGAATCTATTTATTTTAACACCAAGTAACTGTATATATAATAACACTGAGTAACAAAATAATTATCTCCAATCTAAGCCGCTAGTCTGCCTACTTTAGCAAAAATAAAAAAAAAAGCTTCTTACTACTTCTTAGGTTATGTTGTATATTTACAAGAATACCATTCCTTAAAATGTACCTAAATAACGAGAATACCATCCTTTGACAGTAGGTCTAGGATAGTCTGTGGTTGGCGGCGCTAGTTTCATTCGTATTGCTTCTTTCATGGGCTTCTTTCAACCACAGACTATCCTAGACCTACTGTCAAAGGATGGTATTCTCGTTATTTACATTTTAAGGAATGGTATTCTTGTAAATATACAACATAACCTCTAAACAAAACATCGGTAATAATAAGAAATTCCCGCTTTTACAAGAAAACAGTGATGCTGTTTTAGATTATTTACTTAATGAGCAATCCATTGATACCTAGGTCGTTAAGGGTAGCGGAGATTTTAGTTCAAGTCACCACTTCTATGAAAACCGCCGACGTTCTTTAGAATTCTATTATTTGATTATATTTTCAAAGCACTTGAATGTAACCACATACTTTTCATAGTTCACAGAATGCATTCATTTGATAGTTATAATTCCATTCCTGTAACTTAATTTCAATTTTCTTACCTTTGTTTTGAATAGTTGGGCACATGTAAGACTTCTGTATATCAATTTATTTCATCACTTTTTACTAAACTTTGATATAACAAACATAAGTCCAAATCATTGTTGAATATGTGTATACTTGCATCTCATCGTGGTTCCCAAACTTTCTTCTCTCACAGACATTGATGACTTGTCACCGTTGCAATAATAGATTTCCTTTATACAAATTGACCACTTTATTTCTGGGATAAGTGCTTAAACTCATGCCAATATGTTATTTTCCATGGTAATATTGAATTTGAATTTTGCATGACACAATACTTAAAGCATAACACACACAACACAATAATATGTATAGCAACAGTTATAATAAAAATGCTTTGGTTAGTTTTTGGCATTACTGGCTGTTATGAATGGGTTTCCATAATACCACCAGCAGTAGGTATATAATTTTTTAGTAAAACTTGATTGCACACATCAATACACAAAACACATCAGTAAAATAAATACATAATAGCAATAAAACACATCTCAAGGGCATGTTATGAATGAGCACTCTCATTCACATAATGTCATAGTGTAACTCCACATTATCAGCCATTGCTGTTGTAGTCCACAGCTGGACAAGGCCTCTCCTTAAGTGCGGGTTATGCCCATAAACTCCATGCTGATTAGGTGGGTTGTAATATGACAACCATGGCAATTAGGCATGACTGGAAAATCTTGGCACTCTGGCATTGGCCACACATTAAAATTTTAAGTTGTAATGTAAGAACAGGTTAAGTAAGTAAGTTAGATTAGAGATAGTAATTATAAGGATTGCTAAGCTATCGCATTAGGTTAAGGCACCTGTAATGATAGTTTAAGATGGTAAATAAATAAATAAATAAATAAATAAATATGAGAAAAGTTCCCCAGATAGAAAATGGCAAAGGAAAATACTACATACCACACCAAGCTGTCATCCGCGACGAATCGCTATCAACAAAACTCAGAGTAGTATTTGATGCTAGCAGTAAAACAGACTTAAAAATCAGCCTAAACAGCAATTTATACAAAGGACCACGATTACAACAAGACTTAGCGACTATACTCCTACGGTGGCGTATACATAAAATTGCATTTATGGCAGATATTATGAAAATGTACCGATTTATAAAAATACACGAAAATGATAAGATTTATCAAATAATAGTATGGAGATTTCATCAAAATCAACCAATAGAAGAATATGAATTGGTAACCGTAACCTATGGAACATCAAGCGCGCCATATCACGCGGTAAAAACATTACAACAATTAGCTCAAGATGAGAAAGAGGAATATCCGATTGCCAGCGAAATAACCTTACGAGACTTCTTTGTTGACGATATTTTATCAGGTCAAGAAGATCTTGAAGCAGCAAAAGAATTACAATGTCAATTAATAGCTATGTTAAAAAAAGGAGGATTCATATTGCGCAAATGGTCTTCAAATAGTGCTGAACTATTAGAAAATATACCAACCGAAAATAAAGATGACACACTACTGAAACTGCCATTAGATGAAAATAGAAAATCCCTGGGTGTGGCATGGTCACCATCCGAAGACACCTTTTATTTCAAAATTCATACAACAAAAAACGAACAACCTACTAAACGATTTATTTTATCAGAAGTGGCAAAACTATTCGACCATTTAGGATGGCTAGCGCCCATTATAATAACTATGAAATTATTGTTACAAGACCTATGGACAAATGGAACAGACTGGGATCAAGTAATTAATGAAAAACATTGTAAACAATGGACAGAAATACAAGAACAACTAAAATACATTGAAAATATACAAATAAACAGGTGGTGTCATGTATCGAACAATGCAAGCGTTGAATTACATGGATTTAGTGACGCATCGGAAAAAGCTTACGGTGCAGTAGTTTACTGCCGAGTTAAAGACAATGACCGCTATTATGTCACGCTATTACAGGCCAAATCAAAGGTAGCCCCGAAAAACTTAAAAACCACATTGCCAAGGTTAGAGCTCTGTGCAGCATTACTTCTGACAAAATTAATGAAGTCAGTAAAAAATGTGTTAAATCGCACAAATGTTAAAACTTACTGTTGGACCGATTCCATGATAACCCTAGGTTGGATCAAAGGTGAAGCCGAACGTTGGCAAACATTCGTGGCAAACAGAGTGTCAGAAATAAAACTGCTATTACCCGATGCTCATTGGAATCACGTAGTTTCCGCGGATAATCCTGCTGATATTATTTCAAGAGGAATAGAACCCAAAAAATTAGAAAACACCTCACTATGGTGGAATGGACCCACATGGCTAAAAATCGACAAATTACCAACTACAAAAACTGTACCGGAAATATGTTTTGAAATAAAACAAAGCTTCACGGCAACTATACATAAAGAAGAAACAAATACATTATGGGAGAAGTTTTCAGACTTAACCCAGATGATTAGAGTGTTATCTTACTGCTACAGATTTTCTAGTAAGCAAAACACAAAGGGAAACCTTTCACTAGAAGAAATAAAACAAACTACTATGAGAATAATAAAATTAATACAAAAAAGAAGAATTTGAAGAAGAATTACAAATGCTTCAAAAAGAACAAGATGTTAAGAAAAGAAGTAAGCTGTCGTCTTTAGACCCATTCATAGACTCTCATGGAATATTACGAGTTGGAGGAAGACTTCAAAATTCACAGCTGCCATACAACCAAAAACATCCAATATTATTATCATACAATCACCATGTGACGTCATTAATCATACGTGACGCACATCTGAAAACTCTTCACGGCGGGACTAAGCTCACATTATCTTATTTACGACAGAAATACTGGATAATCAGCGGTAAAACGAAAATCAAGAGTTTAATTAATAAATGCGTAAAATGCATCAGATACAAGGCACAAACAGCATCCCAAATAATGGGCATATTACCAAAACCACGAGTCACAGCATCCCATCCGTTCTGCCACACTGGTGTCGATTTTGCTGGACCGATACAAATACGTACATTAAAAGGACGAGGGCATAAGTCCCATAAGGCATACATAGCAGTTTTTGTATGTTTATCTACAAAAGCAATACATTTAGAACTCGTCGGAGATTTGTCAACTCAGTCATTTATCGCCGCGCTACGCAGATTCATGGCGCGAAGAGGTCACGTTTCACACATGTATAGTGACAACGCCACAAACTTTGTAGGGACAGCAAACGTGCTGTACCGAGAAATACTCGAAATCACACAAAGTCCACATTTTCAAGACGCTGTCACAAACATCGGAATAAATTGGCATTTTATCCCGCCATCATCACCACAATTTGGCGGACTTTGGGAAGCAGGTGTAAAATCAATGAAACACCACCTAAAACGTGTGATCGGAGATAGTACGCTAACATATGAGGAAATGATAACTTTATTACACCAAATTGAGGCTTGTCTCAATTCACGACCTCTTTGCCCTCTAAACGAAGATATAAACGATAGCACAATATTAACCCCAAGTCATTTTTTGATTGGTCGGGAAGCACTTGGGGTTCCAGATCCAATAACAAATACCAACATAGAGTTAAGCACCAGATGGAAGCTATTACAAAAAAATTGGTTGCCTGTAAAGTCGATATACGGGCGAAAGTTTTACGTGACAACGACTGTCTCTCTCGCTCTTGGGCGGGCTAACCATGCCCGAGTGGAAGGGACGCGTGCCTCTCACTCGCTCTCATTGTGAGCGCATAACGTGAGCGGAGCGTAACGCAGTTTCTCGGAGTGTCGCCCGGTAAACCAATTTATAAGACGTTGTCACGTCAAAATGAAGAAAGACATCTGGAATAGTTGGTCTAAAGACTACTTAAATCAACTGCAACAAAGATACAAATGGAAACATAGAGATGAAAACCTAAAAATAGGGACCGCAGTTCTCATAAAGGATACAAACATAAGTCCCAGCAAATGGCCATTAGCAAAGGTAAAAGAAATTCATCCAGGTCCTGATGGCGAAACAAGGGTGGTCACCCTACAGAGAGCCACCGGCGCTAACCTAAAAAGATCGATTCATTCATTAATTCCCTTACCAGTAAATGAAGATAACAACATAACACAATCGACAAGTAACAATCACCAAACGCCTGTACAAATTAACATAGCAAGACACAATAACAGAAAAGGATGTACAAAGATATCAAAGGCGTTCACCTTACTAAATGTTATGCTCATGTTAGTACTACATGTCATGGGTACAACAGCACAAACGACTGTTAATTCCTCGTATACAATAAAATACATTGATCCTGGGCTATATGTAAAGCAAATTGGGACAACAACCATTAACCGAGGCACATTTAGAATTGAAATAACCTACGACCGATCGCACATGAAACAACAAAGTGAAAATGTATTAATGGTAACGAATCAGTTCAACAACCTATGTAAAAACTCACAGATACTGACTTACGAAACTCACTGCAACGAATTCAACCATCATCTTGATGAGGAACGAGTAAAGTTCAAAAAAACAATACAATATTTAACCAACATAGAACACTTAAGAAAGAAAAGGGGTGTGCTCGGCAATTTCCACACTGCTATTTTCGGAGTCAACGATCAAGCTTACAAAGATATTAACACATTAGAAGACAACCAGCGCACACTAATTCAAGCCACAAACCAACAAACAAAGTTAATGATATCAACTGTATCGACTGTTAATCAAACTGAAGAAAGAATACAAAAAAAAATTACAGAACTTCCAAAATAAACTTAACAAAGCCATTGATTTTATGAACAACAACAATGTTTGGTACCGATCCATAGATGGGAATCGAATTAAAATCCAGGTAATGCAAACCTATCACCTGGCCCTAAATTTTGTTTCTGAAATCATGGACCACTACAACAATCTATTGAAGATATTCTTAGACAACGCATCAATTTACAACATTTTATCACCAGAAGAAGTTCCCATCGATTCCCATCTATGGATCGGTACCAAACATTGTTGTTGTTCATAAAATCAATGGCTTTGTTAAGTTTATTTTGGAAGTTCTGTAATTTTTTTTGTATTCTTTCTTCAGTTTGATTAACAGTCGATACAGTTGATATCATTAACTTTGTTTGTTGGTTTGTGGCTTGAATTAGTGTGCGCTGGTTGTCTTCTAATGTGTTAATATCTTTGTAAGCTTGATCGTTGACTCCGAAAATAGCAGTGTGGAAATTGCCGAGCACACCCCTTTTCTTTCTTAAGTGTTCTATGTTGGTTAAATATTGTATTGTTTTTTTGAACTTTACTCGTTCCTCATCAAGATGATGGTTGAATTCGTTGCAGTGAGTTTCGTAAGTCAGTATCTGTGAGTTTTTACATAGGTTGTTGAACTGATTCGTTACCATTAATACATTTTCACTTTGTTGTTTCATGTGCGATCGGTCGTAGGTTATTTCAATTCTAAATGTGCCTCGGTTAATGGTTGTTGTCCCAATTTGCTCTACATATAGCCCAGGATCAATGTATTTTATTGTATACGAGGAATTAACAGTCGTTTGTGCTGTTGTACCCATGACATGTAGTACTAACATGAGCATAACATTTAGTAAGGTGAACGCCTTTGATATCTTTGTACATCCTTTTCTGTTATTGTGTCTTGCTATGTTAATTTGTACAGGCGTTTGGTGATTGTTACTTGTCGATTGTGTTATGTTGTTATCTTCATTTACTGGTAAGGGAATTAATGAATGAATCGATCTTTTTAGGTTAGCGCCGGTGGCTCTCTGTAGGGTGACCACCCTTGTTTCGCCATCAGGACCTGGATGAATTTCTTTTACCTTTGCTAATGGCCATTTGCTGGGACTTATGTTTGTATCCTTTATGAGAACTGCGGTCCCTATTTTTAGGTTTTCATCTCTATGTTTCCATTTGTATCTTTGTTGCAGTTGATTTAAGTAGTCTTTAGACCAACTATTCCAGATGTCTTTCTTCATTTTGACGTGACAACGTCTTATAAATTGGTTTACCGGGCGACACTCCGAGAAACTGCGTTACGCTCCGCTCACGTTATGCGCTCACAATGAGAGCGAGTGAGAGGCACGCGTCCCTTCCACTCGGGCATGGTTAGCCCGCCCAAGAGCGAGAGAGACAGTCGTTGTCACGTAAAACTTTCGCCCGTATATCGACTTTACAGGCAACCAATTTTTTTGTAATAGCTTCCATCTGGTGCTTAACTCTATGTTGGTATTTGTTATTGGATCTGGAACCCCAAGTGCTTCCCGACCAATCAAAAAATGACTTGGGGTTAATATTGTGCTATCGTTTATATCTTCGTTTAGAGGGCAAAGAGGTCGTGAATTGAGACAAGCCTCAATTTGGTGTAATAAAGTTATCATTTCCTCATATGTTAGCGTACTATCTCCGATCACACGTTTTAGGTGGTGTTTCATTGATTTTACACCTGCTTCCCAAAGTCCGCCAAATTGTGGTGATGATGGCGGGATAAAATGCCAATTTATTCCGATGTTTGTGACAGCGTCTTGAAAATGTGGACTTTGTGTGATTTCGAGTATTTCTCGGTATGCTGTCCCTACAAAGTTTGTGGCGTTTTCACTATACATGTGTGAAACGTGACCTCTTCGCGCCATGAATCTGCGTAGCGCGGCGATAAATGACTGAGTTGACAAATCTCCGACGAGTTCTAAATGTATTGCTTTTGTAGATAAACATACAAAAACTGCTATGTATGCCTTATGGGACTTATGCCCTCGTCCTTTTAATGTACGTATTTGTATCGGTCCAGCAAAATCGACACCAGTGTGGCAGAACGGATGGGATGCTGTGACTCGTGGTTTTGGTAATATGCCCATTATTTGGGATGCTGTTTGTGCCTTGTATCTGATGCATTTTACGCATTTATTAATTAAACTCTTGATTTTCGTTTTACCGCTGATTATCCAGTATTTCTGTCGTAAATAAGATAATGTGAGCTTAGTCCCGCCGTGAAGAGTTTTCAGATGTGCGTCACGTATGATTAATGACGTCACATGGTGATTGTATGGTAATAATATTGGATGTTTTTGGTTGTATGGCAGCTGTGAATTTTGAAGTCTTCCTCCAACTCGTAATATTCCATGAGAGTCTATGAATGGGTCTAAAGACGACAGCTTACTTCTTTTCTTAACATCTTGTTCTTTTTGAAGCATTTGTAATTCTTCTTCAAATTCTTCTTTTTTGTATTAATTTTATTATTCTCATAGTAGTTTGTTTTATTTCTTCTAGTGAAAGGTTTCCCTTTGTGTTTTGCTTACTAGAAAATCTGTAGCAGTAAGATAACACTCTAATCATCTGGGTTAAGTCTGAAAACTTCTCCCATAATGTATTTGTTTCTTCTTTATGTATAGTTGCCGTGAAGCTTTGTTTTATTTCAAAACATATTTCCGGTACAGTTTTTGTAGTTGGTAATTTGTCGATTTTTAGCCATGTGGGTCCATTCCACCATAGTGAGGTGTTTTCTAATTTTTTGGGTTCTATTCCTCTTGAAATAATATCAGCAGGATTATCCGCGGAAACTACGTGATTCCAATGAGCATCGGGTAATAGCAGTTTTATTTCTGACACTCTGTTTGCCACGAATGTTTGCCAACGTTCGGCTTCACCTTTGATCCAACCTAGGGTTATCATGGAATCGGTCCAACAGTAAGTTTTAACATTTGTGCGATTTAACACATTTTTTACTGACTTCATTAATTTTGTCAGAAGTAATGCTGCACAGAGCTCTAACCTTGGCAATGTGGTTTTTAAGTTTTTCGGGGCTACCTTTGATTTGGCCTGTAATAGCGTGACATAATAGCGGTCATTGTCTTTAACTCGGCAGTAAACTACTGCACCGTAAGCTTTTTCCGATGCGTCACTAAATCCATGTAATTCAACGCTTGCATTGTTCGATACATGACACCACCTGTTTATTTGTATATTTTCAATGTATTTTAGTTGTTCTTGTATTTCTGTCCATTGTTTACAATGTTTTTCATTAATTAATTGAATCGCGATCCTCTTAACCCCCCTTAGGGACTGACAATTACTGACCGACACTTTGGAAAATTACGTGCTGGTGTACCCCACAAGCACCAGTATCGTAGTGATCTGAGGTACATAATACTTATTGTGTCCTGTTGGAAAGCTCCTGGAGCGGTAGCGGATCGGTGACTGGCTTCCCAGAAGCGGGTCTAACCAGTTTATTGAGAAGTCGCTTAATACCGTGATCAGGGCGCAGGTACAGTAACGTATTTACTATTAGCTTGGATAGAATTAGCATAGGGTATTAGGAACAGAAGGAAGGAAAAGCAAGAATATGGAGATACAAGAAATCAATAAGCGAGTCAAAGAGCAAGAAGACAACTACAATGAAATCAGACAATTATTATCGAATATGAAAAAGGATTCGGTATCAAGACAAACATTACAATATTTGGAAGACAGAAAAAATCGACTGAACAACATCTTAAGAAAATCAGAGATCATACATAAAGAGTTAGAAGTACAAGAAGTACTTTCCATGCACAAATATATCACGTTAAACTATTTTGACAATAACATCAAAAAGACTTACATAGAAACTATTGAATATATGGATAACATCGAAAGAAGATTACAAGCGGCAAGGCAATTGTATGAACCCAACAACGACGACGATAACGACAAGAAAAACGAGACAGCAGAGAAAAATGTAGAACAGAGTCCCAAATTGCGTATTCAGAATTTTCGAATGTCAATTCACCAAAAAGTTATCTCAAGCAAAGATAGCAATAACCGAAAATAAACCCAGCTGGCATCTCAAGTCATTAATCAATTCGATACAAAATCAGTGGCAAGAAATAGAAAACAACCACTTAGAACTACTTATGTCAGAAAATATCTCCAAAGGTGATTACTTTAAAACCGGCTGTTTTGATCAAATGCAAACCGATTACGAAATAACTATGGAAATATTGCAAGAAAAAATGTTTGAAAATGAATCATTAAATCAATCTACATCCAGAACATCAGTAAAATTACCCCAGGTACAAATTCCTGTTTTTACAGGAGACTACGGTTCCTGGACCACATTTAAAGATTTATTTACGAAAATAATTCACGAAGACCAATCTATATCAAGTACAGAAAAAATGCAATATTTGAAATCGTACGTACAAGGTGACGCAGCAAAATTAATTCAATATCTACCTATAAATGAATTAAATTATGAAACAGCATGGGAATTGCTGAATAAGAGATTTGATAATAAGCGAATGATCGCAACAAAGTTCATTGACAGATTGCTTGACTTACATACAATAAAAAAAGCCAATTCAGCGCAATTACGAGACATGCATGACTCAATACGTGAATGTTTAGAGGCATTAAATAATCTAGGTGTAAACACGATGTCTTGGAGTCCTATTCTAACAAGATTAGTGAGTCGGAAATGGGATGTGGAAACCAACACCAAGTACAAATATCAGATAGAGGACAGTACTAAGATCCAAGATTTTGAGCAAATTATGAAATATTTAGAAAAACGATTCAAGTGTCTTGAAATAACGCTAAATCCATCAACAGAGTACAGTCACCAAAATAATAAACTAGAATATCAGAATAAGCCCATGCTACAAAGAAATAAATGCTGGTATTGTCTACACGATGATCATAACATTCATCAATGCTCAACATTTAAAGCACTAGATGTAAATGAACGTATCACAGCAGTTAAGAATAAACAAATGTGTAATCGTTGCCTAAACCACAAGTCAACAGTCCAATGCTTCAGCGTTAAATATGTCAACTGCGAAATATGTCAACATCCCAGTCACCACTCATTATTGCATCGAGAATATAACCGAGCAATAAAGCCTAAAACACGTGCGGAGTACATTGAAGTAAAAACGACTGACGCAACAAATCAACCAATAAATAGGAGGACGCTACAATCAAATGTATCCGAAATAACTTCCAGACAAAATATACTACTAGCAACATGTGTAGTACCAGGCAACGACAAATTATGGATCGCCTCAATTATTACGAGTGCTTTGTGATCAAGGATCGGAAGCATCCTTTTGTACTGAAGAAATAGCCCAATTGCTAGCATACCCAAGGACAAAAATCCATGCCGAAATTAAAGGTATTGGAGATGACAATCCGAAAACGTCTAATTATGCAATTGACGTAAAACTTCGACCAAGATTCCCAAGTGATTACATGCTACCAGTAACACTAATAATATTACCAAAACTTACGAGTTCACCGCCGCGACAAGACTTTGAACAACTACAAAAAAAAGTTCTAGATAATAAATTAATTGCTGACCCTACATACTACAAGAAAGGTCCAATAGATATCATATTAGGAGCCCAAGAATATAGTAAAATAAATACTAAGACAAGGGTTTGAGAAAATACAGGATGGGATAATCGCACAAAACACCGAATTAGGATGGATTTTATCGGGTTTTTGTGCCACAGACAGCAAAAATGACATAAAAATACTTAGCATGACAGTGCGCACTGAAGAAATGAAACAAATTACAAAGTTTTGGGAATTAGAAGAAATTCCAGACGAAATCACGCTGAGCAGAGAGGATCTTATTTGTGAACAACACTATAGAGACACTACAGTACTGTTATACGTTGAATCGGTTTAGGGCTTTTAAAAAAAGAAAATATTTATTTTGGTCGAGGCGGCCGTCTAGGATGAAGGATGGAGTTAGACTGAGGATGAATTGTATGGGATGTAAGGCTATGGAAGGAAACCGATGACTGAGCAATAAAGGAGAGTAGGTAGGCGTAAAAGGGTGCATAGACCAGGTATAACACCTCCCAGGGGTAGACTAAACATCGGGGTTAAAGAAACGATGTTTAGGAAGAACTGTCCCAGCAACGGGAGAAGGAAGTCTCAAGGACAGTGAGTAACCAAATAAGAAGTAAGGTAAGTGGATTAGAAAGAAGGTAAGTAGGTAAGATGGTAAGTGGATTTGAAGGTAAGTGGATAAGATGGTAAATTGATATGAATTGAAATTATATGTTTGCCCTAATTTTTGGATAAGGTGTGTTTTCTGTTTCAGGAAGGCGTGTAATGACCTCGAGGGGAATAGCTGGTTCGGGAGCTGGAGCTGCACCGGAAGGTAAGTTTACAGGAACACTTCGGAAGGAAGTCGGGAAAAGGTAGGTTAGACGACCACGCGATTTAATTAAAATGAACAATTTAAAGATACAAAATAAGGACAATACACAAAGAATTACAATAAGTGTAACTGAGTAATGAGTCTCATACTTTATGATGGAGTGTTGATTTAGAATTTTGTCTGTTTCATCTGATAAAGATCTTAATTTTGATTTGGTTTCTAATGTAAAAATATCTAAGTCAATATTCTGTAACTTTAATGGAGGCTCATTATTCGTTATTTTAACAAACTTATCTAGTGTACAACAAGAATCATTTATGATACTGAAATCGGGGAGGCTTACAGATACATTTATATTTAAAATATTCATTTTAGGTATTAATTTAGTGCTTTTACAATATGCTATACATTTATTCGGGATAGTGAGAATACCTATTCCAATAATATTAATTTCGACATTCTTTTGATTTAAACATTCTATATAAAGTTTATTATTCTGAGATTGTACATAAATCCAATTATTATTATAAAGTGGTTTCCATAAATCTATGTGTCCGTGAATAAATTCCGTTTGGCACTGCACTGGCAACACTTTAATGACCCGCGTAATTAATTCACTTTCGCAACTCGGGTGCGCACTAGTTGAAATCACTGTCATGACGTCACAGATGTATTCGCGCGAGCTTATCGCTATGCATTCCTTAAGCGAGTCGATGTTACAGTACTCTGATCTGTCTTTGGTCAATGCTATATACTTATTACTAGGTACAACATATGTAAAAGAATACGGCTTAGTTTTATCATGGGGCGTAGGTAACGCCAAACTATGATACAAGTTAAATTCCTTGGGTGACACCAAGGGTATTCTTAGAACAAAAACAATCTTGTTGTTGGCACTATAGCATACTACACTAGAGATATTTAATAACAAATGAATATTAATTAATGCTAACTCTACAGGTAACTTATGATCAACAGGTAAGTAACGAAAGTTATCGACAATTTCTTGGTACAGTTGCGCAGGTGTTAGCACGGCCGGATGCATGATGTTCTGGCCGCTCAGCACGATAGCGTTTGTTATGTCTTCCAGACGGAATGATAAGGTTAGAAAAGAAGCTTCCAGACTATTTAAGATTGAATTAATATTTGATTTGATAGTAACCTCGTTTGACATTGATGAAATGTTTTTTAATTTCAGAGAGAAATTGTCGATGACTTGGTTGAGGTTGGCCTCGTTAATTTTGATAGTGTGTAATGTTTTATTAAATTCAGTTAAAACCGAAGAAGTAATTAAGACGTTTTCCTTGATTAACGATGCCAATCTCTTCTCGTTATCGTATGCGTTTTGGATGGCGTTGTCATATTTAATGCCATCATCTTCGCTCAAGGTCCCGAATATAGTTTTGGCGAGAGAACCAATACCACCTATCCACGCTGATCTTTTGAACCTTTTGTCCACCAGATGGGAAATAGCGGAGTACTCAGAAACTAAATCGTGATATCTAATTGTTAATGGTTCCAGTATATTATGGCATTCTAGTTTGTATGCCGTTTCTAATTGTATCTGACTACATACTAAGCGAAGTGTACCTAAGATAGTATTTATATTTCTAATATGAGGTTCAATATAAGATATATCGATAGGTGTTACTAGATCTAAATGGCTTACGCGGATTTTAACCCTTTCAAACCTGATTTTTTGTTTTTTGGAATTTTCATGAACCGATTTTTTTCCTGTTATAGTAGGTACTACTGAGTATGGAAATATTGAAAAAGCTGACATGTTTTCATTATTTTCCGAGAAAATTCATGTTTTTTTTATGTCCTCAAAAGTGGACATTCGGCCTAAGTAATAATATCAATGTATGTAGGGACTTTATAAAAATAAACAATAGATGACCATTTTATAATGTTTTTATTATGAAAAATAGAAACAAATGTTACAAAATTAAATTCCACTTCTTGAAAACAAAAAATAAATCTTCTAAAATAACTAAAAACATGATAAATCTCCTAAAGAAAACAAATTATAAAGAGTAGGAATTTTAGGTATGGAAACTTAGGAAACAATTTTTATCTTTGGTTAGACATAAGTGCACTTTGCATTTTATGCACTTGATGCGGGATTTTCCTTTGCATCCCGGGAATTCGCAGCGCGTTCCTGATCCAACGTCATGCGCTGGTAAGTGACCAACACCATCTCGAGCTATTTCAGTTGGCGGACGCAGTTCTCCCGGTCTTCTTGGAACAATTACTGGTAAAGGACTGCTGCAACTACTTGGTCGACCCCTTTTTGGAGCAGAGAACTCATTCCGGAGAACTAAACTTTGTGCTAGGTGTGTGCGAAACTGAAGAAGTGTTAGCCGTTTTGCTTTAGGTATTCCGAGCAGTTCGTTATCTGTCTCATATTCACGATAGGCTTGAACGACTGCCAGATCTGAAGCATGAAAAATCATCCGCAAAGTCCACTTCTTCGACTTTATGAAAGTCCTATAATAGCTCATTAGCTGATCTAGTAGATCAACTCCTCCCATTGCGTTATTATACTTTTTGACTATTTCAGGCCTCTCAACTTCTATAAATCTTTTTTCAGCCTTTGACCATCTATTCACCATATCTTTTTCTCCTATACCAATAAAGTTGGATGCTAAGTTAGCTGGCTTGTTATCTAACCATTTGACCATAGTAACTTCCCCATCAGTACTAGTAATCTCTTCTGCAAAACCTCTAGGTTTCTTTTTTATATCTTTATCACTGATCAGTGGTGGACTTGCAAATCTATTGACTCGAGCTGTGCAAGTAGCCATAATACCTTTGTGTTTTAAAATTTGGAGCATATAATAGGATGAAAAGTAATTATCACAGTATAACTCATGGCCACTATTCTCACCGACTCTTTTTATTAGATGCAATACTACCGATGCGCCAAAACCAACTTTTTTTATCAATGTCTTGTCTAATTCTGGAGTGGAGTTTTGATATATTATAAAATCATAGGCTCTACCATTCTTGCCACAAAGGAAGAATAGTTTGATTCCCCATGGACAAGGTTTGCCTTTTACGTATTGTTTAGCAGCATGCTTCCCTGTAAAAGGAACTATTTGTTCATCAACACACAGTTCTCTTTCTAACGGCAGTTCTAAGCAACGGCTTCTAAATGCATCATAAATTGGTCGTACTTTATAAAATACATCTTGGCAATTTGGAGGCTTTTTCAAATTATCTACTAAATGTAGATTATTACGGAGCTCAATAAATCTATCTCTTGTCATATTGTTTATAAAAAGAGGAATACTTATGTTATTTTCCCAGTACATTTTCAAAACTGGGTAATTGAATATACCGGTTGCCATATGTAAGCCAAATAATATCTCTATTTCATTGCTGGACGTGGCCTTACACCTGGTTTTTCCTGACTGCACTGCATATAAATTTGTCATTTCAGCCATCTGTATAAAAAGCTGTTTAGGAACATATTTATAATAATAATCAAGAGGGTCTTGCACAACTGGGTCCACTGCTATTGGTGGCAGGAAATCTGTCGGTATAGTGTTATTTATTTGTCTGTGCCTCCATTTGATGTTCGGTTTTGGTGTAAGATAATTGAAATTTTCACTATCCAATGCAGCTAGCTCTTGCCCGCCCTCTTCAATAGCCAGCTCCTCTAAATCTTCGGTGTCAAGTTCAAAATCAAAAGCTGACATACCTTCACCTTCACGTTCATCAAAGGAGCCAGGTGGGTTGTACTCTCTTTGGTTGTGTGTTATCAGATCAGCACCCAATCGAACATGACTCGTACATGGGATATTACTATTATTTCCTACTTCCTCATCATCCGAAGACAAGTCCAAGTCTGACAGGTGTCCATCTTCCAAAAGTTTCAAAGCGTCTCTCGAGATCATGATTTTTGGTCATAAATATGCCTGTAAAAAACATTTTTATTTGGATTCAAATATCGTAACTTTCGCATTTATAATATTAGTAAGATAACACATTTATCAATTATAACGCTTTTTGAAAATAAGTATAAATTTGGATAGGTAGATATTCACTAATATCTATGAATGTTTGGAAAAAAACTGCAACCAAAACCTAATGTCCTCGTTTTTAGACATAACGTTTATTCGAAATATACTTGACAAAACAATAAATAATCGTTTGTAAAACACGATGTTCTTTTATTTTGTGACATAACTTATCGATATATATTTATTTCAAGACATACCATAGTAAATAACTTGAAAATTAGAAAGGAAACAAATCACTTACCTACGGTCTTCAAACGTTCGCCGGCGACTGACAGAAACGGACGAATTATTTCATTCGTGTAATAATAGATGGCGTTAGGGGTATGTTTTTACGAAGTTTATAATGTTCGCAAACAGAAACAACCGTTTTTAGTTACGTAAATTTTTATTTTGCTATATTTATTTAACAAAACTTTAATGTCCTCAATTGTGCACGGTAGGTTTGAAAGGGTTAAGATCACCGATGGGATCAAAGTATATACCGGGGCTAGAGTTGATTTCCTGGACAAACTCCGGGAGGCCTTGGGCCATTGTGCTGTAATAAAAAGAGACATTCTGTTGGATGATTACTTAACTATGTTGTTAAAACCTAATACGAATAAAACCTAAAATAAACTTATAACTGTAATATTTTAAACTAATTATTATCTAAATATGAGGTTCACTGTACCTCTGCTGCATGTTTCACTTCGTCGAAGTGATGCGTAACATGCTTTCTGTTTATAAGCAATGATAACGTGTGGTTACCATGTACTTTCACGACTTTATAAGGTCCCTTCCACACAGGGGACAAAGCTTTACGAAGCCTAACGTGATTTTTTAAATAAACGTAATCACCGACCTTGTAAACGGCAGGCCGAGTATGTGAATCGTAGTATTGTTTTGATGATATTTTGGACTTCTGTATGAATTCTAGCGCTTTATCACGGGTGTGCTTTAGACGATGTTGTAACATCTTAACATACTCGGGGTATGTAGTGCTAGAGTTGTCATCATAGACAGAGTCTGGGATACGAGATTTGTAACCGAATAATAACTCGAAAGGAGAGTAATGTGTAGTTGAGTGTACCGCCGTGTTATATGCCAACATTGCTGTATAGACATACCGGGGCCAATTGTCCTGATCTTGATTAATGTAGGATTTAAGGTATTCTTTAAGTGTCGAATGTGACCTTTCTAAGGCTCCTTGCGTTTGCGGATGGTAAGGACTAGACCACAATTGTTTAGTCTTAAGGAATTCGCAAGTCCTTTTAAATATTTCCGCGGTGAAATTGGTGCCTTGATCGGTAAGTATTTGCTTTGGTATTCCGAATAATGAGATAAAATGTAAAAGGCATTCACACGACTCTTCGGCAGTATTACTGCGAATGGGGTAGGCTAGGGAAAACTTCGTTAGGTCATCCTGCATGGTCAAGATGTACCTGAGTTTAGCTGTGCCGGATTCAGGCAGAGGACCTACGATGTCTAGGGATAATCGCTCAAATGGAGCTGTCGACGTCGAGGTTATGATCATGGGTGCCCTATTGATTTTGCGTAAGGCTTTGTTACTCTGGCATGAAGAACATTGCTTGACATAATTTTCTATGTCGCTACGCATGTTTTTCCAGTAATATCGATCCCTAATACGGTTATACATCCTCTGGGAACCTAGGTGTCCCGCGATAGGGATATCATGGTTTTCTTTTAGGATTTTTGGGATTTCAGCCAGAGAAGGATAAATTATTTTGTCATGATAAATGTGCACCTTGATATTGGTCTCATCGAAGAGATAGCTAAACATGTTGTAGATTTTAACAAAGGAATGTCTTACAAAAGGATTTTTAAAATCGGTAGTACTTATATCATTTACTGAAGGATAGGACATAATTATTTCATCGCGTGCGCGTTTAAGAGATTGAAATATATCTGGATACGAGCAGTCATCAAAATGATGCACTTTCACGAATAAGAAAAGGTAAGTTTTATTTTCTATACTTAGTGGTAAGAACTCATAAAGGGATCTTTCTTGTTTCAGGAACTCACTGCGCTGTGGTTCGGAACAATTATTAAGGATCTCTTGGACATAAGGCATGGAATCGTCCATGTCTATTGAGGTAGGTACAATAATTAATTTTTCTGCACCTTTGAATAAGTTTTCATTATGTTCTATAATAATTGTGTTGTGTATCTTTTCAGGTGACTTCAAGAATTGATTATAGGTTTCATCGGGTAACGGTAAGTTTCTAGAAGCAGGAGAACGAGCTTCCTGAGGAGATACATCAACGACAGGTAAGTGATCTAAATTACTTTCAGGTGCAGTTGGCGCTTCATCAGAGCTACATGGAATTGAAGGTAAGTCATTGCTCTCAAGCAAGTCAATAGAAGGTAAGTCATTACTAGATAGATCCAAAGGACTTAGAGGAAGACGGATACCAAGGTCTTCTAACGTGAGAGGACTATCAGGATATGATGAAGCTGCTTCAACTTGATTAGGATTTTGTATTTCAGGATTAGGGTTTGGCAGTTCAGGATTAGGATTAGGATTTAGCATTTCATTATTAGAATTTTGTATTCTAGGATTAGGATTTAGTGTTTCATTATTAGGATTTAGTATTCTAGAATTAGGATTTAGTATTTCATTATTAGGATTTTGTATTCTAGAATTAGGATTTTGTATTCCAGGATTAGGATTTAGTATTTCATTAGGATTTAGTATATTATTAGGATTTAGTATTTCATTAGGATTTAGTATTTCATTATTAGGATTTCGCGTTCCAGGATTAGGATTAAGTGAATCTTTATTCGCAGGATATACTGGATTCACTGGATACCTGGATAGAGCATCAGCGGCAGAGTTTAGTTTTCCTTTACGATACGCTATGTCATAATCAAATTCTTCAAGCTTTAACCTCCATCTTTGGAGTTTGCTGCTGGGATCTTTGTGGTTAAATAGCCACTTTAAGGGTCGATGATCAGTTATGATCAGGAACTTACGTCCATATAGGTAAGGACGGAAGGTTTTGCAACCGTATAATATGGATAGCAACTCCTTTTCGGTAGTGCTGTAATTGGATTCGCTCTTATTAAGCGTTCTGGAGGCGAATGCGACAGGCTGATCTTTGCCAACCGGACCTTGCGAGAGCACTGCACCAACAGCGTGGTTTGAGGCATCGCAGGTTAGAATGAAAGGTTGGGTGAAGTCAGGATAAATTAGGAGTGGAGCGGATGTCAACTTGTGTTTCAGCGTATCGAAAGCTAGCTGTTGCTGATTTTCCCATTTAAAGGGTATGTCCTTCTTTAGAAGGCTGGTAAGGGGTTTGGCAGTTTTGGAAAATTCAGGGATAAAGCGTCTATAGTATGAGACAAGGCCGAGGAAGGATTTTATGTCTTTCGGGGTTTTTGGTATTGGGAATTCAGTGACGGCCTTGATCTTTTCAGGGTTCGGTTTGACACCCTGTTCGGTAATTATATGCCCTAGATAGCAGACTTCACGTCTTAAGAATTCGCATTTGTCTGGCTGGATTTTTAAATTAAATTTACGAAGTCTTTCAAAGATTTTGGATAGATTGCTGATGCAGGATTTTAGATCATAGTCGTAGGATACGATATCGTCTAAATAGACGAAGCATTTGATGCCCTGGAGGCCTGATAGAGCCGAATTCATTCATCTTTGAAAGGTAGAAGGGGCGTTCTTAAGCCCAAACGGCATTCTAGCGAATTGGAAGTGTCCTTCGGGCACTGTGAAGGCTGTTTTGGGTTTATCCTCTTCCTTTAATTTAATTTGATGGAATCCGGATGCTAGGTCTAAAGTGGAGAAGTACTTGCTGTTGCCAAGTTGATCTAGAATTTCATTTATTTGAGGAATAGGGTAAGTGTCACCGATTGTGACATCATTAAGTTTGCGGTAGTCAATTACTACTCGCCATTTCTGGACATTGGACGCGTCCATCTTTTTTGGAACAACCCAAATGGGTGACGACCAGGGAGAATCTGAGGGCTCAATGATATTTTGTTGAAGCATTTTGTCGATTTGATTACGGACTTCAGTTTTATGAATTTCTGGGAATCTATAGGACTTAGTATGAATTGGAACATCTGTGGTTGTCTTAATTTCATGCTTAAGGGCATCTGTACACGTAAGATTTTCTCCGGGGAGATGAAAAACGTCTGAATAATCAGAACAAAGCTGATAAAGGGCTTCTTTTTCCTCTTCATTGAGGTGGGAAACTCGTAATTGATTTAATACTTCTCGAGTACGGCTAAGGCTGTCATTTGCAATATTCAAATGATTTACAGACACAGGAGAGTCATTTGTATTATTGGATGGAATAAAAGGATCTAGTTTGAGGTTTAGATTGGATGCCAGGGATACAGGTTCGTCGGAAACGTTAACAACGACAGTTGGCTAGTAATATTTTATCAGAGATTTTCTGATCAATGATTAACCCTTCCTTTATTTCAGGGTTGGACACAGAGCATTCCATTATGAATTCCGAGCGAGGCGGGACTATATAACAAGGATCATAAAAATGTAAATTAATAATTAATTTTCCACCCTGAAACACCCTGAAAATAGGAAGGAAGGAATCTCTGATAAAATATTACTAGCCAACTGTTTAGTCCAAGTCAAAGAAAATCAAAGAGTTAACATATCCGTTGTTAACGTTTCCGACGAACCTGTATCCCTGGCATCCAATCTAAACCTCAAACTAGATCCTTTTATTCCATCCAATAATACAAATGACTCTCCTGTGTCTGTAAATCATTTGAATATTGCAAATGACAGCCTTAGCCGTACTCGAGAAGTATTAAATCAATTACGAGTTTCCCACCTCAATGAAGAGGAAAAAGAAGCCCTTTATCAGCTTTGTTCTGATTATTCAGACGTTTTTCATCTCCCCGGAGAAAATCTTACGTGTACAGATGCCCTTAAGCATGAAATTAAGACAACCACAGATGTTCCAATTCATACTAAGTCCTATAGATTCCCAGAAATTCATAAAACTGAAGTCCGTAATCAAATCGACAAAATGCTTCAACAAAATATCATTGAGCCCTCAGATTCTCCCTGGTCGTCACCCATTTGGGTTGTTCCAAAAAAGATGGACGCGTCCAATGTCCAGAAATGGCGAGTAGTAATTGACTACCGCAAACTTAATGATGTCACAATCGGTGACACTTACCCTATTCCTCAAATAAATGAAATTCTAGATCAACTTGGCAACAGCAAGTACTTCTCCACTTTAGACCTAGCATCCGGATTCCATCAAATTAAATTAAAGGAAGAGGATAAACCCAAAACAGCCTTCACAGTGCCCGAAGGACACTTCCAATTCGCTAGAATGCCGTTTGGGCTTAAGAACGCCCCTTCTACCTTTCAAAGATGAATGAATTCGGCTCTATCAGGCCTCCAGGGCATCAAATGCTTCGTCTATTTAGACGATATCGTATCCTACGACTATGATCTAAAATCCTGCATCAGCAATCTATCCAAAATCTTTGAAAGACTTCGTAAATTTAATTTAAAAATCCAGCCAGACAAATGCGAATTCTTAAGACGTGAAGTCTGCTATCTAGGGCATATAATTACCGAACAGGGTGTCAAACCGAACCCTGAAAAGATCAAGGCCGTCACTGAATTCCCAATACCAAAAACCCCGAAAGACATAAAATCCTTCCTCGGCCTTGTCTCATACTATAGACGCTTTATCCCTGAATTTTCCAAAACTGCCAAACCCCTTACCAGCCTTCTAAAGAAGGACATACCCTTTAAATGGGAAAATCAGCAACAGCTAGCTTTCGATACGCTGAAACACAAGTTGACATCCGCTCCACTCCTAATTTATCCTGACTTCACCCAACCTTTCATTCTAACCTGCGATGCCTCAAACCACGCTGTTGGTGCAGTGCTCTCGCAAGGTCCGGTTGGCAAAGATCAGCCTGTCGCATTCGCCTCCAGAACGCTTAATAAGAGCGAATCCAATTACAGCACTACCGAAAAGGAGTTGCTATCCATATTATACGGTTGCAAAACCTTCCGTCCTTACCTATATGGACGTAAGTTCCTGATCATAACTGATCATCGACCCTTAAAGTGGCTATTTAACCACAAAGATCCCAGCAGCAAACTCCAAAGATGGAGGTTAAAGCTTGAAGAATTTGATTATGACATAGCGTATCGTAAAGGAAAACTAAACTCTGCCGCTGATGCTCTATCCAGGTATCCAGTGAATCCAGTATATCCTGCGAATAAAGATTCACTTAATCCTAATCCTGGAACGCGAAATCCTAATAATGAAATACTAAATCCTAATGAAATACTAAATCCTAATAATATACTAAATCCTAATGAAATACTAAATCCTAATCCTGGAATACAAAATCCTAATTCTAGAATACAAAATCCTAATAATGAAATACTAAATCCTAATTCTAGAATACTAAATCCTAATAATGAAACACTAAATCCTAATCCTAGAATACAAAATTCTAATAATGAAATGCTAAATCCTAATCCTAATCCTGAACTGCCAAACCCTAATCCTGAAATACAAAATCCTAATCAAGTTGAAGCAGCTTCATCATATCCTGATAGTCCTCTCACGTTAGAAGACCTTGGTATCCGTCTTCCTCTAAGTCCTTTGGATCTATCTAGTAATGACTTACCTTCTATTGACTTGCTTGAGAGCAATGACTTACCTTCAATTCCATGTAGCTCTGATGAAGCGCCAACTGCACCTGAAAGTAATTTAGATCACTTACCTGTCGTTGATGTATCTCCTCAGGAAGCTCGTTCTCCTGCTTCTAGAAACTTACCGTTACCCGATGAAACCTATAATCAATTCTTGAAGTCACCTGAAAAGATACACAACACAATTATTATAGAACATAATGAAAACTTATTCAAAGGTGCAGAAAAATTAATTATTGTACCTACCTCAATAGACATGGACGATTCCATGCCTTATGTCCAAGAGATCCTTAATAATTGTTCCGAACCACAGCGCAGTGAGTTCCTGAAACAAGAAAGATCCCTTTATGAGTTCTTACCACTAAGTATAGAAAATAAAACTTACCTTTTCTTATTCGTGAAAGTGCATCATTTTGATGACTGCTCGTATCCAGATATATTTCAATCTCTTAAACGCGCACGCGATGAAATAATTATGTCCTATCCTTCAGTAAATGATATAAGTACTACCGATTTTAAAAATCCTTTTGTAAGACATTCCTTTGTTAAAATCTACAACATGTTTAGCTATCTCTTCGATGAGACCAATATCAAGGTGCACATTTATCATGACAAAATAATTTATCCTTCTCTGGCTGAAATCCCAAAAATCCTAAAAGAAAACCATGATATCCCTATCGCGGGACACCTAGGTTCCCAGAGGATGTATAACCGTATTAGGGATCGATATTACTGGAAAAACATGCGTAGCGACATAGAAAATTATGTCAAGCAATGTTCTTCATGCCAGAGTAACAAAGCCTTACGCAAAATCAATAGGGCACCCATGATCATAACCTCGACGTCGACAGCTCCATTTGAGCGATTATCCCTAGACATCGTAGGTCCTCTGCCTGAATCCGGCACAGCTAAACTCAGGTACATCTTGACCATGCAGGATGACCTAACGAAGTTTTCCCTAGCCTACCCCATTCGCAGTAATACTGCCGAAGAGTCGTGTGAATGCCTTTTACATTTTATCTCATTATTCGGAATACCAAAGCAAATACTTACCGATCAAGGCACCAATTTCACCGCGGAAATATTTAAAAGGACTTGCGAATTCCTTAAGACTAAACAATTGTGGTCTAGTCCTTACCATCCGCAAACGCAAGGAGCCTTAGAAAGGTCACATTCGACACTTAAAGAATACCTTAAATCCTACATTAATCAAGATCAGGACAATTGGCCCCGGTATGTCTATACAGCAATGTTGGCATATAACACGGCGGTACACTCAACTACACATTACTCTCCTTTCGAGTTATTATTCGGTTACAAATCTCGTATCCCAGACTCTGTCTATGATGACAACTCTAGCACTACATACCCCGAGTATGTTAAGATGTTACAACATCGTCTAAAGCACACCCGTGATAAAGCGCTAGAATTCATACAGAAGTCCAAAATATCATCAAAACAATACTACGATTCACATACTCGGCCTGCCGTTTACAAGGTCGGTGATTACGTTTATTTAAAAAATCACGTTAGGCTTCGTAAAGCTTTGTCCCCTGTGTGGAAGGGACCTTATAAAGTCGTGAAAGTACATGGTAACCACACGTTATCATTGCTTATAAACAGAAAGCATGTTACGCATCACTTCGACGAAGTGAAACATGCAGCAGAGGTACAGTGAACCTCATATTTAGATAATAATTAGTTTAAAATATTACAGTTATAAGTTTATTTTAGGTTTTATTCGTATTAGGTTTTAACAACATAGTTAAGTAATCATCCAACAGAATGTCTCTTTTTATTACAGCACAATGGCCCAAGGCCTCCCGGAGTTTGTCCAGGAAATCAACTCTAGCCCCGGTATATACTTTGATCCCATCGGTGATCTTAAAATCCGCGTAAGCCATTTAGATCTAGTAACACCTATCGATATATCTTATATTGAACCTCATATTAGAAATATAAATACTATCTTAGGTACACTTCGCTTAGTATGTAGTCAGATACAATTAGAAACGGCATACAAACTAGAATGCCATAATATACTGGAACCATTAACAATTAGATATCACGATTTAGTTTCTGAGTACTCCGCTATTTCCCATCTGGTGGACAAAAGGTTCAAAAGATCAGCGTGGATAGGTGGTATTGGTTCTCTCGCCAAAACTATATTCGGGACCTTGAGCGAAGATGATGGCATTAAATATGACAACGCCATCCAAAACGCATACGATAACGAGAAGAGATTGGCATCGTTAATCAAGGAAAACGTCTTAATTACTTCTTCGGTTTTAACTGAATTTAATAAAACATTACACACTATCAAAATTAACGAGGCCAACCTCAACCAAGTCATCGACAATTTCTCTCTGAAATTAAAAAACATTTCATCAATGTCAAACGAGGTTACTATCAAATCAAATATTAATTCAATCTTAAATAGTCTGGAAGCTTCTTTTCTAACCTTATCATTCCGTCTGGAAGACATAACAAACGCTATCGTGCTGAGCGGCCAGAACATCATGCATCCGGCCGTGCTAACACCTGCGCAACTGTACCAAGAAATTGTCGATAACTTTCGTTACTTACCTGTTGATCATAAGTTACCTGTAGAGTTAGCATTAATTAATATTCATTTGTTATTAAATATCTCTAGTGTAGTATGCTATAGTGCCAACAACAAGATTGTTTTTGTTCTAAGAATACCCTTGGTGTCACCCAAGGAATTTAACTTGTATCATAGTTTGGCGTTACCTACGCCCCATGATAAAACTAAGCCGTATTCTTTTACATATGTTGTACCTAGTAATAAGTATATAGCATTGACCAAAGACAGATCAGAGTACTGTAACATCGACTCGCTTAAGGAATGCATAGCGATAAGCTCGCGCGAATACATCTGTGACGTCATGACAGTGATTTCAACTAGTGCGCACCCGAGTTGCGAAAGTGAATTAATTACGCGGGTCATTAAAGTGTTGCCAGTGCAGTGCCAAACGGAATTTATTCACGGACACATAGATTTATGGAAACCACTTTATAATAATAATTGGATTTATGTACAATCTCAGAATAATAAACTTTATATAGAATGTTTAAATCAAAAGAATGTCGAAATTAATATTATTGGAATAGGTATTCTCACTATCCCGAATAAATGTATAGCATATTGTAAAAGCACTAAATTAATACCTAAAATGAATATTTTAAATATAAATGTATCTGTAAGCCTCCCCGATTTCAGTATCATAAATGATTCTTGTTGTACACTAGATAAGTTTGTTAAAATAACGAATAATGAGCCTCCATTAAAGTTACAGAATATTGACTTAGATATTTTTACATTAGAAACCAAATCAAAATTAAGATCTTTATCAGATGAAACAGACAAAATTCTAAATCAACACTCCATCATAAAGTATGAGACTCATTACTCAGTTACACTTATTGTAATTCTTTGTGTATTGTCCTTATTTTGTATCTTTAAATTGTTCATTTTAATTAAATCGCGTGGTCGTCTAACCTACCTTTTCCCGACTTCCTTCCGAAGTGTTCCTGTAAACTTACCTTCCGGTGCAGCTCCAGCTCCCGAACCAGCTATTCCCCTCGAGGTCATTACACGCCTTCCTGAAACAGAAAACACACCTTATCCAAAAATTAGGGCAAACATATAACTTCAATTCATATCAATTTACCATCTTATCCACTTACCTTCAAATCCACTTACCATCTTAGCCACTTACCTTCTTTCTAATCCACTTACCTTACTTCTTATTTGGTTACTCACTGTCCTTGAGACTTCCTTCTCCCGTTGCTGGGACAGTTCTTCCTAAACATCGTTTCTTTAACCCCGATGTTTAGTCTACCCCTGGGAGGTGTTATACCTGGTCTATGCACCCTTTTACGCCTACCTACTCTCCTTTATTGCTCAGTCATCGGTTTCCTTCCATAGCCTTACATCCCATACAATTCATCCTCAGTCTAACTCCATCCTTCATCCTAGACGGCCGCCTCGACCAAAATAAATATTTTCTTTTTTTAAAAGCCCTAAACCGATTCAACGTATAACAGTACTGTAGTGTCTCTATAGTGTTGTTCACAAATAAGATCCTCTCTGCTCAGCGTGATTTCGTCTGGAATTTCTTCTAATTCCCAAAACTTTGTAATTTGTTTCATTTCTTCAGTGCGCACTGTCATGCTAAGTATTTTTATGTCATTTTTGCTGTCTGTGGCACAAAAACCCGATAAAATCCATCCTAATTCGGTGTTTTGTGCGATTATCCCATCCTGTATTTTCTCAAACCCTTGTCTTAGTATTTATTTTACTATATTCTTGGGCTCCTAATATGATATCTATTGGACCTTTCTTGTAGTATGTAGGGTCAGCAATTAATTTATTATCTAGAACTTTTTTTTGTAGTTGTTCAAAGTCTTGTCGCGGCGGTGAACTCGTAAGTTTTGGTAATATTATTAGTGTTACTGGTAGCATGTAATCACTTGGGAATCTTGGTCGTAGTTTTACGTCAATTGCATAATTAGACGTTTTCGGATTGTCATCTCCAATACCTTTAATTTCGGCATGGATTTTTGTCCTTGGGTATGCTAGCAATTGGGCTATTTCTTCAGTACAAAAGGATGCTTCCGATCCTTGATCACAAAGCACTCGTAATAATTGAGGCGATTCATAATTTGTCGTTGCCTGGTACTACACATGTTGCTAGTAGTATATTTTGTCTGGAAGTTATTTCGGATACATTTGATTGTAGCGTCCTCCTATTTATTGGTTGATTTGTTGCGTCAGTCGTTTTTACTTCAATGTACTCCGCACGTGTTTTAGGCTTTATTGCTCGGTTATATTCTCGATGCAATAATGAGTGGTGACTGGGATGTTGACATATTTCGCAGTTGACATATTTAACGCTGAAGCATTGGACTGTTGACTTGTGGTTTAGGCAACGATTACACATTTGTTTATTCTTAACTGCTGTGATACGTTCATTTACATCTAGTGCTTTAAATGTTGAGCATTGATGAATGTTATGATCATCGTGTAGACAATACCAGCATTTATTTCTTTGTAGCATGGGCTTATTCTGATATTCTAGTTTATTATTTTGGTGACTGTACTCTGTTGATGGATTTAGCGTTATTTCAAGACACTTGAATCGTTTTTCTAAATATTTCATAATTTGCTCAAAATCTTGGATCTTAGTACTGTCCTCTATCTGATATTTGTACTTGGTGTTGGTTTCCACATCCCATTTCCGACTCACTAATCTTGTTAGAATAGGACTCCAAGACATCGTGTTTACACCTAGATTATTTAATGCCTCTAAACATTCACGTATTGAGTCATGCATGTCTCGTAATTGCGCTGAATTGGCTTTTTTTATTGTATGTAAGTCAAGCAACCTGTCAATGAACTTTGTTGCGATCATTCGCTTATTATCAAATCTCTTATTCAGCAATTCCCATGCTGTTTCATAATTTAATTCATTTATAGGTAGATATTGAATTGATTTTGCTGCGTCACCTTGTACGTACGATTTCAAATATTGCATTTTTTCTGTACTTGATATAGATTGTCTTCGTGAATTATTTTCGTAAATAAATCTTTAAATGTGGTCCAGGAACCGTAGTCTCCTGTAAAAACAGGAATTTGTACCTGGGGTAATTTTACTGATGTTCTGGATGTAGATTGATTTAATGATTCATTTTCAAACATTTTTTCTTGCAATATTTCCATAGTTATTTCGTAATCGGTTTGCATTTGATCAAAACAGCCGGTTTTAAAGTAATCACCTTTGGAGATATTTTCTGACATAAGTAGTTCTAAGTGGTTGTTTTCTATTTCTTGCCACTGATTTTGTATCGAATTGATTAATGACTTGAGATGCCAGCTGGGTTTATTTTCGGTTATTGCTATCTTTGCTTGAGATAACTTTTTGGTGAATTGACATTCGAAAATTCTGAATACGCAATTTGGGACTCTGTTCTACATTTTTCTCTGCTGTCTCGTTTTTCTTGTCGTTATCGTCGTCGTTGTTGGGTTCATACAATTGCCTTGCCGCTTGTAATCTTCTTTCGATGTTATCCATATGTTCAATAGTTTCTATGTAAGTATTTTTGATGTTATTGTCAAAATAGTTTAACGTGATATATTTGTGCATGGAAAGTACTTCTTGTACTTCTAACTCTTTATGTATGATCTCTGATTTTCTTAAGATGTTGTTCAGTCGATTTTTTCTGTCTTCCAAATATTGTAATGTTTGTCTTGATACCGAATCCTTTTTCATATTCGATAATAATTGTCTGATTTCATTGTAGTTGTCTTCTTGCTCTTTGACTCGCTTATTGATTTCTTGTATCTCCATATTCTTGCTTTTCCTTCCTTCTGTTCCTAATACCCTATGCTAATTCTATCCAAGCTAATAGTCAATACGTTACTGTACCTGCGCCCTGATCACGGTATTAAGCGACTTCTCAATAAACTGGTTAGACCCGCTTCTGGGAAGCCAGTCACCGATCCGCTACCGCTCCTTACGTAATTTTCCAAAGTGTCGGTCAGTAATTGTCAGTCCCTAAGGGGGGTTAAGAGGATCGCGATTCAAACCTCCATTTTATAAATTTTGGCTCGTAGTACCATAATGTATAGCTGCCGATTAATGTATTTGTAAGTTAACTACCTATTTGGTTTTGGCACAGTAAATGTTAGTGTGGTTGTTTGTAATGGCACCGGCTAGCTATACATGAGACACACACTATTAATAGGAGAGGACTACTATACCTAGGTTTCTAAATTACCCTACACGGCCTAACTCCCTAAGTCCCTAAAATACCTAATTCCCTAAGTCCCTACAGCCCTAACCTACAGCATAAGTGTGTAAATATATATATATATATATAAGTCAAGGATGTGTGCACCATGAGACCTAAGGCAACACACGGATAGTGAAAGGAGTAAGTTGAGGAATGGATTTTCTCACTGCCAGTCAAGCAGGCTCACAAGACTGATCAGAAACTGACGGCTAAAGGTGTCTTGGCCGCAGTGAGAGGAGATACAAGGTCCAGGTGGCAGAGATAAATGATAATCAATGCAATCTGAATCAAAAGAGATCTTTATTTACAAATATGCACAATATATACTAATTTTACTTTACGCACACAATCTTAGGTCTAAATTAGTGTTTTGTCCGTGTAGAGTGCCGATGATGCACTCTCTAGCGTTTTTGGTATGTGGGCCAGCGCTTGTTGCTGACTGCATGTTCAAAGATCGTTTGAACAGATGAAATCCGAGTTTATGGCGTGTAGTGCGGTGGTGAAATTTGGCAGCGGGTATTAATTCGAACAACTCCTCGGAGCACTCACCGTGGTAAAGGCGGTAAAAGACACATAGAGATGCAACTTCTCTCCGCAGTGCCAGAGAATCTAGGCGAGCAGTGAGATTCTCGTCGCCGACTAATCGAGTTGCGCGACGTTGGACGCGGTCAAAAGGAGTTTACTTTGTAGAATATAGCGCAGTAGCGGTGGTAGCTTAGTGGTTTGGAACGCGACTTCCATGCGGGTTCGGGTTAAGTTCCTAGTATGCACCTCAAAACAAAATACATTGATTGGTTGATACTTTGTATTATTTTTATGAATTATGGCGTTATCAAAATTGATTAAAATAAATCTATACTTCTTAAAGACTAGGTCTCGGAAATCCGTTATTGCATTAATACCTACATTTAGTTACGCGGCACGTGCAGTGACGTACGTAGCGACAGCTGCTCCGCGCAATCCCAAAACGTTGCAATATTATAATAACACTTTCTCAATACACATACCTAAATGCATCGATTCTTGTATCTTTAAAGTTGATGAAACTAAAATAATATGGAAGTAATGGCTCATTTGATCACTAGAAATAACAGTGAGCAGACCCCAGACGTCTATATGTCAACCTCGATCACACCTGATGTTAAGTGAAGATGAGGTCTAAGGTGAGCCATGCTTGCCCGTGAAAAGTCTATTCACTCTTGCCTTAAAGAGGTTCAGGTTATATTTTACTACGATAAAATAGGCAATAAAATATTTGCATGCCGACGAGATAGGTGAAACATTAATGTTCTCAATTGAATTGTATTTGAACCACCTGTAGGTATGTAACCATGTTTCAAGCAAATAAATGATTACTGATTTCTGACGATGTTGAACACCCCCATATTAATTTAAATTTCATATTTGACGACCTGTAGCACAGAAGCTTAAGCGTTATGAAATAAGGTCGCGGGTTCGATTCCCACATGAACACAAATGTTTGTTGATAAAACGGATTCAGTGGTTCTGGATTATTATGTAACCTTCATTAAATAAATAAAATAAATCGTTTATTTCTCTCACAGTATAGGTCGTACAAACAGTGATAGGATACTATTTAATGTGACAAGCAGACCTTGACTTTGTGAGAGACTGGTGCCTGAAGTAGGTTTATAAAACCTGTAGTACAGGTCACCAGGGCCCTCCCGCTGGAAAAAGACCGGGTTGTCACAAAGTAGTAGGCTCAGAATCAAAACAAAAGTAAAGTTTAAAACTAGTAACAATAGACAACACACCTAAGTGTGCCACATAATAACTGAGCAAAATGGTAATAAATACTAAGCTTAATATTTACAAAATATAATTTTAATAAAAACTTAGTGTAGGTACGTGTGTGTGAGTGAAGAGTGTGTGTGAGCGTATGCATGTGTACGGGTATGTGTATGTGCTAGGGAAACATATTATGATGGGAAAAGTGTAAAGGATATCGGGTTAAGAGATACGAATAAGCATGTTCTCCGTATCTTGATAATCAAGAGATTTAAGGTAGGAGATAACTTTTCTTTTACACTGGTACCTGGACATGGGGTACAAATTTAATTTCTTATTAAGTTTATTATACAAGAATGGACCAAGAACGAAAAAAGATTTATGGGAGAGTGCGCTATTTTCACGCTCGTATTGACGACAAACAGCATGCTTTCGACGTTTTCCCTTAAGCCGAGTGGGGTCATATGCTAGTAGAGAATGTTGTTTGACAATGGTGTGTAGGATAAATGTTTATCGAATACTAAGGAGATCCCAATACTTATACAGTTCTCTCGTGGAGGAGCGCCTTGGAAGACCAGCACCAACTTTCAATACGGCTCTATGGGCTCTCTCGGCATTGATAAGGTGGGTCTTCCCAGAGCCACCCCAAGATGTGATACAATAGTCGACTAGTGACTGGCACTGGGAAAGGAAAACCAATTTGATAATGTTACGGTCAGCAACGTGTCTCAGGGTTTTAAATATGAATATTAATTTTCTTAATCTGGCAACGATGGACTCTATATGTTGTTTAAAACTAAGGGTGCGGTCTATGATGACCCCCAAGTATTTGACACATTCAGCTTCAGATATACGGGCGCACAAGCACTGATGTGGTTCATCACATTCCGATGAATGTGCTATGAGAGACTTTGATGGTGGCGGGCGTTGGTCCGATCGTAAGGCGAATGTCATGTAATTGGTTTTCTGGATATTAAGGGTTAAGATATTATTGAGGAGCCAGTGACTGACATTCATAAATCCGGTTTCTGCCAATTCAAAGACTTCTTCCCAGGTTTCTCCAGAGAAGAAGAGTGCAGTGTCATCTGCAAAAGTATAAGTTCGTTCCCCTTTCTAGACTCAGATTGCAAAGACCATTAATATAGACCAGAAATAGAGAGGGTCCAAGTATACTGCCCTGCGGTACACCGTAGTCGACAGAACACTCATCACTGATGTTATCCATGATTTTGACTCGTTGCCTTCTGTTGGATAAGTAACTTTCGAATAACCGCAGTGGCAGTCCTCTCACCCCGATCCCATGCAACTTTTGCAGAAGGTGGTGTTTGGAGACCGTATCAAATGCCTTGGCTAAGTCTATGAAGATCGTTAGGCACTTCTTTCTTTTATCCAAGGTGGTAATAACATTGGTGTAACAAACTCATGAACCGCGTCGTTAGTAGACTTGCCCCGTCGGAATCCGAATTGTGAGGGGGAAAGAAGGTTATTTTTTTCAAGAAAATCCACGAGCCTGACGTTCATGAGCCTCTCTACGATTTTTGACATGGTGGGTAGAATAGAAATTGGTCTGAAATTGGAGACACTGTCTTTATCTCCAGATTTATATATGGGCTTTATAAGTGCAGTTTTGAAGGCATGGGGAAATATTCCTGTTGAGAAAGCTAAGTTGGTTATGTAGGCAATGGGTGAACTGAGCAGGGAAGCGTATCTTTTAATTATGGTCCCAGATATCCGATCCAGACCCACCGCACACTTATCTCGAAATTTACAGATGACATTAAGGACCTCCTCTTCTGTTGTAGGTAGCAACACAAGTGAATTCAGTGGTGTTAAATAGTCTAGGTTTGCATATCTGTTTGTTTGGTTATGCTCGATTCGTTCGGCCAGCTTCTTACCAACAGTAGCAAAGTATGTATTAATGGTATTAAGATCCCTGATAGGATTATGTGAGGTAATGAGATTACAGGAATAGTCAGCTTTCCTATTAGTCCCACTGATATTTTTTATAGTTTCCCATAATTTTTTTTGTTGTTCTTATTATTTTGTAGTTCTTGACTGTCGTAGTTACGTTTAGCTTTTCTTAGTAAATTAGTACAGAAGTTTCTATAGCGTTTGTATGTCGTTTTAAGGATAGTGTTATTTGGGTCCTTTTTTACCTTTTTGTACAAGTTATCTCTGTTTTTCATGCACCTAAGCAGCTGAGGTGTGACCCAGGGCTTGCTAATGCGCTTTTTATTGGATGTTTTCGCAGTTTTAGAATTATTTTTAATGGATATGGTGATATAATCTACAAGTAGATTGGTAGCTACGTTGACGTCAGTACAATCCAGTATACTCTGCGGGTTCAGTTTTTTCATGGCTATGTCTAGGCCTTCGTAATCTATACAGTGGAAGCTGCTTTGATTGTACTTGGGGCGTTGATTTAAGTCAATATTAAGCGCGACCGCTTCATGGTCTGTGATAGAGGAAGGCAAGACAAAGCAGGTGGCATTTGATTTAGTTTTAATCATTTAATGATTAAGGCAAGTGCGACCATGGGTAGGAAATGAGTGTGCAGGCAAGAGACTGTAATTTAGGTAATCGTGGGATCGTTTATCTGGGCTGTTGGGTACTATATCAATGTTTATATCCCTGCATAGACATTTTTATAATTGGCGATTTTAGAAAGTAATGTAGTGTGTAGCGCACCTCGCCCTTAGGTTAGGCTAGTATATAAGTTAATTAGTACGTAATAAAAGAACAGTCATACTGCAACTCTTGTCTCATTTAGACACACCGCCAATCCACACATTGCATGGCGACCCTGCCAGTGCTGCCTTTGGCGGCGCTGAGCACGGGAACATGGTCGGGTTATATTGTTTTGTTTTTTTTTTTGTGAAATAACCGAATTAAATTTTAAAAAAGTGACTACATATTTAACTGTAATAGAAAACTATTTAACTGTGACTCTGAAGTGAGGAAAAAGACAATATGGTGTACGGGCGTGCGTGCTGTGATGTGATAACATCGTGAGGAGTGCTGGGCGCAGGGCGTAGATGGAGCCGGATGACGAAGTGGTTGCAGGCTGCCGGGAGATGTTGGCGTCAGATGTGTAGAGAGTGCCGGCAGCCGGGCGATGATGGAGCAGATGGTTAGAGGAGTAGCAGGGCGCCGGGAGATGTTGGTGACCATGGACTTCGCAATTTCGCATGGTCACATATCACCATAAAAATTGAACAGCCGCCGCCACGGAAACTATAATTTTATTTTCTTGTTTTAATTTTTTTTTTCTATACTAAATAGGTTTCTATATTATGTTGGCAACCAAACCTAAATTTTAATACTTTATGTAATTGACCATTATTCTCTTTTAAAAATATGGCTCTGTTATAAATTTATTATGATTTTCAACAGAAAGTGATCTTTTTACATTTTTTTTTAATTTCAGAATTTTAGTATTTTAAAAGTGATGTTGATTGACACCAACCAATGGTTAGATATTTATGTAAGTTATTTGCTAACTGATTTTGAAAATTGATTTTAACATTTTAACAGTTAGGAAACTTGAATAATTTGTTAAAAAGGTACGTAATTGTTTGTTAATAATATGCGTTCAAAGTGCACATATCGAAAATGCTGATCAAGCAACACGTGTGGCGTTACCAAGCAGCCTTGAAGCGCAGGTTTCGTATTTTAGGTACCTTTGTTACTAATGTAAGATTATTTACAATTTAAAGTTTTTAAGTTTTTGAGTTTAAAGTTGAATTACTATTGAGTAAAAAAAAAAAAAAAAAAACTACATAAGAGTGTTAATCAAATAATTTTCAAGGCGTACGTGATTTTTTCTTTTAGTCAGATTGCGATATCAAATTTTTCTTTACATTTTTGTTTATTACAATTTATTAATTTAAATTACTTCTACCATATCAATTAATATTTCATAAACTACTTAATGAATAATTCTAAACTGTTCGTTTTATCCATAATTTTTGTCTTTTAACTTAGCTTTTAATTGGCCTCAGTATAATCTAAAATAATTTTTAAATATTTATTTATAAATAACATAGTTAATTAATATCAGTTTCAGTAATCTTTGCGTATTTATTATCCAGGGTTATTAAGTCCAAGGTTCATCGGTATAATTCAGATTTATCAGAGTGCATTTTCATATAAGGATTAGTTAAAATAAACAGTTGAATTTCTTGCATGACAAATTAGAAGATAGTTTTACAATACCATTTTTGTTCAGATTTGTATTTCTTCAGCGGTAATGGATATGCGCTGCATACCATAACAACTTGCATCATACATTTAGGTGAAGCGGTAACGTGACGCTTCTAGAAACAACACCACACGCGTTGGCAGGTTTTGCTGATTGTGCACTTGGTTGGTACCTTTCCATAAAGTTTTAAAGTAGGTTTATTAGCATTTTTTTTTCTTCAAGAAATTATTTGTATGCCACAGTGTAATGTAAGGCAGTAATATGTTAATTGAAAGGATTTTGGAAATGGAATGAAAGATATGGATACTGTATGAAAAATCTTTTTGATACGTTTGTTATTCATTAGGTACAGTATGAATGAGTTTATGGGAAATAGTATGAACGGTATGTTAGCTGTATTAAAAATCTTTTTGTTACGTAAAGTTTTCAATTAGGTACAGCATGGATGAGGTTTTGGCAATAGATATGATGTTTTATATGAAGGTTATAGAGTGATTGTAAGTTTTTTTTTTTAATAGAAGATAGGGAATTATTTGGTTATTAAAGCTTCGCATGGAATTGGATTGATCACCCAATAGCTTTCATTTAACCAAATTTTTCAAATAAGGGAATGTTATTAAGTTTGAAAGGATTTGAAAGACATGTAAGCTCAAGTATGCGGTACACAATATATGATGGTACATGGAGGGGCGGATCCTTCCATCGATCATGGTGCGAAACGAGATTTCCTCTGTGAGATGAGTTGGAGTCCAAAGAAGGCTTAAACCACGGTCCCCTAATGGCACTAGTAGTGACCATTTTATGTACATATGAAGTCGACTATAAAATGAATAAATGATGAAGTATAATGTGAAGTGAAATAAATATATAAAAACGCCAGGCCTGAGCGAATGATGCAAATAGGCAAAGTACCTATGTTGCTGAGTGTACCGATACTGTAATGTGAGATGATGATTATGAGAAAAGGAAATAATAATAATGAGCTAGAATTGGAATATGTGATGAAAAAATGAGGATTTTGAAAATAATTAAGAATTAGTAGCTATGTATTGATGATGATATTTATAAATACAAGTTTTTAAATGGGATGGAAAATAGTGAACTGTAAGGAGTAAAGATTATTGGGTTATTTTTTTTTAATGATGGAAAAGTGTTTAAATTTAGGAATGTTTTTATTAAAAAGTTAGAAATGTTTAATAATATTGAAATATTGATGAAATCAAACCTAATTCTCTATATGTAGGTACATGAAAAAGAATCACTAGTTAAATTTAAATTTTAAAATGTTGTTAAAAACAGGATAAAAATAAATAAGTAGGCTATTTTAATTTCAATATGTTAAGGTGTCAATCACATGTTAATAATGTTATGTAATCAAATATTTATAGACTTTTTTTTTGGGACTTTTAAACTTTGTTATAGAGTTTTTCTAATTTTCGTCTTATGTTACCATGTAAAAACAATATCAACAGTTGCCAACAGTAGTATTAAAATTTTATTATAGATAGATATAGTTTCATTTTAATATTTTAAATAAAAGAATATTGTTAAATGAAAATAAGTAAAAAAAAAATGGTTGTCTATCACCACTTTTTTTTTGTATGTTAATAAAAAATATTTTAACAAAATAAAATATTTTTCAAAAAAAAAAAACGGGGGAGGTGTAGTGTGTAGCGCACCTCGCCCTTAGGTTAGGCTAGTATATAAGTTAATTAGTACGTAATAAAAGAACAGTCATACTGCAACTCTTGTCTCATTTAGACACACCGCCAATCCACACATTGCAGTAATAACTCCAACGACTCAATAAAATTTTGTGTGTTGATCTGGCTAGGAGGTCTGGATATACCGATGATGCAGGTTTCCGTGTTTAGCTTTAACAACAGGCAGTTAGCATCTGCAATAACGGGTTCTTCATAGGTGGCGTTAAATTGGTTTTTGTAATATATTACAACTCCCTCATTTTGGGTTTTATGTGATGTTGTTGTGATATACGAGTAGTTGTCGAGATAAGGTATTGGTCTTTCAGACCTTAACCAACATTCCGAGAGTATCGGAACGTCCCAGGAAATATTAGTTCTTTGTAATAGGGTTAATAAATTTGGCATATTACAGTTAATACTGCGAACATTTTGAGAAAAATGTTTAATGATTTAACTGAATTACACATATTGTTTAAAATATTTTCAGCATCACATACCACTTGTTTTGCTATGTTAAATGAGTCTAGTTCGTCTCCTATGATCGAATCTGTCTGCATAATTTACTTATTTAACTATTTCTATAGAAATATCTTAAGTATATTCAGTTTTAAACTCAGATGTCACGGATATATCAACGTGACTACAGTACCATTGGTTATTTATTATTAATGCAGACATAGTCGTATACAAACCATGACAGCGTTTGTTGTTGGAAACTGAACTGACTCGAGTGTAGGATTTTTGTGAGTATGGCGTAAGTGTGAAGAGTGTATGTGGTGTCATGGTGTGTGTATGTTTTGGCAGTGAAGGTTTGTTATAATGATGACACATAGTGTATCGAGTAAGGACAAAAATTGTGTGGGAGTGTGTGGTGAAAGTTTATGATAAAATATCAAAGTAAAGAGAAAAATTAAACCTAATACAAGTACATGCATGTGCAGATATAACATTTTGTTAGTATAATATGAGATAAGTAAATTAATATAGAATTCTAAATCTAGTCACATAACCACTTTATTAATATCAGTCTCATGGTCAATGCGGATAGGGGGTGATCCCTCTTCCTTCTTCACATAGACTTTGCCATAGGAGGTCCAGCACCAACTTTCAATACGGCTCTATGGGCTCTCTCGGCATTGATAAGGTGGGTCTTCCCAGAGCCACCCCAAGATGTGATACAATAGTCGACTAGTGACTGGCACTGGGAAAGGAAAACCAATTTGATAATGTTACGGTCAGCAACGTGTCTCAGGGTTTTAAATATGAATATTAATTTTCTTAATCTGGCGACGATGGACTCTATATGTTGTTTAAAACTAAGGGTGCGGTCTATGATGACCCCCAAGTATTTGACACATTCAGCTTCAGATATACGGGCGCACAAGCACTGATGTGGTTCATCACATTCCGATGAATGTGCTATGAGAGACTTTGATGGTGGCGGGCGTTGGTCCGATCGTAAGGCGAATGTCATGTAATTGGTTTTCTGGATATTAAGGGTTGAGATATTATTGAGGAGCCAGTGACTGACATTCATAAATCCGGTTTCTGCCAATTCAAAGACTTCTTCCCAGGTTTCTCCAGAGAAGAAGAGTGCAGTGTCATCTGCAAAAGTATAAGTTCGTTCCCCTTTCTAGACTCAGATTGCAAAGACCATTAATATAGACCAGAAATAGAGAGGGTCCAAGTATACTGCCCTGCGGTACACCGTAGTCGACAGAACACTCATCACTGATGTTATCCATGATTTTGACTCGTTGCCTTCTGTTGGATAAGTAACTTTCGAATAACCGCAGTGGCAGTCCTCTCACCCCGATCCCATGCAACTTTTGCAGAAGGTGGTGTTTGGAGACCGTATCAAATGCCTTGGCTAAGTCTATGAAGATCGTTAGGCACTTCTTTCTTTTATCCAAGGTGGTAATAACATTGGTGTAACAAACTCATGAACCGCGTCGTTAGTAGACTTGCCCCGTCGGAATCCGAATTGTGAGGGGGAAAGAAGGTTATTTTTTTCAAGAAAATCCACGAGCCTGACGTTCATGAGCCTCTCTACGATTTTTGACATGGTGGGTAGAATAGAAATTGGTCTGAAATTGGAGACACTGTCTTTATCTCCAGATTTATATATGGGCTTTATAAGTGCAGTTTTGAAGGCATGGGGAAATATTCCTGTTGAGAAAGCTAAGTTGGTTATGTAGGCAATGGGTGAACTGAGCAGGGAAGCGTATCTTTTAATTATGGTCCCAGATATCCGATCCAGACCCACCGCACACTTATCTCGAAATTTACAGATGACATTAAGGACCTCCTCTTCTGTTGTAGGTAGCAACACAAGTGAATTCAGTGGTGTTAAATAGTCTAGGTTTGCATATCTGTTTGTTTGGTTATGCTCGATTCGTTCGGCCAGCTTCTTACCAACAGTAGCAAAGTATGTATTAATGGTATTAAGATCCCTGATAGGATTATGTGAGGTAATGAGATTACAGGAATAGTCAGCTTTCCTATTAGTCCCACTGATATTTTTTATAGTTTCCCATAATTTTTTTTTGTTGTTCTTATTATTTTGTAGTTCTTGACTGTCGTAGTTACGTTTAGCTTTTCTTAGTAAATTAGTACAGAAGTTTCTATAGCGTTTGTATGTCGTTTTAAGGATAGTGTTATTTGGGTCCTTTTTTACCTTTTTGTACAAGTTATCTCTGTTTTTCATGCACCTAAGCAGCTGAGGTGTGACCCAGGGCTTGCTAATGCGCTTTTTATTGGATGTTTTCGCAGTTTTAGAATTATTTTTAATGGATATGGTGATATAATCTACAAGTAGATTGGTAGCTACGTTGACGTCAGTACAATCCAGTATACTCTGCGGGTTCAGTTTTTTCATGGCTATGTCTAGGCCTTCGTAATCTATACAGTGGAAGCTGCTTTGATTGTACTTGGGGCGTTGATTTAAGTCAATATTAAGCGCGACCGCTTCATGGTCTGTGATAGAGGAAGGCAAGACAAAGCAGGTGGCATTTGATTTAGTTTTAATCATTTAATGATTAAGGCAAGTGCGACCATGGGTAGGAAATGAGTGTGCAGGCAAGAGACTGTAATTTAGGTAATCGTGGGATCGTTTATCTGGGCTGTTGGGTACTATATCAATGTTTATATCCCTGCATAGACATTTTTATAATTGGCGATTTTAGAAAGTAATGTAGTGTGTAGCGCACCTCGCCCTTAGGTTAGGCTAGTATATAAGTTAATTAGTACGTAATAAAAGAACAGTCATACTGCAACTCTTGTCTCATTTAGACACACCGCCAATCCACACATTGCATGGCGACCCTGCCAGTGCTGCCTTTGGCGGCGCTGAGCACGGGAACATGGTCGGGTTATATTGTTTTGTTTTTTTTTTTGTGAAATAACCGAATTAAATTTTAAAAAAGTGACTACATATTTAACTGTAATAGAAAACTATTTAACTGTGACTCTGAAGTGAGGAAAAAGACAATATGGTGTACGGGCGTGCGTGCTGTGATGTGATAACATCGTGAGGAGTGCTGGGCGCAGGGCGTAGATGGAGCCGGATGACGAAGTGGTTGCAGGCTGCCGGGAGATGTTGGCGTCAGATGTGTAGAGAGTGCCGGCAGCCGGGCGATGATGGAGCAGATGGTTAGAGGAGTAGCAGGGCGCCGGGAGATGTTGGTGACCATGGACTTCGCAATTTCGCATGGTCACATATCACCATAAAAATTGAACAGCCGCCGCCACGGAAACTATAATTTTATTTTCTTGTTTTAATTTTTTTTTTCTATACTAAATAGGTTTCTATATTATGTTGGCAACCAAACCTAAATTTTAATACTTTATGTAATTGACCATTATTCTCTTTTAAAAATATGGCTCTGTTATAAATTTATTATGATTTTCAACAGAAAGTGATCTTTTTACATTTTTTTTTAATTTCAGAATTTTAGTATTTTAAAAGTGATGTTGATTGACACCAACCAATGGTTAGATATTTATGTAAGTTATTTGCTAACTGATTTTGAAAATTGATTTTAACATTTTAACAGTTAGGAAACTTGAATAATTTGTTAAAAAGGTACGTAATTGTTTGTTAATAATATGCGTTCAAAGTGCACATATCGAAAATGCTGATCAAGCAACACGTGTGGCGTTACCAAGCAGCCTTGAAGCGCAGGTTTCGTATTTTAGGTACCTTTGTTACTAATGTAAGATTATTTACAATTTAAAGTTTTTAAGTTTTTGAGTTTAAAGTTGAATTACTATTGAGTAAAAAAAAAAAAAAAAAACTACATAAGAGTGTTAATCAAATAATTTTCAAGGCGTACGTGATTTTTTCTTTTAGTCAGATTGCGATATCAAATTTTTCTTTACATTTTTGTTTATTACAATTTATTAATTTAAATTACTTCTACCATATCAATTAATATTTCATAAACTACTTAATGAATAATTCTAAACTGTTCGTTTTATCCATAATTTTTGTCTTTTAACTTAGCTTTTAATTTGGCCTCAGTATGATCTAAAACAATTTTTAAATATTTATTTATAAATAACATAGTTAATCAATATTAGTTTCAGTAATCTTTGCGTATTTATTATCCAGGGTTATTAAGTCCAAAGTTCATCGGTATAATTCAGATTTATCAGAGTACATTTTCATAAACGGATTGGTTAGAATAAACATTGGAATTCCTCGTATGACAAGCAAGAAGATACTTTTACAATACGATTTAGGTGCAGATTTGTATTTCTTCAGCGGTAATGGATATGCGCTGCATACCATAACAACTTGCATCATACATTTAGGTGAAGCGGTAACGTGACGCTTCTAGAAACAACACCACACGCGTTGGCAGGTTTTGCTGATTGTGCACTTGGTTGGTACCTTTCCATAAAGTTTTAAAGTAGGTTTATTAGCATTTTTTTTTCTTCAAGAAATTATTTGTATGCCACAGTGTAATGTAAGGCAGTAATATGTTAATTGAAAGGATTTTGGAAATGGAATGAAAGATATGGATACTGTATGAAAAATCTTTTTGATACGTTTGTTATTCATTAGGTACAGTATGAATGAGTTTATGGGAAATAGTATGAACGGTATGTTAGCTGTATTAAAAATCTTTTTGTTACGTAAAGTTTTCAATTAGGTACAGCATGGATGAGGTTTTGGCAATAGATATGATGTTTTATATGAAGGTTATAGAGTGATTGTAAGTTTTTTTTTTTAATAGAAGATAGGGAATTATTTGGTTATTAAAGCTTCGCATGGAATTGGATTGATCACCCAATAGCTTTCATTTAACCAAATTTTTCAAATAAGGGAATGTTATTAAGTTTGAAAGGATTTGAAAGACATGTAAGCTCAAGTATGCGGTACACAATATATGATGGTACATGGAGGGGCGGATCCTTCCATCGATCATGGTGCGAAACGAGATTTCCTCTGTGAGATGAGTTGGAGTCCAAAGAAGGCTTAAACCACGGTCCCCTAATGGCACTAGTAGTGACCATTTTATGTACATATGAAGTCGACTATAAAATGAATAAATGATGAAGTATAATGTGAAGTGAAATAAATATATAAAAACGCCAGGCCTGAGCGAATGATGCAAATAGGCAAAGTACCTATGTTGCTGAGTGTACCGATACTGTAATGTGAGATGATGATTATGAGAAAAGGAAATAATAATAATGAGCTAGAATTGGAATATGTGATGAAAAAATGAGGATTTTGAAAATAATTAAGAATTAGTAGCTATGTATTGATGATGATATTTATAAATACAAGTTTTTAAATGGGATGGAAAATAGTGAACTGTAAGGAGTAAAGATTATTGGGTTATTTTTTTTTAATGATGGAAAAGTGTTTAAATTTAGGAATGTTTTTATTAAAAAGTTAGAAATGTTTAATAATATTGAAATATTGATGAAATCAAACCTAATTCTCTATATGTAGGTACATGAAAAAGAATCACTAGTTAAATTTAAATTTTAAAATGTTGTTAAAAACAGGATAAAAATAAATAAGTAGGCTATTTTAATTTCAATATGTTAAGGTGTCAATCACATGTTAATAATGTTATGTAATCAAATATTTATAGACTTTTTTTTTTGGGACTTTTAAACTTTGTTATAGAGTTTTTCTAATTTTCGTCTTATGTTACCATGTAAAAACAATATCAACAGTTGCCAACAGTAGTATTAAAATTTTATTATAGATAGATATAGTTTCATTTTAATATTTTAAATAAAAGAATATTGTTAAATGAAAATAAGTAAAAAAAAAATGGTTGTCTATCACCACTTTTTTTTGTATGTTAATAAAAAATATTTTAACAAAATAAAATATTTTTCAAAAAAAAAAAAACGGGGGAGGTGTAGTGTGTAGCGCACCTCGCCCTTAGGTTAGGCTAGTATATAAGTTAATTAGTACGTAATAAAAGAACAGTCATACTGCAACTCTTGTCTCATTTAGACACACCGCCAATCCACACATTGCAGTAATAACTCCAACGACTCAATAAAATTTTGTGTGTTGATCTGGCTAGGAGGTCTGGATATACCGATGATGCAGGTTTCCGTGTTTAGCTTTAACAACAGGCAGTTAGCATCTGCAATAACGGGTTCTTCATAGGTGGCGTTAAATTGGTTTTTGTAATATATTACAACTCCCTCATTTTGGGTTTTATGTGATGTTGTTGTGATATACGAGTAGTTGTCGAGATAAGGTATTGGTCTTTCAGACCTTAACCAACATTCCGAGAGTATCGGAACGTCCCAGGAAATATTAGTTCTTTGTAATAGGGTTAATAAATTTGGCATATTACAGTTAATACTGCGAACATTTTGAGAAAAATGTTTAATGATTTAACTGAATTACACATATTGTTTAAAATATTTTCAGCATCACATACCACTTGTTTTGCTATGTTAAATGAGTCTAGTTCGTCTCCTATGATCGAATCTGTCTGCATAATTTACTTATTTAACTATTTCTATAGAAATATCTTAAGTATATTCAGTTTTAAACTCAGATGTCACGGATATATCAACGTGACTACAGTACCATTGGTTATTTATTATTAATGCAGACATAGTCGTATACAAACCATGACAGCGTTTGTTGTTGGAAACTGAACTGACTCGAGTGTAGGATTTTTGTGAGTATGGCGTAAGTGTGAAGAGTGTATGTGGTGTCATGGTGTGTGTATGTTTTGGCAGTGAAGGTTTGTTATAATGATGACACATAGTGTATCGAGTAAGGACAAAAATTGTGTGGGAGTGTGTGGTGAAAGTTTATGATAAAATATCAAAGTAAAGAGAAAAATTAAACCTAATACAAGTACATGCATGTGCAGATATAACATTTTGTTAGTATAATATGAGATAAGTAAATTAATATAGAATTCTAAATCTAGTCACATAACCACTTTATTAATATCAGTCTCATGGTCAATGCGGATAGGGGGTGATCCCTCTTCCTTCTTCACATAGACTTTGCCATAGGAGGTCCAGGCTGCAGTATTTTTTTTAGCTTTTGACGTGTTCACGAGCCACGAAGAACACACGTCTAGACTCGGGTAGGTCGGGTAGGTCGTAAGAGACTCGGAAACAAATATCGGACGGGCGGGCCCCAAGATCAGAGCGCAGATGTCACTAGAGTTAAGGGTAGGTTTTTTATCTTCTCTTTGCCGTTTATTATACGCTCTGTATTTGAAGATGATCTCTTCCTTCCGCAAAGTTGTTGACAAATCCGCTACAATGGAGTCCGATTTTAAGCGATATATATTTTTTATTTCACACGTTTGTATGGGCTTTTCTAGGCCGATTGTGGATCCAAGACTCGCTCATGAGTTTATTAGACTCTTTTTGTCTTCACTGTCTGATTTACCTCGTATGTTCATAAGTTTTGAGACAAACTTGGATAAAAAAAATCTGCCTGCTATTTATTTCTTTTTGCAATTTTTAATTTGGAATGTTAACTTTGGTTTTTATTGATTTTCAAATACATTTCTCTTAATTTTTCGTGATGGAGGGAACTAAAGAATGACGTGCGATCGTGATTTCGCTATTTAAGGCGGGAAAAAATCAATGGAGATTTTCCGTGAGGTGAAAACTTTTGGTGTGAGTCGTAACTTTGTCTATTTTATTATTTAAACGATACAAGGAGACTAATTCTTTTGCAAGATCGACAAAGAAGTGGTCGGCCACGCTCTGTGAGGACGCCTGCGAACATCAAAATCATCCGAGAGCGCCTGAGTCGAAATCCATGTAATCAGAAAAAACTCGCTCTGCAGACTTATATTTCGCGCATTTCAATCAACAGAATTCTGAAATATGACCTTAAGGTTAAGGCGTATAGCCGTAGGAAAGCCCACTTTTTAAACGATCGCTTACGCAAAATGCGACGCGAACGTTGTCCAGCACTGCTTAGGAGACACGATGCGAGGAAGATACTGTTCACCGATGAGAAAATCTTTACTGTCGAGGAAAAGTTTTACCGACAAAACAATAAAGTATATGCTAAAAGCAGCAAGGACGTCCCAGCATCAGCACGGAATGTCCCGCGTACTCATCCAGCTAGTGTTATGGTATGGTGGGGAGTTTCGTATGAAGGTGCCACTCTTAGTACACTCCACTCAATTTCTGCCAACAAGGGGTCAAGGTGAAAGCCACAAATTATCAAAGTGACATTTTAGAGCCTGTTGTGAAACCCCTGTTTCTAACTTTATATCACGACAAGGATTGGGTTTTCCAGCAAGACTCAGCGCCATCCCATAAGGCAAAAATTACCCACGTAAGGGTTACCCCTTGGTTAAGGCAAAATGGCGGCCTTTATTGTGGCGGACGAATGGCCCTCCTCCAGCCCTGACCTTGACCCGTTGGATTATTCTTTATGGACAGAATTAGAGCTCAGGGTCTGTCAAAAATCCCACCCTAACTTGGAGTCACTGAAGCGAGCCCTTGTACGAGAAGCAAAGCGGATTAAAAAAACCTAGGGTTTTTTCAAAAGCCGTAAAATTATAAGTATGGGGATTAAAACAGGGGCGGATCCAGACCTCAAAAATGATTAAGTGCATCTAGGAATTTTCTGACTTGGGACTTAGTGGAAGGGTAGGGGAGGGGGGGGGGGGGGTTGTTCTAGCGGCTCGTTCCTCATAGCTAAGCCCGTGATTGTGGGCATCTAAGGATTTTCCGACTTAGTGCATCGTCGAAGGTAGGTCATAGCGGCTGGTCCCTCCTAGCTACGCCTATAGTTGTGAGTACAGCCTCCCCCGCCAATCCCCCTCTCTCTCTCTTAGACTGGAAACTGCTGATCCTAAGTTGTTAGAAGTGATAAATAAAAGACGTGCTCCCGTTAACCATTTATTTAGCGACTGGCGCGCGGTGCGCGCCCGCCACGCAAAGACGATTTACAAAGTACCTTACACTATAATAATAAATTACCCTCTTAATACCTAACACCTCCACCCTTATCTAATGACATAATCAATTAAAATACTACTACTACTACTAGACTAGCAATTGTTACGTTGAAATAAAACTTCTTGTAACTTAAATAAAACTATAATATTTAGCTCAGGGTCGTGTTAACAATAAATTGGCAGGACTAACCAACTACTACAATACCGCCCTTGGGAATCGATGACGTCACGTAGTGGGTTAAATTCGCCGCATCAGGTGACAGGTCTTCCTCGGTCTTCAAGGTCGGCGCGAAGCAGCCGATGGCATCAAAATTTAAACCCGGGATAATGTCCGATTCTTCACCCTGACTGCGACATAGGTTGCGATCCCCATTAATTGCGGTGTAGATGCAATATTATAATAGCTACTACATATAGCGATCTCGATGCGGCAGTCAAGGTCAAGGCAAATATAAGGCAGAAGCACAGACTAATAAGAGAACAAGTTCAGACTGCCAACTTCCAAACAAATAATTGTCGCTTAATCGGTCACGTTTTGGAAACGTTTGACACTTGTTTTTTTTTTAATATTTTATACCGACGTGGTCGAGGCGTATTCTTTATACAGCCTGTCTCACAGATTTTCCCCTCCCCCGCCTCGCCTTTCCTTCCCCTCTAGGGCTTGATTCATCTCAATTTCTGAGGGTTCTCGCCCACGAACGATTTTTCCACCGTTTTTGTGACAGACTAAATGCACACTAGGCAAAATCGGTGGAGAAATCGTTCGTGGGCGAGCAACCTATCTTTAATTTGGAAACAAAATGAAAACTACATTTTATTTGTTGAAATATTGATTTTTTAACTTTTTACAAAATTTTTCGAGCGCTTTTTTTTGCATCGCAGGCAATTGCTTTCTTTTTAATCGATATATGTCGGTGCCCTTTAAAATTTTGTTAATTATGTTGCACCAATTTATAATTGTAAATCTCACAGTTAGTTCTATGAGACGATTGCGGATAATAAGTTGATGTTCGGCGCAATTAATAAAATTAAATGTCATTTCGGTCAAAATTATTTGTTTTATTTTTTTTTGAGATATTATAATCATGCGCATTTATTTCTAAATATTCATTTGTCTTTTCGACTATTGCTCCAAAACTCCTTATAACACCTTCGGATGGGTATTTTAATCGTTTTTTATTTAAATTATACTCTCGATGCCTTACCCAGTCATGGATAGCACTAAATTCCGTAGTGGTATATCAGTGCTATATATATAGTGGTATATAGTGGCTATCGGAACAAGTTTTACATTCGTGTGTTAATATTTTTCGTACCACCCATCCGGCAGTGTAGGCCCGAGAGTTGACGTTCATGCGTTCTCTTCGGGCCTGTTCCACAATCGTCTCAATTTTCGGACAATCCGGCAGGACATTTTGACAATCTTCATTGAATAATGACTTTAGTTTAATAACTTGGTCTGCCGGATCGTCCTCACAATTAAAAGTTTCGTTGTGAAATTTTATCATTCTCGTTATTAATAACGATTTAAATGTACATTTGAAGCTGTGGCAGTCTGGGTTTGTGTGTCTATAATTATAGGCTCGCACTTGTCCAAAAAAATTTTCTATGGGATCTGAATTAAAATACCGCGGCCTCATTATCTGCACATCTTCTTCTTTCAGGATCTGCCACAGCCTCATGAAACTTTTTAATGTTTCTATGAAATTTTTCAATGTTGGCACCGTTTTTTCTTTACCGTCACTTGTAATATATTATGTCTTTTCGAGCCTCCTTATTGCTACCTTCCAAAACTCGTGATGAGGGGAGTCTGCCTTCACACATGTACGGAGGACCTTTCCTTTATTTTTTTTGGAAAAAGTTGCTGCTCCATTTACGCTGTCATGCAATTTATCAAAAAAGAAAACTGTGTCTGCAGTATTTTTAAGCGTCTTGCTAACAGGTCGTCCATCTGCATAGTGAGCTGAAAAAAGTTAGCAAGTAATTAGGTATGTAAAAACATTATCCTACTAATATTATAATAAACGCTAATATTTGTGGGTGTGTCTCTAGGTAATATTCTTAATTGCTCTTTCGCGCAAAAACTGCAGAATAGGATTTGAGAAACTTCACAAAAATCTAGCTTAAGTACACATCACAATATCAATGTATTATTGTAGGTATATTAACCAAAAAATATTCATAAAATTATTTTGAGGTTTACATAGAAATTTAGGCTTACTTACAAAAGTTTGAAGTGAAGTTCAAAGCTGCGGACACAGTTGAGCTAAATACTTTGACACAATTTTTAACCTGAAAAATAACAAAATTGAGTATGTTAGTAGTTGTTAATTAATATTAACAACCATATAATAAAAAAAATATATATACACATAATATAATATTATACACACACATATTATTATGTGTATATTTAATAATTAATTATATTTTTATTAAATATTGTGTGATGAACACGTCTTGTGTTTGTTCAGTGTCTGGGTGTAATATAATATGTATTTATGAATTATCTTAATTTTGCTCCCTCTGTTATATCATATCTGTAATACAAGTGCTTAAGGGATAGCCCCTAGATATCGACGATACTAGCGCCACCAACACAACATGAATTTTGGTTCATAATTGAAGATCATACGGGAAAAACTATCATCGTTTTTCCCGCGTGTTGTCTTTAATTGTAAACTAAAAAAAAGGTGTATGTAATGTAACCATAATATGATAAATACATGTACATTAAAAAAAGACTAAATGATATTATGTTATCTTACCTTCATCTTCTTAATTTTGGAGGATATGACATGTTGGTCAGTTAATTTATGCAAGAGTCTTGCCTCGGTGTGGTTACAGTCTGTTTCATATACATCCACTATGTCAGACCACTTGGACACTTTTCCATCATAAATAATATCTTTATTTAAAAAGTTGTTCCTTAGTCTCTTGATTAAGTGTGAGGGGTCGTAAATGATGCTCAGCTTCACATTATTAATTGTTACAGTACCATCTGAAATCCCAAAATAAATTAAGTTACTTATAGTAAAATAAATACCTCTTTTTATTCTTATTATTATTCACTATATAACAAAAAAAATATATTTTTCACATATACATTTCTGGACATACCTGGTTGTTTGTGGGTACGCATTTGATCACGTCTTGTATCCTCTTTCAAACTTTTTAGAGCAGATTGGAAAGCTGCACCTTGGTCACAAACTGTAGAAATAATACTATTAATAGAGATTAACAAATTATTTATTGAAAGAGCAACTGAGCAATCTACACGTTAACCACAATGACAACCGGAAGACACAAGTAGAGCTGGTGGCGCCACCGGGAGACCACAGAGAAAATATAGTAAGGACAAGGCGTTGTTTATTATTATGCCAATCCAACATCCTCTCTTAAACATAAGCCCATCTTGGACGAACAGTAGGCCAATTTTGAGTGCGTTGTGGCTTTGGTCAGGGCATCTGCAACCATCACATCTGTCTGGATGTAGCGAACTTCAATGACCCCTCCATGGACTTTGTCGCGAACGAAGTGATGCCTCACGTCGATGTGCTTGGTCCTGGAATGATAACCATCAGAACCTGAAAGTTTGATAGAACTTTGATTATCACTGTATATAATCATGGCTTCATTCTTCAAATGTGGCCAAAAACTTTCTTGAAGCTGCTTAAGCCACAGAGCTTCTTGCACGCATGATGATAAAGACATATACTCTGCCTCAGTGGTAGACAGGGCAACTGTAGGCTGTCGCCTTGAGTTCCAGCTGATTGTTCCTCCCTGAAAAAGGAATGTGTAGCCGGTGCAGGAACGTCGGTCATCACTTGAGCTTGCCCAGTCTGCGTCGCAGTAACCGTGAATCTGTGTCTCTTCTGGCATTTGCTTATAGCTCAGTCTATAATCTTGAGTGCCTTTTAAGTAACGCATGACACGTTTCAGAGCAAGCCAATGCTGCATTTCAGGCTTGCTATTGTACTTGCTTAACATATTGATTACAAAGCTTATGTCTGGTCTTGTGACTTGTGATATGTACAGAAGGCATCCAATTATCTCTTGATAAGGAACATTGGTTAAAATTGTACCTTCTACAAAATTTTCCTTTTCATTAAACTTTGTATTTACATCCATTGGAGTTTTGACCGTCTTACAATCAGACATACCATATTTTTGTAATACTTCTAGTATGTATTTTCGTTGATCTAGGTATATTACTCCATTTTTTCTGTCCCGTTCAATGTGTATCCCAATGCAGTAACACAAATCTCCAAGATCCTTCATTTTAAATTTCTTATTTAGTTCTCCTTTGATATGGTTTTTTATTTTTTGATTATTTGTGAAAATCAGTAAGTCGTCTACATAAATAGCCACAAAGGTAATATTGCTGTCACCTTCAATTTTGTAGTATATACAGGGATCTAGTTTGGTTTGCAATAAATCCATTTGTTTCAGTGTAGAATCAAGTTTCTTGTTCCACTGCCTGCTGGCTTGTTTTAAGCCGTATAATGATTTTTTGAGTTTGCATACTTTCTCACCACTTTCATAAAGAGGCGGCTGCTTCATATAAATCTCCTCTTCTATATCTCCTTGCAAAAAGGCTGACACTGCATCCATTTGACATATATCTAAGTCATACTTTACAGCTAAAGCAAATAAATATCTCAGAGATGCAAGTCTCACGACTGGTGAAAAAACTTCAGTGTAGTCGATCCCAGGCCTTTGGGAACATCCTTTTATTACAAGACGAGCCTTAAATTTTACTGTTTCTCCGTTTTCATTTCTCTTTATCTTGTACACCCATTTGCATGGTATGACATGTTTATCAGCTGGAAGAGTAGTAGTTTCCCATGTATCATTTTCAAGTAATGATTTGTACTCCTCATCCATTGCTTCTTTCCATTCCTTTGCATTTGGGCCTGACAATGCTTCATTAACAGTTAGCGGATCTGGAATTGCCATTAAACACATGAAATTATTAGCTTGTTTGTTCTGTCTCTGATGTGATCTCAGTGTAATTCCACTCCGTACATATTCATTTTCACTATCATAACAGTCATCGGTATCAGGATAATATGTTTCATCAGTTCTCTCATTCATCACACAACTATCAAATGAAGTTTCGGTACTCGATGTCTCATTCTGTGAGCTCTCACTGGTATCCGTTGCTTCCTCTGGTTCTTCTGTCTGATTCTGTGAGTCTATACTATCAACCATCGTACTACTAAGAGGAAGTGTAGCAAGATGTGGCACTGATACAGTTTCCGGAGCGATATTTTCAAAAGTATTAGAATTTTCAATAAATATCACATCTCTACTAATCACAATTTTCTTAGACATTTGATCATAAAATCTGTATCCCTTTGTGTTATCACAGTATCCCACAAAGATTAACTCCCGAGATTTACTATCCCATTTCTGTCGGTTTTGCTTAGGAACATGTACCATGGCCTTGGAACCAAAAATCTTTAAGTGTGAAAGGTTTGGCTTCTTACCAGTCCATTTTTCAATTGGTGTTACCTCAGCCAGAACTCGTGATGGGCATCTGTTGATAATATAAGCTGCCGTGGCGACCGCCTCAGCCCAGAATGGTTTTTTGCAGTTTTGCTTCAAACAGCATGCACTTTGCACGTTCTACCAGGGTTCGGTTCATCCTCTCTGCTAAACCGTTCTGCTCGGGCGTGTACGGGGAGCTGGTCTGATGTTTGATACCTGATGATGCCAGAAAATCAGAAAATTCTTTATTACAATATTCTTTGCCATTGTCACTTCTAAGAATTTTTATTTTCCTTTCTAGTTCATTCTCGACTTCATCTTTGAATTTCTTAAACACTGATTTAATATCCATTTTGTTCTTCAGAAAATAAACATACACTTTACGAGAGTAATCATCTATGAAGGTTATGAAGTACTTCCCTCCACCTACAGATGGAGTCTCCATCGGACCACACAGATCAGTATGTATTATATCTAGTAATGCATTTGCTCTAGAACCAGAATTTGGAAACGGTAATCGTGTTTGTTTTGCTTCACAACAAGGTATACAGACAGTATTGACTTCTTTGTCACTAATAGTGACGCCCTCAGCACATAAAGGTAACCTCTTAACATCAGCCATATTCAAGTGACCCATTCTTTTATGCCATATAGACAAATCTGTTACAGCATATGCATTTCCAGACACAACATTAAGTTTGTACATATTATCTATCAGCCTTGCTGTTGCAACTAAATTTTTGTTGGCATTGTATATGTTACAACCAGTGTTTGTGAATTCAACTTTACAACCACTCTTTGTTAATTGACTGACAGATAATAGGTTTGTAGTTAATTCAGGAATAAACAGAACATTTCTCACCTGTATCTGATGCTCAACTTTATTTAATTTGGTTTGAATGTTTACTTTACCCATACTTTGCACAGGGATCGCTTCACTGTTTGCCACCGTTATTCTATGAATCGGAGGTGGTTGTTCATCATACATCCAGTCCGAGCGTCTAGTCATGTGCATTGTTGCTCCTGAATCGATATACCACTCATCTTGGTTAAGTGAGCTGTAAGCTGAAAAAAACTGCTGCAAAAGAATTTTGGTTACTTTTCTGTGCCATACACTGTTTCTTTACATGTCCATATTTATTGCAGTTAAAGCAACGAGGGCCTTTTCCTTTTGGTTTTGAATTGTTGTTAGAGGTACCTCTGTGTTTTGTATAAAATGCAGAAGTCTCGGATACTTGTACTTCCTGTAATAGCTTTGTTTTTATAAAATCTGATGAAATTTTGATGCCGGAACTTTCCAGACCCATGATCATTGGTTTATAATTTTCGGATAAACCTGCCAGCATGAGTGTTCCCAGCCATTCATCATTCACTTCGAAACCAATGTTTCGCAACTTATGTGCGGTACTCATAATTTTATTCACATATTCTTCGATACTACCGCAGTTGTCCAATGAAGTATTGATCAAATCCTTCAGTAAGCCGACTTTTCTCGAAAGCCCGGAGTCTTCAAATGCATTTTGCAGGTTTTTCCACACTTCTTTCGCAGTTTGTGCATTTTCTATATGCACGTAATTCATAGGTTCCACCAACAAAATTATTCTCGACTTTGCTTTGATATCTTTCTTTATGTCGACATCGGTACCAGGTTCAATACATTCCCACAATTCCTCTAATTGTAAATAGGACATTACTGCAAATTTCCATGTTGAATAATTTTCCCGGCCGGTTAATTTCTCAATTTGTAGGTTAGACGTGGCCATTTTGACACGAGACCGGCAAAGTACAATGTCGCGAAATGTTTTACTTTTACTCTTTCACGGTAAATATTTAACTTTTCTCTAAAATGGTATATGGGACGGCCCATAACCTGTAGAAATAATACTATTAATAGAGATTAACAAATTATTTATTGAAAGAGCAACTGAGCAATCTACACGTTAACCACAATGACAACCGGAAGACACAAGTAGAGCTGGTGGCGCCACCGGGAGACCACAGAGAAAATATAGTAAGGACAAGGCGTTGTTTATTATTATGCCAATCCAACACAAACAATTGCAATGGGTTTCAGCACAGCACCAACAATATCTTTCAAAATAACTTATAATTCTTGTCCTGATGTGGAACCTTCGCAGAAATAAAACGCCAATGGTTTCTGCCACTTGTGAACAGCTCCTCTAAGCATAAAAACCAGTGCATGATCTGCAAACTGGTTTTTCTTTTCATTTAGCTCTACGAAGCCATTAATATAATCTTTCTTTTTGTTAAAATTTAATACAGTTTCTAAGGACATCTCATCAAAGACAATGGAACACATTTTTTTTTTCGTCCCAAGTCATCACCTGGAAAATACTTTTATTTTGAAAAATCTTTAAACCTACGTTGAATAAGTTAAGGTAGATTAATTTAACCTAACTAATATATACCAATATTACCAACCTCTTTCTTCAATACTTCAAATACTTGCGGGGATAGCCCTGGTTCAACATTCAAATTTGCCACCATTTTATTTAAAGTTTATTTATTTATTTGTTTATTTATAGGACAGCCAACAAATCTTACACCTAAATAAAACATAGTGTATAACTCGAGATTAAAACTAAGTGCAGATTCAGTTACAGGCTGCCACGGCTTGCAATTGTGAGGTAAATTATATACTTATTAATTTATTTATTTTACTATTTATGGAGGACAGAAACATGTTATGTCTGCTCAACTGCCATTTACCTGAGTAAATGGCAAGTTGACCTTGATGGTAAAATAAAATTTTTATGAAGAAATCTGTAGCACTTTGGACTTTGTTTCATTATTGACAAAGATATTAATTTCTCTTCCGTAGTGAACCGTCGTCCTTTCTTGTTTCTTTTACAAAGATTTAATTGCATCTTCATAATTTTTGTTGCATATGGATTCATGTCTTTGGTTAATTCCTCAAATGACTTTGTTTTAGTAAATTTCATGGCTCTTTTTGCTCTGCGGTAAAAATTTTGCATTCTTTTCGCATTTTTATATTGATTGTAAATTATTTTACACTCCGGTGTCAATTTACTAAATTTTTTTATAAGCCTGGGCCTGGATGCTTTTGTAAAATTTTTAGGTCTGCCTTGATTGAGGCCTGAAATAAACTAAAAAATAATATATGTACAAACAAAAATGTGTTCAGTGGGACTACAATCAGAAGGCTAGACTACAAGAAAAAATTGACAGGGGGAACCTCCCCTGTCAATCAACAACCGTTCAACGACAACATTTTTACTATGAGAAAATGTTAAAATCAACTCTGTCTAACACTTTGTAGCCAAATAACTATACGGTGACTATATAGCCCTACGGTTACTTGATAATATTTTATTACCTTTTTTTATCGAGAGACTTCGAGTATTCCCTGGCAAATTCAGAGTTGCTGATGAGCCAGATGCAATCAGTTCTGAAATAATACAAAGAACAAATTAACGAAAGATAAAAATAATATGGTTCACATGGATAAATCTTTTTTATAATAATTTTATGGTATAGATATGTTAGAGAAATAACTTATTTATACAATATTTACTCGACAAATAATCTTGAAACTACCAATGTAAAAAACATTTTCATACCATTATTTATGGATAGATTATGAGTATTCTCTGGTGACTTCAGGGTTGCAGAAGAGGCAGATTCTGGAATAAATACAAAGTATAAATTATTAAAGATCAAAATAATTAGGGTTCATGGATAAATCTTTTTTCATAATAATTTTATGGTAAAGATAGACAATATGTTAGAAGAACAATTCAATAAGAAAATATTTACTTCACAAATAATCATGAAATCACTGATGTAAAATATATTTTGTTACCTTTATTTATAGAGAGATTTTGGGTATTCCCTGGTGACTTCAGGGTTGCAGACGAGCCAGATGGAATTGGTTCTGAAATTAATAAAAGATCAAAATAAATAATAATTCATGGAAAATATCTCTTTTCAAATTAATTTTATGGTAGATATAATTATGTTAAAGAAACAAGTTAATGATTACCTAAAGATAAATGTTGGACTGCTAGAGTTTCTGGAACTCCTGGTAAATCTTGGATTGCCCCAGGACCAGAAACCTCTGGAAAGAAGGTTATAGAAAGTTATACATTTCTAAAACAAGACAGCATTAACAGATGTTATAGTATGTCAAGGATCAGAAAGCCTCTCAGTGACATTCACAGAAGACAAAGTTTTTTCTATGTAGTGGGAAAATGTAAAGCAACACTGACACTTGTGAGGAAAATACGATTAGTTCCTACTTTTGGAAGCCATATGACCCTTGAGACTGTACATACTTATATGACAAGTGCAAATTTGACAGAAGGGAGAGTTGCAATGAAGGGAAAACATATAAATAAATAAATTCACACAACATCTCATACATGACCTGACTCCGTCATACAAATTTTAATTAGCACCGAGTTATTTTCAATTTCAAATCTATCATTACATTGAATAATTTAATAAAATGTTAGGACCAGTCATTCCAGTTACCTGTTTCAGTTTATTCAGAGCAAAGCCAACTGTGACGGATGGATTTATGATGGCCAAATTATGCTTAACAACCTGAAGTAAAAAAAAAACTTGTATAGATTTGAACAAACCTTTAAGTGGTTCAGGTTTGCAGTATGTGTGGTCAAAGTGCCTTTTACGTGAGTATTGATGATCTGTCAGTGGATCCACATTTTTTGCAAAAAGTTTTTAACAATAAGTAAATAAGTTCATAGTATTTAACTGACAGGTATGTGTACAAAACCATAAAGAACATTAAATTTATCATTAAGGTTATTAACTATACACCACAGGGTACCAGTAAACCAGGGTCATGGCAATCTGCCGTGACAAAACAGCTGCGTGGAAACCATTTTGGTACCTAACACATCTTGTACAGTGTCCATTTGTTGTTTGTGAAGTTTGTTACATGGTGTAATTTGTGATTTTGCTAACCAAATAAAAATGTTATTCTATTTTTCTTCAAATATATTAGTTTCACAACTGTAGTCGGTGGTGTAGTGATATAACCAGTAAATTAACTTCAAAAACATGTATACCGGTATCCTCGTGAATAGGTGTTCCTCTTTGTATTTCGTCTTCTGTAAGCAGGGTAGGATACCCTCTCATAAGAAGACGGGATTGATGTCCAAGGAACCGCTTTTCGAAATGCTTTTCGCACACAAAGAGCTTCGAAAGCTGTTCCGGCGATAATTTGGTCAAATCATCACGGTTTAGACACTTGATCCACATAATGAGTCTTTTCTCTTTCGACGGAAAATGGTGTAAAATAACGTCTTTTCGCGTTCTTCCACACACACAGCACTTATAGTACATTTTGCAAAACGGAGTTTTACACGAGCACTAAAAGGGCGGATTTATTACAGATAAAGTGGAGAGGATAGCACTAACGACTTCACTCGATCGACACAATACTGTAATAAACAACATGGCCGTCACGCCGTCGTGCCCAGGCCTGTGACACTCTAGTTTCGCTGTGCACCGCAATGCGCTGCTGTGCTATTTTCCTATTGGTCGCCGCGTGGTCGCCATTTTTACTGTGCCGCCATATTTTTTTTCAATTTGACGTTGACTGACAATCAAAACTTTTCTCGAATTGTGTCTTGTGTTTACAAATTGTTCAGTGAGTTTTTCCGTAAACTTCGTCGCTAAAATAACATTTCCGGCTTGGATCATCGCTTATTGACCGTAGTCAGTTCGATGCACATGGAAACAGACTCGCAACTGGCTACCCCTGCCTATTTTCGACCAACGAAATACTTCATGGATTCCATTGAGCTGTATTGGTAAGAATTAATAGCTTAAAGACATGTTTTGTCTAAATTTCATTCTTTCACAACCATTTATCAAGAAAAAATGTTTGATTTAACATTATTACATGCTGTTTAGGGCTGTGCTGTTGTGGAATCGGTGAATTCCAAAATATTCACAAAACAATGAAGAACAAGTACCGCGTGATACCTATGCTAAACCATAACTAAAATGTTTTCAGGTAGCAACCACTTAAGTGACCACAATTATTACTCTCAATCATCTCAAGAAGTGTATGCAGCAAGTTCGAATATTCGTGAAGGTGAGCATTTCATTATTGTTTGATGGGAGACACTAATGTCCTGGAAATTTTAATATCCCTTATTAGGCACAACATCACATAGTTGAAATCATTTATGTACATGGACTTTGTGTAAATACACAAAGGTGTAGGTACACTAGAATCCGGTTAATTTTACTGCGCTTTTATTGACCCACTGCTTGATATGACGTAATTACAAGGTGAAAATGGTTCGCATAGAAAACTCTTTATTACAAAGTCCTTTATAATGACTCGCTAATAGTGACATTTCGCTTATTATGACTTGATTGTACACACGGCAGCACATCAGGTTACACATTATACATAACTATAACTACGACGCATCAGTTGTGTTAGAAAGAAAGTAGCTTTGACATTATTGGTGGATTTTCTACAGTATGCCTAAATTAGCCAATGTTTGATCTGACATAAGCTGAGCGCCAATAGAATGGTTTCATCGATGGTAAGCCACACCGCCTGCGCGTACGTTAGAGATGGGACTTAAATCGATAGGTAAAACTAGAATCGAGTTGACGCGTAATTCGAATCATCGCATCGATTTGAATATTACTAATTGACTTTTTCCAAAAAGTCTTGACTTTCAAATAATCCCCAAAAATTATACAACGACTACCTACACTAGAATGAGTGTATAAACTTTTGACTATACCTCATTCTTCACAAAAAAAAATCACAACACCTACCCTATAATGCCGACTCGCGGCGCGAGCGGTCATCGAGTCGAGTTTTCACCGTCACGATTCAAATCGAATGTGGTTCGAGTCCTATCACTAGGCTAAGATTGTCACTTCAAATAGAGCAGTTATCAAAATTCAAAATTTTATCTATCTTAAATTGGCCGTTGTTTTGGAGTTGAGTGACGCACGTGTGTGTTTACATTTTCAGTGTTTTACTTGTTTTTTTCGTGAATTCTCTCTCTCTTGAACTTCTTTGCTTACTAACTTGTGTGTTTTGGTATTCGGGTAAGTTAAAATAACACTAACCATTTATTATACACCCCTATTTTTTTTTTACTACATAAATTTTTTTTGGTACTTCAGTATCGACTCCTGATCATTTATAGCTAGTCAAAATTAAAATAGTCGAATTCCCAAAATTATCCATTAAACTAAGCCATTTTTGGTAAACAATTCATTATTAATGTGTGACACGCACACCTAGATAGAAAGCGTAGAGAGTATCGATTTGCGTATTCGACCGCCTCGAGATTTCATTGATAAATCCCGGCAAACTCGCGTCGAAGCTCAAGCCACGCCCCTTTCCCTGGCCCGCGATCCTTGCTCAAAAATTAACAAACAGTGCCATTTTGCTTCCGGGATTGTGTGCACGTACGCCGGCGAACTACGCGTACTTTCGGATTTCGGTGTTATTTACTTTTATTTATGGAGTGAAATTAAGCGAGGAGTGTTACATAAGTGAGCCTACTAGATTAGAACAATTAAAACAGCGCATTATGGACGCCTTTGAGTGAAGCAACAGAAGTCAATACTTCTTTCTTTAAAAAACAATTCATTAAAACGTGCTCGTGTGTGCATTGATAATGGGGGATGTTTTGAAGGACAATTGAAATATCTGTAAGTTATTAGTTTTGTAAATAAGTAGGTAATTATTGTAAACAGCAGCTGATTCTAACTTTTTAAATACGCCAAAATTACTTTTTGTTTTTATGTTTTATTAGTAGAATTTTATTTTGTTTCGCCAGCTGCTGTTGGTTTTCCGAATAAATAATTAATAAATTTATTGTCTTAAGTAGGTATTTCTAAAGTTAAAAAGTAATTTTGCCGGTCCTAAGCCCGGTTAAAGTATGAAGGAGAAGTTGGAATATCAGAATTAATACTAAATTTTTCAATTTCCATCTTTTATTTCATTCCTTAATTTAAAATAGGTAAATTATGATAACAGCTGTTGTCTAGTTTCATTAATGGCAAGTGCGAGCGAGAGAGCGCGCGGAGGCGGGAACGAGACAGGTCAATGTTGATACATTTAGAATGGAATAGTAAAATACGTCCATAAATCAAGCGGATTTTTGGGATAAAAACAAACGCCGATAGCTTAGCTGATTTTCAATAAAAAAAAATTATGACAAGCCATACATGATCAGTAGATGATAGCGAACATACCATTTCATTCTTTGCAGTAATAAAAAAATAGTGGTGTATATATTTATTTACTCTTAGTAACCTATAACAACTCGGCTAGTGGGATATCATTATGGATATCCCTCCACTTAAACCTCCTGACCCTCCGGATGGTATCCTGGTGTCTCAGGATGTATTTACGAGCCAGGGCGATGCTGTTAATACTGTAGAGACTCGTAAACACAAGCTTCCTTGGGATAATGCTAATGTCTCCAATCCTGATAAACGCCATAGAAATGTCCATGACATAGACTCGTCGGTATCTATGCAGTCTATATACACCCATCCAAGCTTCTCTGAATCTCGGCGTTACACTGAAAACGATTGCGGTCCATTTGTAGTTCACGTCTCGAGATCCGAACCAGATTTAGCTGCAGGCAGCGCCATCCGCGCCATCAAATTTGGCCAGCTGATGTATAAGAATGGTATCAAAAACATTGTTAAAGACGGAGTGAAAAGTGTCGGTAGGAATCGTATTTCTGTTGAATTCAATTCAGGTAGTGCAGCTAACGATTTTAGCTGCTCCAACTTCCTTTCCTCTCACAAGTTTACAGCAACAATTCCAACCTACAATGTGACGCGTATGGGTTTAATTCGCGGTGTTCCGGTTGATCTTTCATTAGATGAATTCATTGAGAACTTGGAGCTGCCAGAGAAGTGTGGCAAGGTTTTAAAAGCCCGCAGACTCAATAAAAAAAACATTAATAACGGTAATGTTTCCTGGACTCCAACCCAAACTGTAGTGTTGACCGTCTCCGGCCAAGTGTTACCCGAAAAGGTATATTCGTTCCACACTGCCATTTTGGTGCAAACTTATCAGCTGCCAACTATCCAGTGTTTTAGCTGCTGCCGATTTGGGCATGTTAAATCTCTTTGCCGCTCAAAGCCTCGCTGCTATCGCTGTGCACAAGAGCATACAGGTGATAGCTGTGACATTCTCGAGGAAGTTTCAACTTGCTTGCATTGCTCTGGAACTCATTTTGCAACTAGCAGTGTTTGTCCCGAACAGTTACGTCAGAGGCAAATTAAATCAGTGATGTCCCAAGAAAGCATCTCATATTTCGAGGCTTCAGCCCGCGTAGCTAATGTTAGGCGCCCATATAGCGAAGCAGTCAAAAATGTCAGCGCTTCTCAATCTTCTTCAACACAATCCTTTACCTCCCTTTCACCCCGCCCCTCTCCCCCCACAACAAGAACATATAGGAAGACAGTGACCCTAAGTCCGCGGATTAGATCCCCACAAAATAAGGGTTATGATAAACAGGCCCATCAGGCAATAATTAGCACCCCCACATCCTCTATGCCGAACGGTTGTGCATTGCAAAACCCCTCTCAAAGCATCCCTCAAGCTACTGGCAATGATTTCTTAATAGAATCCCTAATTACCACCCTCATACAAATTATTTCTAAATTCAGTGATGCCATACCGCCCAACGTTGCCCATCAACTATCAAAACTTAGTAGTCTAGTACCGCTAGAAGTCCATTCACAGAATGGCTACGACGGAGACGGAGCAGTTTCTGCAATGGAACTGTAAAAGTATCCGTCACAAAAAAAACGAAATTATATATGTACTTAACAAATACTCTATGGCAGTTGCTGCCATCTCTGAGACTTGGCTCAAGCCTGAGTCCCGGTTCCGGGTCTCTGGTTATGCCTGTCTCAGGGATGACAGGGACGATGGCTATGGAGGTTGTGCCCTTTTAATTAAAAGATCTTATATTTATAATTCCCTCCCTATACCTGTTCACAGCCCAACTTTTAATGTTGTGGCTGCCCGGGTAAGGGATATTTCCTTTGTATCTATATATATTCCCCATCCTTCCCTGTCTCTTATCTCCGAACTCCGCCTGATTTTTTCTTTCCTCCCCCCACCTATCATGGTCTTAGGCGATTTTAATGCTCACCACATTGCATGGGGTTCCCACTCGTGTGATAGCTTTGGTTCCGAACTCTTAGATCTATTTGATGACCTCAACATTTGTCTACTAAATGATTGTTCCCCAACGAGACTGACCTCACCGACCCAAGATCCCCGCTCGGCTGTTGATCTCTCCGGTTGTTCCCCTAATCTTGCCTCTCTCTGTACATGGAAAGTCCTGTTCCACTCACATGGCAGTGACCACTTCCCCATTATCATTTCAAGGCCAACTTCTACTGTTCCTTCTGCTTCTCCTCCCCCTCGCCTTAAATATAAGATCCGTGACGCCGACTGGGCTAAATTCTCCCTAACGTCAGACTCGCTTTTTTCCAGAGTGCCAATCAATCAATCAGCGTCTATTGAAGAAAGATATTCTATATTCATTGAGACCTTAACATCCGCTGCCGATGCAAGTATTCCTCGGAGGAAGCCAAATCCATCCAAATTAGCCCCGCCTCCATGGTGGGACTCCGAATGCTCTTCAATGGTCGCTCTTCGTAAAGAGGCTGAGAAACGTTATAAGGCATCTATGAGTATGGAGAATTATCTTCACTACAGGCAAGTTGCTGCACGCACTAAGCGGATTCTAAGCAAGAAAAAGAAAAAAAGTTGGCTCCAATTCTGTGAGAACCTCTCACCTAGATCCCCTTCATCGTTAGTGTGGAAAAGCGTTAGGCGTTTTCGCGGCTCCCTTATTGGGCCTTCCCCCTCTTCCAACGATCCATCAACTTGGATCAACGAATTTGCAGATAGATTATCCCCCCCTATTGCCCCTCATATAGATTGCCTCCCATCCCCCCCTCCTGTTCTAGCGAGCGAGGACAGATTTGATCTGCCGTTCTCTATAGCTGAGCTTCACTGCGCCATTCGAGGCCTTAAAGACTCTGCTCCAGGGGAGGACGGTATCCCCTACTCTTTTATTACACATCTTGGTCCTACAGGTGAAAAAGTCTTCTTAGATCTGATGAATGCTATCTTCATGACATGTGAATTCCCAGAATCGTGGAAATCACAGCTAATTATTCCTCTTTTGAAACCAGGCAAAGACCCCAAAAGCGCATCGTCCTACAGACCAATAGCCCTTTCCTCTACGCTTTCCAAAATTTTAGAGCATTTAATTAAAAATCGTCTGGAGTGGTTGGTTGAGAACCGTGGCATTTTGGCTCGCACTCAGTTTGGTTTTCGGAAGTCTAGAGGTACTATGGATAGTCTAGGTATCTTAACAACGGACATTCGGACTTCTTTTACAAAAAATGAGTACCTTGTAGGGGTTTTCTTGGATATTGCCTCCGCCTACGATAATGTCCAACTTCCGGTGCTCAGGAAGAAGCTACTTCGATTGAGTCTTCCCGTGAGGTTGATTCATTGTGCAACCAACTTACTGATGGGCAGAGTGCTGAAGATAAGTTACCATAATAATACTCTCCCTCCAAGAAATGTATGGCAAGGCCTCCCGCAAGGATCCGTGTTAAGTCCCATCTTGTACAGCCTCTATACATACGACCTGGAACAAAGCGTGTCCTGTTTTAGTCATATACTACAATATGCTGACGATATTTGCCTCTATTCATCCGGTAGATCTATTGAAGATATTGCGTACCGTCTAAACTCTGCACTATATTATCTAAAAGTATGGCTGGATGAACATGGTTTGAGCTTATCTGCACCTAAATGTAACTTTGTGGTCTTTACAAGGAAGAGACTTATTCCAGATATCGAAATTCTTATAGAAGATGAGCCGATTAGACTTCAAGATAACGTTAGGTTCCTCGGTGTCACTCTCGACTCCAAATTGTCCGGTCTCCCTCATTTCAATAATGTGGTCCAAAAATGCGAAACCAGTTTAAATATTCTCAGGTCTCTTTCCGGTGTCTGGTGGGGGTCACACCCCTATAGTCAAAAGCTATTGTTTAACGCAATCGTTCGCAGCCACCTTGACTATGGCTCCTTTTTGTTAGAACCGTGCAGTAAAGATGCGCTAAACAAAATAGACAAGATCCAAGCTAGAGGCTTAAGAATTATACTTGGGGCGATGAAATCTTCGCCTATCAACGCCATGCAGGTAGAATGTGCCGAACCACCATTAGACCTCCGTCGTCAGTATATATCAGATAGATTCATATACAGAACAAACCAGTCAGTTTGCCACCCGCTTATTCCCCGCCTTCAAGTTCTATCTGATCTGATTCATGAACCTTCAAGCAAATACTGGACCCATAAAGATCCCCCTAGAATTATCCAAAGCTTTAGAAAACTTCCTTCCTTGTCGCACCCATTGATACAGTTTGAATCCAACCCGCTATTCGAAACTAACTATGAGGCTCTAATCTTTGAACCAGAAATTCTGCTGGATTTTGGAATCACTAAAAACGACCCGCTGGCCAATGAAAAACTTGTGCAACAATTAAATGAGGACTGGCAACAATGGTTGCCTGTATACACCGATGCCTCCAAAGCCACAGAGGACAGCCCAGTTGGTAGTGCAGTATGGATCCCTAAATTCAAAGTGCTCTTGAGTTTCCAATCTTCAAAAGAAACTGCGGTGTTTACTGGCGAAGCGCTAGCTATCCTTGAAGCTATCCTTTACATTTTCAGCCATAATCTCCGTAGATCCATCATCTTCACCGACTCTAAAAGTTCACTTCAAGCCTTATCTGGCAACTGTTTTAGGTCAAAATTTATTCCCCCAATTATATTAAAAATTAAAGAGGCTTTATTGAATTGTTTTGCTCAAAACATCCCAGTGATTTTAGTTTGGATCCCAGGCCACTGTGGGATTAGTGGCAATGAGCAGGTAGACACATGGGCAAAAGAAGCCGCTGGTAATGGAACGCCCATAAACTCCGTGTACGCGAGCGATGTCTTACCTCTTGCTTCTAAGGATTTAAGGAAGAACTGGCAGGCCCGTTATAATGAGACGTCGAGATTCAAAGGTCGCTTGTATAACAGTGTCCAACCGTTGATACCCAGTAAACCATGGTTTTTCAGGAAAAAAATCAGGCAGCACCATAAATGGGTTATATCCACGATATGCCGCCTTCGCTTTGGTCACGTATGTACGCCAGTCTTTCTGAATAAAATCCGCGTAAGAGATAACTCCCTGTGTGAATGCCGCATAGACGAGGGTACACCCGACCACATATTTTTTAACTGTGCTAAGTACCCTACATCTCTCTACGATGTATTGCCATATAAAATCCCCCGCCCTATAAATTTCAGATATCTACTAACTCTCCCTTTATCTATGTATTTAATGTATTTATGTAAGTATATTAATGTGTATAATATTAAACTATAATAATTCCCTCTTCCCCCTTATTTGGTGTATTGTTTTTGTGTCGTGTTTGTTGTGATCGTCTACAATGTGATGTTCTCTACTTGTTATAGATGGTGCTTTTAACAAAAAGAACACCTCGAAACAGATTGAAATCTTATATCCACCGGTCAATTCTATTTTTAATCGTCGTGCCTCTCTAATCACTTGACATTGGCGGAATCATCGCGTTTCGAAGGCGCGAGTCCATAGCCATTAAAAAAAAAAAAAAAAAAAAAACTATCTTAAATTGAATAAATTTGTTTTATTGAAAATGGCGCCTCAACTCTCAAGAGTTGAAAGGAAGCGAATAATTGCGCTTAGAAGAAGTGGTTACAGAGTAAAGGATATTTGTGACCAAACTGGCGTAACGGTGAGTTATTTTATTTTGTTCTATTTATTAAAAAATATAGCTTTAGAATCATCATCATCATCAGCTTGTCTCAGTCCACTGCTGGACATAGGCCTCCCCCAATGTTCGCCATTTCACCCTGTTTGGCGGTGTGAAGATTGTGTTTACGAGAGTGAAAGATGCAGATTTTATGACGATGAAAGTGAGTACACAGAAGATGATGTGAGTGAATGTTGTAAGAGCGGCGAGGATGTAGATGTTGATGGATGTTTGCACGAGGAGCCAGAAGTGAGCACGACTGAACAGCTATCTGAGTCGGAAAGTGAGTGAGGCGAACAATCCAAAGAGAGCATGAGCGTGGAACTTGAACAGCAGCTGGAAGATAAAAACATTCAGCGAACAAAGATTTAAATCATAGATATGCCCTCGCCATACTTTGACCGCGCCGATTTGAGTCGAACCTTTTTTTTTTTTTTTTTTTGTTCACGCAGAGTGAATGCCGCCTTATGCACACCCGGCCGCTGGAAGACGACCAGGTCGTGTGGGGCTCTCCCCTGGATTGGGCCTCTGCTAATCAGAGGCCGTTCAAGGGCATACCCACTAAACACTCTGCGACTTTTCCCGGCAAATCCAGGCTCGGGGTGGGAAAGCGGGAAATAGGACCAACCTCATCACCGCAGACCCACCCATGGACAGCAAGGCACGCCAGTACGGCCTCTTTCCGACGCCCGGGGCTTAAAGCCCCCAGAGCAGCTCCCACTGCCCTCCGACAAAGCCCCAACCGGGCGGCGCCCGCATCGCTGGATTGCGATACGGGCGTCGCGGGCATGGGCTCCTGCAGAACTCTCCACAAACCCACACCTTGCTGGCTGCAGGGCAAGGTGGGGGAGAGTGCCTGCAGGCTTCCAAAAAACTGCCCCACCAGACAGCCCCACGGCCGGCTACGCTGGATTGCGCAGTCGGTCGCTGGGTGGAGAGGTGGGGTTAGCCGGCCTTTGCCGCATCCCACTGGCTGTGGGACGCAGCGCAGACCAGCAACTAAAGACCCCCACAAAAGATGTGGGGGGTGGCGCCCGAAGGCGCCCCACTCGGTGGGGCCCACGTCAAGGTGCGCCCAAAGTGGAGAAGATCCTCACAGGGCGCCGGACAGGGCCCCGGCCCAGACAGAGCTGGGCCTCAAAGTGCAGCTGTCAGCCGTCGGGTAGCAATATGGCGATAAGCCAATTGCTACCCGTCGTTGCCCAGGGACACCAGGACCCCTCCGGTAGCAGTTCCAAACAGAAAGAAAATACTACCGGGGAGGCCACACGAGGAGGTCGCCGCACCGTAGTCCCCATTTGAGTCGAACCTCAAATAACCTAGTGTAACTCAACTGGGATTAGTGCGTTATAGTTGCCGTTTGCACACGGTGACAATTGGACGATACAGCTGCCTGGATTTTAGACAGGAAAAAGCACTCAAAATGCCTTCATGTGCCTTTTTATTGTGCAAGAAAAATACTACAAATTCAAACGAAGCGAATGGTGTAACATTTGACTCGTAAGTATTTATATTTTATCAATTATTTAATTTATTTTATTTTGTTGACAAAACATCAAAGTCTGATCGGCCAACGCGTGACAGAGAGAGTAGTATTGGCAATTAATGTGAGACAAAAAGAGACAACATCATTATCTAGGTGACCAATATACTTTGACCCGCTGTAGTACTCAGAACTCAGTTGATAACAGCTCATTTGTTAATGGTTTACAATAACCGAGAAAAGTACGGTAGCGTTCTATAACACAGTGCTTAAGCTACTTAGTATGGAGTCAGGACATTAAATGTGGGGTTGTGTTAATTTATTAATTAATTATTAAATTATAGTAGATATTACTCATAATTTTTCTTAAGGAATAGTAGGGCAAAGGCCTTTATCATAGAAATCAAGTCATAGCTACTATGATGGGATTAGGCATAGTCACCACCCTTTATTCGGTTTGGTGATCAAACCCGATCAAATAGATAAATGTAGTGTAACATTTAGAAATAAAATATCCTATAAGTAAAATTGATTTTAAATTTAGGAATTGTTTTATTTTTAGTTCCCAGTATGAAAATTTTGCTGACCGTAATTTATCCTCATACGAGTAGATAGTGACTTTCGATGACACGTACACGTCATGTCATCAAAATATTGCCTCGTTTTTAGGTGTCAGGGCATATCTATGATTTAAATCTTTGTCAGCGAAGTTATAATCATTCAGACGTTGTGATGATCGATGACATTAGTGTCAAGCCGTTGCGAACAAAAATGCCAATGTGATGACAGAAATGACAGCAAAATAAAGAAAAATAACGACGAAGAAGTTTTGATCGAAAAAGAAGTTTGCAGTCTACGACGGATAACAAGAGGACGTTCCGCAGGACAAGGAGGAGGGGTAGGCAGAAGCGAAAGAGGACACCAGCCGATAGTAGGTGGCGTGGAGCTAAATTTAAACAGTTAACGGTAAAAGATTATAAGAAGAGGAAGAAATTTTTTGATGCGTATGTTTTTATTAAGATGTGTTTTATGTTATGTTGATTTTTATATAGTTGTAAACAGTTTTTAAGGTGTATGGAAGATGTATGAGGGCAGTATGAGAGCAGTATGAGAGCAGTATGAGGGCATACTGAATGCAGAATGGCCGAGTGTGGTATGGGCGATCGGTAGATGCATGATATGGAACGTGTAAAGAACGATGTTTGAATTAGGATGACGTGTGAGAGTGAGGGAGAAGACGAATGGCCGCGGACGACGGAAGATGTAAAGACGGGAAGAATATTATTGTTAAATACAAGAAGATATACTAAAACCTGTAGGCCTAACATGCGCACCGCGACAAAATTTTGTCAACTCTCGTTGTCGAGAGCGCATCTCTCTATCCCGCTCATCGCTCAGTCAGGTGAGCGAGACGCAACTTGCGCCGACAAAATATCTCGTGGTGCGCATGTTAGCCCGGCTGGTTTCCTTGCCCCACCCACCACATATATATATATATATGCCCCACATATACAGGGTGTAACAAAAAGGGGGTATCAACCATAATAGATAATAATGTGTACCTTATGTAGATGCTATGTGCAAAGTTTCAAATTTGTTAAAAATAATTTAGAAAATCTTACCATAATTAATTTATTAACCTTTGACTGGTGACATGGTTTTTGTGTAACGTAACTGGTGACGCGCGGCCTGAGAAGCCGCTGGTGTTAAAGTGTCTAAAGCATCGAAAGTATATACGCTAGCTTACCTCAGTTTTCAAAAACAGTTGATTAATGTATAAAAGGATAAAATAAAACCACCCAATAGACTCTGAATGTAATTTTTAATTATTAACATGCTATTATAATGAAAGTAGGAACAAAAATTAAAATCCTAAGGATGAGATCAATAATCACACAAAAAAAAATTAAATCAACATAATTATAACAAAAATACTTTTTTTCCTTATAGTTAAGATACTCTAATCAACAAAAAAAATATTCTTCTAATCACAGGTATCATTTAAAAAAACTGACATTGGTCAAACTTTGGTATTTTTATTGACAGTCGGGGCATAATTGTTTGGCACATTGCAAGCACACATGTTTTTTACATGTATTACATTGGTAATTTGATTTGCGATTTAATTTAGGAGGACAACTGGCACAGGTTTTTCGTGTTTTCGGCCTATCCTCTAAGTTTTGTGGTTCAGGTGGCAAATCAGAACCCAAAATACGCGCTAAGTTGACGCGTATATCGCGTGGAATGTGAACATTATAAACTCTGCGCTGCATGTGTGATAATACCGCAGTTCTAGCCAAAATTTTAATGAATTGTCCTCGATCAATAGCATTGACACCATCAGCTTGATATAAAACATGTGCATTCACCGTACTTATGTCCAACATTCGATAAAATATAACCATGGGCCACCTTCGCGTTCGGCGACTGCAGGTGTAGATGGAGCATTTTTTATCGATCTCGTCCACCCCTCCTTTTGTTGAATTGTAATAGGCGATAATTTCAGGTTTGCCCGTATTTTCATCAATAGACTCACAATGATGCATTGAAGAAACTAAACACACACCTTTATTTTTCTTAGGTACGTGAGAAATCAAAGTCATTTGATTGGTAAATCCATAGAGTGTCGATCCTACATCTCTTGATTTAGATGGCAAAAATTCTTTGGGAATTTCTCTTTTGTTTTTTTTTAGAGTACCCACACATGTCAGACCTCGTTTTTTTAGAGCGTCAACCAATTCAATGGACGTGAACCAATTGTCGAACGTTACATTGCGGTTACTTTTTTTTTTTTTTTATAGGATAGGGGGCAGACGAGCATACGGATCACCTGATGTTAAGCGATTACCGTCGCCCATGAACACCTGCAACTCCAGGGGCTTCACAGGTGCGCTGCCGGCCTTTTAGAGCGAGATATGCCCTTTTCTTGAAGGTTTGTAGGTCGTAGTGGTCCGGAAATACCGCAGGTGGCAGTTCGTTCCATATTTTTGTCGTACGCGGCAGAAAGTTCCTGGCAAAGCGCACAGTAGTGGACTGCCAGCCATCCAGATGAAATGGATGGAACTGCTGCCGCGTGGAACGATGTCGAAACGAGGCGGCAGGAATCAAACCGAACAATTCCTCGGAGCACTCCCCATGGTATAAGCGATAGAGAATGCACAAAGACGCAACATCTCTCCGCAGCGCCAAGGGGTCAAGCCGACTAGTGATATCCCGGCAATCGACGATTCGAGACGCTCTCCTCTGGATCCGGTCTAGAGGAAGAAGCTGGTACGCAGGTGCTCCTGCCCAAAGATGAGAGCAGTACTCCATATGCGGCCGGACTTGCGCCTTATATAGCTGAAGGCGATGAGCCGGAGTGAAGTACCGTCTCGATCTATTTAGCACGCCAAGCTTCTTTGAGGCTAATTTAGCCTTGCCCTCTAGATGGTCCCGGAATTGGACTTCGCTCGATATGTCGATACCAAGTATACCAATAGTGGCTGAGGCATTTAAGGGGGTGCTCTCAAAATTAGGAAATGCGACCCAAGGAATCTTTTTTGCGGTGAACGCACAAACTTGTGTTTTGCTGGGGTTGAATCGGACCAAGTTAAGTCTACCCCAATCTGAGATTTCGTTCAAACATGCTTCCATCTCAGACACAAGTTTGTTTCGGCTCTCGATGACGTTTTCCCGAGAAATGTTAGCGCAGCCGTTGTAAAACGCATCGCCCGTACTGTCATCCGCATAGCAATGAATATCGCGTTTATGCAAAATATCATTGATATGAAGAAGGAACAGTGTGGGCGATAGCACACAGCCTTGCGGGACTCCAGCATTTATGGACATAGTGTCGGAGCATTCACCGTCAACTAAGACCTTGATGCTTCTATGTTCCAAAAAGCTAGAGACCCATTCGCATAATTTCTCGGGAAGCCCATAGGAAGGAAGCTTCGCGAGAAGCGCCTTGTGCCAGACCCGATCAAAGGCCTTCGCAATGTCCAGACTAACCGCCAATGCCTCTCCCTTACTCTCAATCGCCTGTGCCCAACGGTGAGTCAGGAAAGTCAGCAAATCACCAGCTGACCGACCCTGGCGGAAGCCGTACTGTCGGTCGCTAAGCAACTCCTGACCCTCGAGATACCGAAGGAGCTGGCTGTTAATTATGGATTCCATAACTTTTGAGAAAAGGGAGGTTATGGCTATCGGTCTATAATTGGACGGATCTGAGCGGTCGCCTTTCTTGGGGATCGGGTGGACTAAGGCCGTCTTCCAGGACGTCGGGACAACGCCAGAAGAGTAGGAAAGCCGAAAGAGTCGCGTGAGTACCGGTGCCAACTCCGGAGCGCACATCTTTAGCACAATGGGTGGGATTCTATCGGGCCCACTCGACTTGTGAACGTCTAGAGACATGAGGGCTAAACGCACCGAGCGTTGGTGGAAGCGGATGTCGGGCATACACCCATCGCACTGCGGTATGCTCGGTGGTACCTGGCCCCCATCATCTAAAGTCGAGTTGGACGCAAAGAGTTTTCCCAGAAAGTCGGCTTTCTCTTTTGCGCCATGGGCTAACGAATCATTTCCCGTGCGCAAAGGAGGAAAAGACGGCATGCAGAAATTACCTTCGATAGCTTTGGCGAGAGACCAGAACGCACGTGTTCCCGAAGGAAGACGTTCAAGTCTCTCGCCGATTCTACCGATGTGCACCGACTTCGCTCTTGCAATGTCTCTTTTGAGGGACCTGGAGGCGAAGTTGTACTTCTTTTTGAGGGCGCTGGTATTTTCATCCCCCGTCGCCACCGCATCAGCCCAGGCTTGGTAAGCTTCCTGCTTCTTACGAGAAGCTTTTCTGGAAGATGAACCAAACCAGGGCCGAAATCTGCCACCGATAGGAACCACAGAAGACGGAATGAAAAGTTCCATTCCCTGCAACACCACATCGGTAACAGAGTCAGCAACGACGCTGGGATCATCCGGCAAGAAGCACACCTGCCTCCAAGGGTAGGATGCAAAAAAAGACCGCATTCCATCCCAATCTGCTGACCTATAGTGCCATACACGGCGCCCGCGTGCTTTCCGCGGTCGAGCCAAGTCTGTGAGTGGCACTTTACTACGGACAAGGCAATGGTCCGAGGAGCCCAGTGGAGCAACAACGGATACGTTGTAGCCGTCCGAGTGAGAGGTCAGCAGAAGGTCCAACAGTGAAGGAGCATGGCCGTCCACATCTGGGATTCGTGTGGGCGTGGTAACCAGTTGTGTCAGTCCATTTGCAAGAGCGAAGTCGTGAACAGATCGACCTGCGTAATCAGTTTTACTGGACATGAGCCAGTCGGCGTGGTGGGCATTAAAATCGCCAAGGAGAATGATTTCCGCAGAAGGGATCTGCTGCTGCACAATGTCCGAAGCCATCTGGATGCGCTCAAAGAGTCGGTCAGTTTCGGTGTCACCGCTATGGGACCTGTAAAGGCACGCATAAACGCGAGGGTGGTCGTCGCTGTCTACACGGAGCCATAAAATAGATAGGTCCCGACCTTCAAGATTGCTGAGGCGACGAGAGCTGATATCGTCTCTGACGTACACACACACTCCAGCCCTAGGTAAAAAGGAATGTTCTAATCCATACCCAGGGTAGGTAAGGTAGGACGTGTCCGCTGGAGACGATATCTGCGTCTCAGTCAGAAAGAGCATAGCCGGCTTTGCTGTCTCTAAATGGTGGTGTACAGCATTCAGGTTGGAATGTAGGCCCCTTATGTTACAAAAGTCCACATCTAGTGTGGCAGGGGGTGCCTTGGTGTTCTTGCTCTTAGCCCCAACATTAGTGGACACAGTTTTGCCCCCCCCAGAATACGAAGGGCAGCCTGGGCGTCCAAGCTCAGGCGCAGATTGTACTGAGCGTGGACGTCCAGAGAGGGATTCTCCAACGCTGGCGCAGTTGGTACCCTCCTGGGGTAACTTCTTGGTTTTCAACTGTGCCATAGGGGGGAGGGGGATTTGGGCTTCCGGTGATCTCACTCACTCGGCGAAACACAGCACAAGCGCTGCTTCACGCCGGTCTTCTGTGAGGCCGTGGTATCTCTCCGGTCGAGCCAGCCCATTCGTGCCGAAGCGTGGCTCTCCCACGGACAAACTACCGTGTATAGGTTTTGTCAAACGAAGCACTGCTTGTGATGGAACTAAAAACTTCTTTTCTTCGTTTGTCAACGTTTCACCATCAGACCCCTTACCGCAGTAAATATAGCCATTATAAAAATAATTAGTCTTGGCATCGCACATACACATCATCTTCAAACCGTACTTCGATGGTTTATTTGGCATATACATAACAAAATAAGAGCGACCTCTGAAAGCTATCAACATTTCATCGATAGTTGCACATTCTCCAATGTTGTATAGGGATTGGCAGTTATGCACAAATATTTGGAATATGTTGGAAATTGCTGCTAGCTTATCATTCTCTTTTCTTTCTTGTCGGTCTACTCCATTATCAAACCGCAAGCATAACAACAAATTGAGAAACCTTTTTTGTGACATTACAGATCTAAAAATGTCTCTTCCTGTCCCATCAGTTGCAAATAAGTATTCACAACTTTCGTGATTCGATTTGAACACAGCTGTATACATAAGAAGACCAAGGAATGCATGCAATTCGATCATATCTAGATCTTGTAATTCAGGACGATTGTCTCTGCTGTACTTCAATTTGAGTTCACGAATTTTCTCATTTGTCCATTTCAATATTTCTTCTAAGATATCCAGACTCATTATTTTCTGCCATAGAGAAAAAGGATTTCTTTCGTCATGTACATCTAATCTTGTCTCTGGCATTCGATCTATAATATTATGATGGCTTGTTCGCACTGCTCTGTTTGGCGGATATTTTGCCCACTTGAACCTATTTTTGCCAACGAAACATCTAACTAACCTCGATAAAGGTTGATCATCATTGTCGCTTTCTGATTGCTGATTTTCTTGAATTGGTTCTTCATCTTCAGAAGCACTTTCTTCGCTATTCGAGTCGTGATCACTTTGCTCTGGGATGAAATTTTCGGGAACATTTTCTGCTTCCGACCCACTTGAATCTTCCTGTGCCAGACACGCTTCAATTTGAGTATTTGACAGTACATTTAGTACTCCCGACTCCCTGCGCTTCTTTTTTGGTGGCGAAGAATTACTCATTTTTAGTTATTACCGTAAAAACACGAAAAAATAATACAGCAAAATTACGTTAAAAAGTTACGTCAGTGGTGACGTACGGTCTGAGAGACCGCTGCCGAACTTTATGTGGTTGTGATTTACCAATATAGGGCAATACGACGCAACTGTCACTGTCAGTGGCGTGGACGCAACTAAACTCGCAGCTACTCAGACGTTGAAACAAAGGAAGCGCGGGGAAGGGGGTGAAATGACGTTTCACTGACACAGCTCGGCCTGTGAGACCGCTTGTCACCAGTTAAAGGTTAAGTTTTGTATGTAAACAAATGTGGCACAACACTATTGAGTTCACTGCCCTCATACATCACATTTCGCGCCCTTTACAATATTCTCCTTGCGGCTCCTGGTCGCCTGGTACCGGCAGCGCTCGCGCGCGCCTCTCGCACGTAGGCAGGCGAGTTACACGTGTAGGTAGGTACGGCGGCAATCGTCAAAGCTAAGTTTTCGGCGCGGCGCCGCTCGGCGGCATCGTTAGACGAATCGCCTGCTCTTGGCGGCCCGTGCTTCATTTGGCAACTGTAACAAATAATAATGATACTAAATTACTAGTGTTAGAAGTTATTTTGCCATATTAGCAAATTTTGTTTCTAGGTCCATATCAGCGCTTACATAATTAATTAGAAAATAGGTAGGTACATACATACTGATTCTTTTATTACGATTAGTTAGGTGAAAAACTAAGTGTTTATTGTATTTAGGATAGTTAAAGGCGGTAACACATAAAAAGTCTCCTAGAACTTCTTAAGAAAGAAAGTAGGTAATAGCTTAGGTACTTACGTTCAAAGAAATGGTTCGAAATGTCGACCTTCTCGTTGAATGCACAAACCGGCTCGTCTGTAACTGGACGCTCTGGTGTTCCGCAGCATTTCTGGCGTCACAGTGATGAAAGCGTCGATAATGCGTTGCTTCATTTCATCTCTGGATGAGCACTGGACTGCATACACTATGTTTTTTATGTAGCCCCATAAAAAAAAGTCCAATGGAGTCAGGTCCGGGGAGCGCGCTGGCCAAGCAATATTAATAAAGCTGTACCGTACCACTCGCAAAATGACACGCGTGGTAAAAAGTCAGCAGGGATCAGCTCTTGCGTTTTGCTGAAGTGATACGGGTGCTGGCCATCTTCGTCTATCACTCGCCAAACTTGCATGTGGTTGCCAGCCCCCAATGCCAAGGCAGCCCGCCGCGTACTCGTCCGCGGGTTACTCTCAAAGTGCTCCAGTACGGCTTCTTCAAAATCTGGATCTTGTGTAGATGGACGGCCGCTCGAAGTTCCTGGATGGAACGATCCAGTTGTAAACAACCGGTGCGTCAGACGTCTGAAGCAACGCAATGAAGGTAGTTCCCTACGATCATGTGCTGGTCTACCTTCAATAAACCTGTGAAAGTACAGGTCCCGTGCTGCACTCAAGTTACCGTCGGTAGCACCCACCCAGAGAATCATCTCATAGTAATCCCGATTACTTAGAGACATAGTCACTTATCACAACACAACCACAAAAGTCACTTACAACAACCGAAAACCTAGGATATACGTCTGAACAATCACACTAAGGCGGATGGAGAGCGACTGTCTTGTAAATCCCCGCACACCTGCTGCGCGTGCTTTCTTTTTACCGCTTCCGACTCCTAGCATCCTAGTACTAGGGTGGCGGTCCTAATAATTGTCACTTAAAAATAAGAGAAAAAAGTGATACCACGGCCTCACAGAAAACCGACGTGAAGCACCACTGCGCATTGTTTTGCCGAGTGCGTGAGGGCACCGGTTAATAAGGTATCTTTCATCGCGTAAGAGGTATGGATTGAATGTAAAAGAACGTAAAAATTCAATAATGGTAGGTACGTATGGTGGAGTTAAACCACGAACCCGAATGTTTTGAGGTTTCTGAAATACTTTTTTAACGTGGGAGGGCCATACTGCGGCATGAATTGACCGGAGTGATACCACGGCCTCACAGAAAACCAGCGTGAAGTGACGCTGCGCTGTGTTTCGCCGAGTGAGTGTGGGTACCGAAGGCCCAACAACACTCTCTCCTCTCCCCATTCCATATTCCCTTCCCATACAAGTTCGCCGGCGCAATTGTGGGGCCCTTGGTCTTACAGATAGTGATACCACAGACTCACAGAAGACCGGCGTGAAGCAGCCCCTGTGCTGTGTTTCGCTGAGTGAGTGAGGGTACCGGAGGCCCACTCGGGGGGAAGGGGATAAAAGGTTGGCAGCGCACTTGTAACTCCACTGGTGTTGCAAGTGTCCATGGGCGGCGGCAATTGCTTACCATCAGGTGATCCGCCTGCTCGCCTGCTACATATCACATAAAAAAAAAATACTTAATTGCCTTTTGAAACAAAAACACCATAATTTTGACACTTTTCATTGTTGTAATTTTTTGGTTTGTTTACCCTATTGACTGACCATGCCCACAATTTGGCGCGTAATTTGAAGGCATTTCATTGGGCGGGCGGCGAATTTTATTGATCGTGATTGGTTATCATTTTGACAATAGTATTGTTTTTGAACAATGACTGACCCCGCCCTCAATTTTGGCGGGTGATTTGATGACATTTCATTGGACGTGCGGCAAATCTTATTGATCGTGATTGGTTATCATTGAGATAATGGTATTAACATAACCATAGCTAGGATCAAACATAAATTAGGGTTCAACTTCAAAAAATACATGCCAGTTTCGATCTTTTATTGTTTTAGGTACATCGTATTATTTCTGGTGATCTTGACCAGGTTTTTGTTTGTGGAAATGTGCAGCCGCGCTTTGCCGGGCCAGCGTAGTTTTGTATGAATTCGGGTACGAATTTTTTGGTTAGGATTCGGATTTGTCGATTTCAGATTCAGACAATTTTAAATAAGTAGGTACCTACGTAATGACGTGTTCTTTCCGAGGCATTTTTTTTACTAAAATTAGGTGCTTTTATCAATACCAATGTGAAACTTAATGTGGGAGAGTCACGCTTCGGCATGAATGAGCCGGCTCGACTGGAGTGATACACTGCCTCAGAGAAAACCGGCGGGTGAAGCAGCACCTATGCTGTGTTTCGCCAAGTGATTGAGGGTACCGGAGGCCCATCTCGGGGGAAAGGGGATAAAAGGTTGGCAGCACGCTTGTGACTCCACTGGTGTTGCAAGTATCCATGGACGGCGGCAATTGCTTACCATCAGGTGATCCGCCTGATCGTCTGACATCTATCACATAAAAAACATCAGGATTTATTCACTCTTTTATTATGTGAATTTCATTGACTCTTTGCTTGTCGTGCATTATGTACCTGCTTACCTACATACTTACTACTTCTTGGTCAATGTAGGTATCTCAATCGATCGTAATGATTATTCTTGTCACGATTGTGCATGATGCAAAAAATATTGTAGAAAGGTAAATGTTTTTTTTACTATTGTTTTTAATCACTAATAAAACATCATGTTGTGATTTTAAACACGTGAAAACGATTTCACTGCAAAAATGTTTTTCTTTTATCTTTTAACATAAAAATAATGAAAATAATGTCCGGAACCAATTTCAATATTGTATTCAATGACCAGGAGCACAGCCAGGAGTGCAAGTGGCGGTAGCTATTCCAGAAGGAGTGGTCAAAGGTTAATAACCTTATCAGCTGATTGCTCACCTAGTGATGTGCGAATTGAAATGGATTTCACTAAGGATCGGATTTCAATTAACTATTAATAATCAGAATATTAACTTGGAAGGTTAAAAACTCGAATATGAGATTTGTAAAGTTTGTCAGAACCGGTTCTCTTTGGGTTGATACCCCCTTTTTGTTACACCCAGTATATATAGTATAATCAAAGTTGGAGACGAACAATTGCTTTAAAAACTTTGCTGCTACTCGTACCTTCTTTGCACACCTGCATATATAATAATACCTAAGTATTGTAAACATTTACGATTACGTCAGTGATTTTTAAAGTGATGTAACCGAACAATTACCTTCACAATAGATAATTTTTATCAGAGAGATTAAAAACTTAAACGACATTGTCCGTAAAAAAGTGTTTAAATTAGTTTTAAAGTTACATATTTAGACAATTTCCTTTGTTGTAGATTTCAATGGACACCGTGCGGCGGAGGAAGCCGGAAAAAAATGTTGCCGCTCGCAAATTTTTTAACAAATTACCACAAACCCTTGTTGATTTACCCATACAAAAATTTAAATCTCAAGTTAAATCTTATTTGATGGCAAATGCCTATTACACAGTTGAAGAATACCTAAATGACAAGAATTTGTGGAAATGATAAACTGTTCACCTACACTGTGTTATAAAATGTTAATTTTATTAAATTCTTAAAAAATTTTATGATTAAAATCTGAAAAGATTTAAGTTCTACTGAGTTTCTTCTGATTCTTCTCGGTGGAATAATAACCTTCCGAATAAGCGGTAGGTAGATTATAAAATTTGACATTCATAAATGGACGCAAATAAGCAATAGTGTGTTAACCCACGTGACTGTCATTCCGAGAAAATGGCGTTTGAAAATTCAGAACAAGTTTTAAATACTTTGTATGGAGATTTTTTAAAGTTGGACATGTTTGATGATAAATTAAAGTTAATTACTTTATTTAACTCATTTTATTTTAAATAATAGAAAAATATAGTCGTTATTACGAGAAATGACAGATTTTTTTATAGCAAAACTTTATATAGCTTATTTACACCTAATAAAACATTTTAAGAGACATAGAATGTTTTTGCTAAATAACCAATTGAACTTGGTAGATTTTTTTTAATGCGTTAAGTGCTTTGAAACACTTTTGTAAAATTAAAAACCGTTTTTGAGTAGGTTTAAGAAACAAATCATGCCTCTTGAGTTGTTATTGAATATTGTAAAAAGTATTTGAGCGGATAGTTTAACACTTAACTTATCCGCTACCTAAAAGATCATTCGCTACTCCATGACCGACAATATGGTTTTAGACCGAAACGCTCCACAGGTGATCTTCTAGCGTACGTATCACACTTCTGGGGAGATGCTATAGCGAAGTATGGTGATTGTTGGAGAGCCACGCTTCGGCATGAATGGGCCGTCTCGACCGGAGTGATACCACTGCCTCACAGAAAACTGGCGTGCACCTGTGCACGCCGAGTGTGTGAGGGTACCGGAGGCCCACCCGGAGGGGGGGGGGGGGGGGGGAAGGAGATAAAAGGTTGGCAGCTCACTTGTGACACCACTAGTGTTGCAGGTGTCTATGATCCGCCTGCTCGTCTGCCTGCCTCCCCTAATAGTCTCCATTGGACTCTATTTGTAGCAATGGTTCGCCAATGGTCGGAGAAGTGTTCCAAGTCATCACTTGTCTACTACCAATCACATAAAAAAAAACTCAAGCATCCTTGATATCGTCAAAGCTTTCAACCGTGTTTGGAATTGTTCGCTTCTCTCCAAACTTCCAGGTTACGGCCCCAAAACCTCGCTTATATGCGATTGGGTTGCGGGATTTTTGGTGGGTTGCAGGATTCAAATCAAATCAAATCAAATCAAAATCACTTTATTCAATTTAAGTCCTTTACAGAACATTTATGAATGTCAAATTTTATAATCTACTGCTGATTCGGAAGGTCAATTTCTACCGAGAAGAATCAGCAAGAAACTCAGTAGAACTTAATCTTTTCAAATTTGTTATCATAAAATTTTTAAAGAATTAAATAAAATTTAAATTTCATAATACATAACACTGTGTAGGTGAACAGTTTATCATTTCCACAAATTCTTGTCATTTAGGTATTCTTCAATTGTATAATAGGCATTTGCCATCAAATAAGATTTAACTTTAGATTTAAATTTATATATGGGTAAATCAACAAGGGTTTGTGGTAATTTGTTAAAAATTTTGATGCTCATTCCGACAAATGAATTACCAATTTTATGAAGTCTGAGATTTGGAACAGCAAGTTTGTGTTTATTTCTGGTGTTTAGGCTATGCTTATCAGATTTCTTCGGTAATAAATTGAGATTTTTATAAACATACATTATACAGTCAAAAATATACTGTGATGCTAATGTTAAGATGTTGATTTCTTTGAACAAATTTCTAAGCGAGTCTCGTGGTCTAAGTCCGTATATGGCTCTGACGGCTCGCTTCTGTAGCACAAATATGGCTTGAATGTCAGCCGCAGTTCCCCACAAGAGTAGACCATAAGACATGACGCTATGGAAATAACTGAAATATACAAGTCTTGCTGCTTCAATATCGGTCAGTTGTCTTATTTTTCTGACTGCATATGCAGCTGAACTGAGTCTTCCAGCCAGAGCTGCAATATGAGGGCCCCATTGTAATTTTGAATCTAGCCTAATGCCCAGAAATACAGTAGAATTAATAACTTCAACATCTTCATTGTTCATATTGATCCTAGTGCTGACCTGTCTTACGTTGGGCAATGTAAATTTAACACATTTAGTTTTTTTAGCGTTTAGAAGCAAATTGTTTACAGTGAACCAATTTAGCACTTGGGTGAGAGCATTATTATTTACATCGTCAAAGTTATCTTTCTGTCTATTAGTTTTAAAAATTAAAGAAGTATCATCTGCAAATAATACTATGTCACACAAGTCTTTAGTAAGGTAAGGAAGGTCATTTACATATATAATAAACAGTAAGGGCCCTAATATCGAGCCCTGGGGCACTCCCATGTGTAAGAGGGCACCGGAAGAGTCAATTCCATTAACATTGACTTTTTGAATTCTATCACTTAGGTATGACCGTATTAAGCTCAAAGAGCTGTCTGTGAGACCGTAATGCTGTAGCTTCATTAATAATGTTTGGTGATTAACGCAGTCAAATGCTTTAGAAAGGTCGCAAAATATACCTACAGCATCTTGCTTATTTTGCCATGCATCAAAAATGTGCTTGATGAGTGCAACTCCTGCATCAGTAGTAGATCTGCCCTTAGTAAATCCAAATTGTTTATTATGTAATAATTTATTGAGATTAAAATGACCCAATAATTGATTGAATATAATTTTTTCAAATATTTTACTAAGGGCTGGTAGGATGGATATCGGTCTATAATTAGATGGGTCACTTCTATCACCTGATTTGAACAGTGGTAGAACCTTGCTATATTTCATCAAATTTGGAAATTGACCGATATCTACGCATTCATTAAATATAACAGCTAAATAAGGGGCAATAATGTTTATTATATTTCTTAATATTTCTACTGATATACCCCACAAATCTTCTGTTTTCTTTATATTTATATCTTTAAAAGTTTTAAGTATAGTTTCCGAGTTGATGTGGTGGAAACTAAAAGAAGTTAAACACTCATCTACACTCGATCGAAGATGACAATAAGCAAGCTGAGGGCTAGAATTTAAATGACTAGTAGTAATAAGGGGTACATTAGAGAAGAAGGATTCAAACGCCTTTGCCACTTCAACATCCTCATTAAGTTGTTTACTATCAATTTTTAGAGAGTACTTGTGATCTTGAGTAGTATTTTTACAAGTCTCTTTATTAATCATATTCCAAGTGGTCTTTATTTTATTACTAGAATTTCTAATTTTTTCTTTTAAGTAATTAGCCTTTGCCATTGCACATACTTTTTTAAATAGTTTAGAGTAGTTTCTAACATATTCAATTATTTGAGGATCATTCGTGTTTGCTTTAGTATCATATAATTTGAATAAAGTGCGTCTACTTTTAAAGATGCCTTTGGTAGCCCAATCACTAAATTTAGTTTTAGTGTTATCTACTTGGACTTTTTTCTTTGTAAAAATTATTTCAAATTCCTTTTGAATGACATTAAATAAAGTATTGTACAGCTCATCAATATTACTGTTCTTACCAGCTTGCATCAGGGAAACCTTGTGTTCAACATTTCCCTTAAATTTTTCCACACGACTGGTGGTGATTGGCCTATAGACAAAAACGGAGGGAGCAGTTGCATGACGGTGTTCAAAAACAGCTATCTGTCCCGTATGGTCAGAATTGACAAAATTAATTATTGATTTTTCAATTACCTTACAGTTACAAAAAATATTATCAATGCAAGTAGCTGAAGTGGGGGTAACGCGTGTAGGTTCAACAAAAAGGTGGCGCAAATTAAAAGATTTAAATAGATTCAGAAGCATACCCGAGCTTTGACTGTTTTCTAATAGGTTAATATTGAAATCCCCACATACAATTACTTGCTTGTTGCAATTAGTTACTTTCCTCAATACATCTTCCATGGCAGATTCAAAATCATGATAGTTACCAGAAGGAGGTCTGTATACACAAATAATGATAAACCGTTCAATCTCTACACAGGATAGTTCATTAGTTCGTTCAGTTGAGAGTGCGACTATATCTTTACGTTCCTTTGCTTTTAATGTATTGTGCAACAAAATAAGTGACCCACCTCTAATAGCCGACTTTCTTGTGAACGCACTTATGACTGTATAATTATCAATATTAATAATAAGTTCATGTTGCCTCAACCAGTGTTCAGTTACACAGAGGACATGTATATTCATTGTATTTAAAAAAAGTTCCAATTCCAGTTCTTTACCGGAGAAGCCCTGTATATTTTGATGAATAATATTTAAATTATTAGACTTCCCCTTTGTCCCTAAATCTAATTTGCAAGAGGTATTCTCTATTGTCTCAAAATCACATTTAAATTACTTGGAACTAATTCCAATGTCTGATTACACATGTCAGGTTTTTTCTGCTCAATAGGAGCAGGTATGGTAGCCAAATTTTTGGCTGAACAATCTAAATAATAAGATAGCGAAATAGCTATTAGTCGTTTATAGTGTTTATTAAGATAGTAATTATCTTTCGTCAAATAAAAGTATTTTTTAATATAATTATTTATGTCAATAACATGAATTTTATTTACATTATATGTCAAAGTATGTAATGTCATATTTATATTATACCTATGATTATTTTCCACTTGTGGCAAGCTGTTACTATAGGGAAGTGTAAATATTACAATTTGCTTAACATTTAACCTAGTAAGAGAATCAAGGTAGTTGGATAAAATATTTTTATTTACACTTCCTCTATTTCCCACCATAATTATTAATGTGGTTTCATTGTGAAAATTTGTTTTTATTATTTTATTCATGATATCGGAAAGTGTGGCACCCGGTATACAATGATTGATCAAAGATTGTCCATTGGTAGTAAGAAGGTGTCCCATATCTTTTCCCAACTCGTCACTATACATAACAATATTACCGTTTACAGGGGGTGTATTGGTCATGCTTTTAGGTGCGGAACTATTGAGATTACAATTTGTGAACTTATGGCTATTATATGTACTATGAGTAGTGGAGGACTGATCCTTGGATGGAGTACCGCTTGGCATTAAACTATCTTCATTGGAGGGGTTTAAAAGGTCCTACATTGCAAGCATCAGCTCCCCATACTCATTTTTAGTTGAATTATATTTATGAGTCATGTTTATCAATGACTCCTCAAGCTTTAGTATTTCAGATTGAAATTTTTTAATGTTATTTTCATGATTTATCATATTATTTTCTATCAATAACGCATACATATCTAATTCATCACCTAGTTGTCTTCTTTGCTTAATACATTTCACATTATTAAAAATGCATTTTTGTTTCTTAACTAATTTCTGGGTCTTTTTAATATACCTATTTATTCTAACATATTTTTTTATTTATTTCTGCTGCAGGTACCTAGTCTCTCTTTATTATTGGATTTTAAGGTGTCATCACAAGTAAGATCTATGGTAAAGGGATCACTGTTACCCGAAGCAGACAAATGGCTGGGCGCACTACCTACTAACTCATCAAAGAGACATTGGGTTTGGGAAGTGGAAATGTCCAGTTTTTCGGATTGGAGGTGGCTTATGGTATGGTGGGCCTCTTGTAACTCGTGCTCCAGGACTGACATACGATTGAGGCCCTGGGTGTACTCCTCACTGCATTCCTTGAACCGGTCGATGATGGATAACAGTCGGTCTCGCTCGTCGACTAACAATGTGTTTTCAGTGTGCAACTCAGCCATTTCTTTCTTAATCTTATTATTATTTTCGAATGCTTTCAATAGTTCCGCCTCATTATCATCTCTTTCCCTATCCAAATGTTCATTCAACTTTCTGACTGCCTGCAATTGCTTCAAAGCCTGGTCGAGTTGCTTCGAAACGAGTTCGAGTTTATTCTCTTCCTGGCGAGCACAGGCCATGCTACGTGTGGTCATTCTGTTCATATCTACGTTTTAAGTAAGTAAACAATATCAGAAAGTAGTTTGAACACTGAAAGTAGGTTACGTCAATTCAAGACTAACCTCTTCGCGAAAGTGAATAAGTCACTGTATTAAATACACTTCGAGCTATTTCTAGTTATTTAGTCGCAAATAATTGGTAATAGATCAATAATAAAGAGATAATAATGATTCACAAGATATTACTAACTTCAAATGTCAAAAGACGCAAGGTCATCGACCGTTAGCCGGCTGCCGTATACACTCAATCACTGATAATAACACTCTGTTATGCACTAAATATTTCTAAAAACACCTTATATTACTATTGTTATGATAATAGTGACGATTTATGGACAATTTAAACGTTTTTTCGTTTCCTTCGGAAAACATCGTGAAGAAACCTGCACGTCTCTGAAACGTGTAACCGTGAATCGGATGGTCTGGTTCCCCTGCTGAAGGGTTGCAAAGGTCGGAAGGCAGTCGCTTCATTGTAATTGCCAGACTCCCCAAATCCTGGATCATTGTCAAAGCGTGCCCCGGACTCCGAAGCGACCGCTTTGGACACAACCGGGAATAACACGCTGAGATGTGGTGACTCTAGTCTCAATCGTAAAACGTGCAAAAGATACTTTTACGAACGTTTACAAATCATCTGTCGTAGGTATTCCTAAAAAAAATCTTTAGGATAATAGTTGTTTGGTCGAATGTTTTAGGCCGTATTTTTAATCGCACACTTGAAGGTAGAATTTTATTTAGCATAATTTTCTTATCCAAATTTTAATTTTGCATATTTTCGTTTAGCATATGATAATAATGAAATGTTATTGAGTAGAATTTCACTTGGCATACTATGAAGAAGGCAGAATTTTATTTAGGATAATTTTATTAAGTCGAACTATTATTTGGTAGAATTTCACTTGGCATACTTTGAATGACAAAATTTCATATAGGATATTTTTAATAGCATATCGCTCTTTACAATAGTATACTTATAATCCTACTATACTATTATAAAGGCGAAAGTTGTTGTAGATGTTTGTTACTCTTTCACGTAAAAACTACTGAATGGATTTGAATAAAACTTTACCACTATATAGCTTATACATCAGAATAACACATAGGCTACAATTTTTGAGGTTTCTACGAACCTGAAGTCCACGCGAACGAAGTCGCGGGCAAAAGCTAGTTAAATATTATATTACTGTAATATATATTAAATAAAATTGTAATATTTATTATAATAAAATTGAATATTACTGTTTTGTCAAAAACGAATCGCTGCATAACCGACTCCACGTAGTCTTGTCTGCCCTACCCCTAGATGTAATACAACCCCGCGTAAGCGCGGAGGGGTGAGGCGGCCCGCGAACTGAGGAGCAGATGGTTTGTTAGTCTAAACTGCGGTGATGAGCGAAAACCCTCTGCAACGATGAGCTGTGAGTGGGATCACCGAAACGTCGCAGCGCCGGAGCCGAGACAGAAATCATGCTTGCATTCCCGAGAACGACACGAGTCTTTGTGAGAAAGTTGCAGCAGCAATAAGCATTATCTTCGAATTCTTCGAAAATTTTATTGATTACAAAATCAATAAAATTTTCTGTTCTACGATTTTTGTAAGAAATACGAAATTATTCTATGAATATAATAAATGTCAATTTAATGAATTTTAATTTATTATCATCACAATGTGATCATATTTATAATTGGCGATTCATATGTCATATATATGTCACGAGCAAGAATCATCTGCGACGATAAGCTCGCGTGGGACCGCCGAAGCCTTGCAGCACCGAAGCCGTGACAGAATCAATGCATGCTGCATACTTGAATGCCTGCATGCATGCCCCGTTGCATGCATGCTTCACCTGAGCCACATTACTTGTCAAATTAATGATTGAAAATCATAATAGAAATACATTTTTAAGTAATTGTTGTATAAACTTATTTGTCTTTTAATAACATAGAAAATGTGGCGAAACGTTTTCGCTATAATGAAATTCGTACTAAAAAAATTCGAATTTAATATAGGTAACCATAAGAAAAGTATGCCTAAGGATGATTCTAAATGTAAACTTTCTGCGTATAAAAGTTCAGTCGTTTCATAATTATGGATATTGAACTTACCTTAGGCATACCTAAAGATGATTCAGCCTTACAAAATTATGCGTTTTAAGTTATGCTTAATGATACGAGCCAAAATATTTTCGACGAAATGAAGTTTCTGCCATTCGATGTTATGCAATTCAATATTATGATATAAAAAAATCCGAAATAAAAGTAGACCCTTCTTATATCCAATTAATACACTATAGTTTTCCTGAATAAGCAAATTTACAGTCGTAGCTGAAGGTTAATGAATGTTACCTATATTGTAGGTATTCAACATCATTTACAGATTTCAAAGCAAATTCTTACAATGTTGTAAATAAAAATCGAATCGTTATCTCTAAAGTAGATGTCAAGTATTTCAAAGTGCCAAATGTCAAATTTTGAATTCCCCGCTTTAAGTAGCCCGTTTGCTTGTTAAGTTTTTCAAACATTGTCTATCTAATAATAAGTTTGGTCTTTTAGCGTAGCAAAATAAGGTTTAATTCGCGTTGCGGGCTGCACTGGGCGGCACGAAACTAGTGAAGTAGAATCTGCCCAACGCTATTTGTCTCTTTCGTGCGATTTTCTCCGTTCATCTTTCGATGCGCTCAAGGTCAAAGTGTAGTAGGTCGATGTGCTGGCCACTGTACATTGTGTCTTTTTATTATACAAAAAAACTGTTTTACTAACTAATGTGTAAGGTAACACCTCCAACAAGTTTTGGGAGGGATGAAAAAATACTTATTACATATTTTATATCTCTCTATTGAAAAGAAGAGTTCATAAGTAAATGTGACAAAAATGAGCATTTTTTACTAAATGTTGTCATTTCCCTTTCATGTCATTATAAACGGATTCCACTGTATAATAATTATTAAAAAGTGTGGTGCATGTCTTAGGTTATGATTATAATTTTATTACAATTTGGGTGCTTATTGCAAAGTTGTTTTTTTTTATAAAAACATTAGATATAGATGCAGGTAATAAAAGGTTAAGAGTAGGTACATCAAACTATAAACTTTCAAAGAAATAATAAATTTATCTTGCTTAATTAATTTTCAATGTAGGTAAATATAATTCTATAATGTAAGCTTACCATATGCATGCTGCTTCTCACGGGATATTTATTCCATCTCCTATTTTATTCTTACAATTAACTATAGGTATGTATTTTCAGTTGGTGATGAAATAAGAGACCACAATTACTCCTTGCCACCTGACAAAGTCATTGAATTAGCACCAGCTGGCAGATACGTCCATACCAGCCGGTAACTCTGAAGATTGGTATTAAATTAGATTGATGAATTTATTTTAGAAATGAATCTTCATAGTTAAAAGTGAATTTTGTGACATCCTAATTACGTCCTTCTTACTTACTTTTCAGGAGATCGCGGAACAACCGATGTGGAAATTAATGATCAAATAATGCATCATCTATTCGAAAATGTTAAGATGACGATCGAAAAATAAATGATTTTTTTGTATGTAATGTCATGAATTATTTTACACCTAATATTATTATACATCAAGAAAGTCATGAATTTTCCAAAATTCATTGTCATGACCTTCTTGACACATTATAAGAAATAAAAAACTCCATCCACCACCTATCCCACCATAATTATCTTATCGACTACGAACATCACTAAATCTCGATATCGATACCTAAATCAGTAACTTCACTAGCTCGCACGCCGCGATGCCAGCGCTTTGCGTTGCACCGTGTAAACTGATGTCAGAAATCGAAGTGTCCTATCTGTCCCCTAGTATAAAGTTATCTGTGGTCGTGCCCACACGCATTTAAATACTATGAAGTTCGTAGAAGTAACTTCAGGCTATACTCAGCCAATCAGAGCAAGGCTCAAATGTCAAGTATTTTCAAAACAATATGGCCGCTACGGTTCACGTTTCGTTGTAGGTAGATTGTCAGGCGTGGGCAGAAGGACTTTAGTAAGAATAATATTTAGAATAGAATAATATTTAGCGTAATAATCTAATAGGGTCACGTACTGCGTCCTTTATATTTGCTACATAAATATACTCACTACACTAATATTACTTACTTTATTTATCCTACTTAGCTACAATTATTTTCTGTTATAAATGTATGTACATACATTCGTAGTTTACACACGTATGGAATAGAAACTGATAGCTAGGTATTCCTGCCCAACAACAAGATTAAAATTCTAAAAACTAACTACTACTAAAGTACATTCAAATCGCTTCCATTATAATATTCTAACTAAATACATAGCCTTGCATTACTGTACATAGGTACTTTAAGTTATAGAAATATAACTAACTAAATAGGTAATAAGGTTATGCGCATGGGATTTAAGCGAAGTAATGTACGAAGCTTAACTACAATAATTCTAATTAAATAAATGCACCACTTACCCATATGTGGGGTTCGAAACACCAGGATTTATAAATATTTTTATATGTAGGATTCCTTATTAGGCTATTATAGAATTCAGCCAACAACGCAGCGTAGGTAACCAGTGACCATCTTTCTCGGTTAAAACGTAGGTTAGCAATGTAATACCATCCGTCTTATCTCGGCTACAGAAATTCTAAAACGGGACCGAAGGTGGACACAATAATAAGTCACCCGCAGGATGCCCATCGCAGGACATAACCGAGCAACAACACGACTCAATTAGCGTTGATGCAATTATTATCATAGGCGTTTGGGAAGCAAACAATAGATGTATTATTTAAACTAAGTTTGTTTTATTTATTATGTAATAAGTTATAGTTAATATTAATTAGTAAAATGAGCTATGTTATTTACTTTATTTAAGTTTAGAAGGGTCACGTTAATCGTGACAATACCCCCCTCATTAGAAAAGATTTTACCTACGTGAAATCCAATGTCTAATTGATATGAGCCAAACGTTAGGTAATGTTTTACCAAAAATAGGTTACTTATTATATACTTTCATTTTTAAATCTTTTATGTGCCAGGAGCCAATATCACGGCCATCCTTATCCTCAAAAATATACACTAGAGGGGAACTTTTGCCTATAATACGGCATTTTTCGAATTTGGGTGCAAGTTTTTTCATAAAATGTGCGCTTTTGTCGCTTTGAAAAAAACATCTTTTCCAAACGGTGTCACCTATTTGAAACTCTGCGTCCTTTCTTCGTAGGTTGTAACGTTGGGTTGTTTTTTGGTGACTATGCCACAGTGCTGTTTGTACTTTGCTGAAAATCTTCCCCAACTGCCCTAAGTTTTCTGCATAAGAGTCACGTGGTAGAAATACGATATCATTCGGAATGTCGTTATCCACATAGTGTGATCCACAGGTCACAAGTTCGCGGCCGTGAACCAAAAATGAAGGTGTGTAGCCAGTCACTTCATTTACGGAGTTGTTTATGGCGAACTGGATTTTAGGGAGGATCACATCCCAAGCTCTGTGATCGTTGTTGATAAGCATAGACACTGCCGTTATAATTGTTTTATTGTACCTTTCTACCATGTTTACTTGAGGTGTGTATTTAGGGGTAAAATGTATTTTTGGTACCTTATATTTTCCCAATAGTGAATCTAGCTGTTTGCTTATAAACTGAGACCCATTATCCATAATTAAGGTTTGTGGTATCCCGTGTACCAAAAAAACATTGTCTTCGAGAATTTTGCAGATAGCAGTTGAAGTTGCTTTTCTAATTGGAAACAAAAGGCAATACTTAGAGAAACAGCAAGAGATTACAAATATATAGCAGTTCTGTTTTCTACTATTAGGTAAAGGGCCAATCAGATCCATGGACAATGTCTGAAACGGTCGCGAATACTCCTTGGGCCTTCCCATTTTTCCCAGAGTGCCGTGAGTGGGTTGTTTATAAGCAAGGCAAATTTGGCAGTTGTTTACATATCGAACCACGTCCTTATACATTCCAGGCCAATAGTATTTTAAAAACATTCGGCGATAGGTTTTAAAAATTCCAAGATGTGCCGCTATTTGCTCCGCATGATTCGAGTTTATGATGCTTTCTCGCTGCTTAACTGGTACTACCTGCTTCCAACTAAACTCGGTAACAAGAGAGTTAGTAGATTTCATGTAACGGTATAAAACGTTTCCTTCCAATCTATAATTCGGAAATTTCGAGGGAGATTTTAAACAGCCCGTGTAAATGTTTAGGTACTATATTCTTCTTCATGTCATACTACTGATACTTGAGTAGTATGACATGAAGAAGAATTAGGGGAAGTAGCATCACCTAAAGGTGTATCTAGCTGGGAAGGTTCAGTTGATATTTCTGCTATAGGACAACGGGATAGGGCATCTGGTATGATATTATCCTTGCCTCGGCGGTGTTTTACTACGAAATTAAAAGAGGATAATCGGACACCCCACCGTGCTAGGCGACCTGACGGGTTTGATAGTGATAAGAACCACTTCAGCGCTGAGTGGTCAGTGTAGACTGAGAAGGTTTTCCCATTTTCGAGGTAACACCGCCAATGTTCTAGTGCCGTTAAAACAGCAAGGGCTTCCCTTTCTGTTACACTGTAATTTCGTTCCGCACCAGTGAGGGACCTGCTCATGTACGCAACAGGATGTTCAACGCCGTCAATAGTCTGTGATAACATAGCTCCCACACCGAAATTGCTAGCATCCGTGTGTACATCGAAAGGAAGGTCAAAATTAGGACAAGCTAAGATGGGGGCTTTTACCAGCAGAGATTTTAGATGAGAAAATGCTTTATCAGCTTCTGGTGTCCATGTAAAAGGTGGCGAGTTCTTTTTGGTAGAAGTCAGTCGATTTAAGGGACCGGCTATAGTGCTGAATTGCGGAACAAAGCGTCTGTACCATGAGGCTGTACCCAAAAATCGTTTGACTTCCTTTTTATTCGTAGGTGTCGGGAAGTTTAAAATAGCTTCAACTTTTTCTGGGTCGGTGCGTAAGCCTTGTTCATCTACAACATAGCCTAAGTAACGTAGTTGCTTGCAGAAAAACTGACATTTACTTAGATTTATGGTTAGGTTTGCGTCTCGCAACTTCGCTAAGACGCGGTTTAATAGGGTCACGTGTTCGTCAAACGTTTTGCTGATAACGATTATGTCATCAAGAAAACAAAAGACTTTTAACTCAAACTCGGGACCAAAAAGAAGATCGACTAGCCGTTGTTGAGTTGCTGGTGCGTTCGACAATCCGAAAGCAGTGACCTTAAACCTAAGTGTGCCGCGTCCTGGTACGTAGAATGCGGTTTTGTCACGATGCGCTTGGTGAATAGGCATTTGCCAGAAAGCTTTGGAAAGGTCTAGCTTTGACAAAAATCTAGCTTCCTTTAGGTTGTCCAGTATCTCGGAAATATAAGGTAGATTATAAGCGTCCTTTTTTAGGGTTCCGTAGCCAAAATGGCAAAAACGGAACCCTTATAGTTTCGTCATGTCCGTCTGTCCGTCTGTCCGTCTGTCCGTCTGTCACAGCCGATTTACTCGGAAACTATAAGTACTACAGTGATGAAATTTGATGGGAATATGTGTTGTATGAACCGCTACAAAAATATGACACTAAATAGTAAAAAAAAGAATTGGGGGTGGGGCCCCCCATACATGTAACTGAGGGATGAATTTTTTTTTTTCGATGTACATACCCGTGTGGGGTATCAATGGAAAGGTCTTTTAAAATGATATAAAGTTTTCTAAAAAACATTTTTCTTAAAGTGAACGGTTTTTGAGATATCAGCTCTCAAAGTCGTAAAAAGTATGTCCCCCCCCCTCTATTTTTATAACTACGGGGTATAAAATTCTAAAAAAAATAGAGGTGATGCATGCTAATTAACTCTTTCAACGATTTTTGGTTTGATCAAAGTATCTCTTATAGTTTTTGAGATAGGTTTTTATTATATTTGCTGCTACGGAACCCTTTGTGCGCGAGCCCGACTCGCACTTGGCCGGTTTTTGTTACTGAATTAAGTTTTCTGCTGTCAAGACAGAAACGCGGTTTGCCATCCTTTTTATTTACGACTAGTACGGGGGAGGACCACGGGCTCTCACAAGGTTCGATCACATCTAGGGCCAGCATCTCATCAACTTGTTCGATTATAATTTTTTGTTTAATTGGGGACATCCGGTAATATCGTTGCTTGATTGGGGCAGCGGTACCCGTATCAATTCTGTGGGTGATCAAGTGAGTCCTACCCAGACCATTTTTTTCAAATGATATGTCCTCAAACTGCTTAATAGTATCGTCGGCAATATTCTTTTCTACTTCGCTTAATCTCTCGTAAGGGTTAATACCTAGTTTTTGTGATATTGCCATAGTTACAGGGTCATCTTGGTGAAGAAATGTTATTTCCGGCAGGTTGTTCGGCAAAATTTGGAAGGCAGACCAAAAATCAATACCAAGTAGTAGCGGCATGTTGACTTTTGGAATTACATGAGCTTTAATTATAGCATATTTACCGTTAAAATTAATGGGCAAATTAATTATACCTAGTGATTTCATCGATTGGCCACCAGCAGCTGTAACTGTTATTGTATGCTCTTTAATTACCTTGAAACCATGCTTTGATAGTAGGTTGTGTGAGTCTTTGCCTAGTATACTGATCACAGAACCGGAATCTAACAAACCGTACATTGAGAGAGGCGCAGTTTTTCCAATATTGACTCTGATGTAAGGTTAACTGATTTAGGATGAAGGATTGTAGCTACATTATAGGTTTGGAAGAAAGTTTGTATAAAAGGTAACCAATTCTCCCAATCCATTTTGTTAAAGTTAGGGTGTTTGCTGCAATCCAGGGTAATTAGTTTTTTGAGAATCTGTGATTAGGGTAGTTGGGAGGTTTTACACAATCCGGACATGTAGGATAAGAAACATCCTTCTTTCCGCATTTAAAACAAATAAGGTACTTTGGTTCCTTGCAGTTTTTTAAGGAGTGATTGTTTGTTCGACAGCGCGGACAGTAAGGCAATCTCTTATTCTCATAACTGCTAATAGCATGTAGTGGAGCATTGTCCACCATATTAACGTAGTTATTATTATTTGTTTTTATGTGGTCATTAGGTTTTATATAAATATTGGGTTTGTATGCAGTACTGTTATATGTTTTGTTTTGTGACGATGTAGGTCTATTATAAGCAAATTCAGGTGCCAAAGTTTCTGAAGTTACCCTAGGTGGTTCGCGAAACTGTAGGTTCCTACACTGTTGATTGTCGAAATTTATGCATTGGGCACGTAGGTCATCAATAGTTTTAACACTAGGACCGTTAACTAAGGTATTAGCGTAACACGGCCTTATGTTGTGGAGTAAAATCTCCAATTTTTCCTCTTCTGTTATTCTACGATATGATCTAGAAAACATACAATGCATAATAGCAAGGTAGATAATTATGTTTTCGCCTTCGCCTTGTGTTCGTGCGCGGATTTCTGACATGAGCCTGTAGTCGTAGTCGTACAGTCCAAAGTCTTTTTTTAATAATGCCACTACCTCCTCCCAAGAATCAACACTGTCGCGAATACTTCGATACCAATGCAAAGCATTATCTGTAAATATTTCGGTAGCAAATGATAAGACCCTATCAGAACTGATATTACGGGCTTTTATGAATTCCTCAGCTTTTTCAATAAAAGCTCGAACACAGGTTTTGCCATCATATTTTAATTTGAACAAGTCAGAACTAATGCCACGATCGCCAGTAACGGCAATATTAGTAGGTGTGCCCGTTTCTCTATTGTCTGTAGCTACATTGCCCGATTGCGATGGTGTTGTATTTTTAGTGTAAATAAATTTGTTCATTTCCTTTTGATGGTTACCTAACTGTTCCTTTAGTTCCGTCAGGAGGGTGAAATCGTCAGGGGATACAGGTGATATTCTTGTAAGACGATGGTAGACATGATTAAGTAGATTTTCTGTACGCAAATAAAGATTCTTGTCAAATTTTGTAACAAGGTTTGAAATTCCATTTTGACTTTTGAGCAGACACTCCCTAACTCCACGTAAATCCTCTTTTGTATCGGGATGAGACTCTAGTATGTCCTCGGATGCAAATCCACGACATGACTTAATTATTTGTCTTCGCAATAAAATGCTGAAGGAGGCCTACACTAAAATAGTTGAGACAGGCTAAAGAAGAAGAATACCTAACAAGAAGAAAGAATGACATCTTAAGTAAATTAAAGGTTATGGACATGCCCACAATGCCCACAACAGTGGATCTGCGCTTGGATTAAAATCCGCATACAAAATCGTCGATATTGCACTAGTTTTAAACCATTTGCTAATCATTCTTGTACCCACAAAAAGTAATAATATCCTTACCCAAATAGTGTCCTTTACCCAAAGGTTGCCTGGAAGAGATCGCTCATAGTGATAAGGCCGCCTTTGTTGTACATTACTCTTAATATAACTAGTTTTTAAGTTTTATACCTCTGTTTTGTGTGCAATAAAAAGTATATTCATTCATTCATTCATTCATATCCCATTGCAAGGTTGGCGTTTTGGTGGAGTATTCCCTATCCTGCTCCCAGGCCAAATTACACAACTTCCTGCCCGCTGGCGAGACTGGGGGGTTTCCTCTCCAGCGGTGAGCAAGCTGGGACCAGGAACAAGATAAGGAGTACAGTACTGGCTGTTATCGTACTTACCTCCAAAACTAAAAGGGGTGCTCGGCTTGCAGAAATTTATAAAAAAGGGAACCTTGGCTCTGACACAGAGTGTCAGCAAAATAAAAGAAAATCCTTCTATTGGTACGGCTGTTTATTAATGCTAATTAATTGAAGGTTATTAATTATAGGCTAGGCACAATAAAAAAGAGAACCTGTACCAATTCGCAAGGAAACAGGGTCGTGAAGTTATGAATTTAAGTAAATGGTTCGTGTGGTAAATATTATTGCTACTTTTAAATTTCTTTACTCAGTCTACATGATATTAAAACACTATCCGCGGAATCACAAATTAAATCGGAGGTTCTTCGATCTGGCTCCTTATAAGAGGATAATTGATTGAGGTACCTGTTGCTGGACGTTACCAGTACGAATCCTTCGTCTTCGCCGGGACAGTCAGGCCGCAAGAATCCGTCTGGACATCATCAGGGAGCTCATCCACGAGGAGACCACGCCATCCAAATTAACGTTAAGCTTCTAGCGATTCCTGGGTAGATGCCACTGACACAAGCTATGAAATATCCTATTCATACCATCCCATCTTTAGGACAATAGTAAAGTCAGGAGACCAATGAAGTTGAAAGAAGGAGAAGAAACTAGTCAATAGGTTCTATTTAGATTCATTCAAATGAAATGAAATATATTGATATGAAATCTATTAATTAAATCCCACATCTGCAAAGAGAAAAATGCGTTTTAGAGGGCGATAGGAATTTCTCGAAGAAAATGAGAAATTAAAGCAAGCTTCTACTTACGAGGCTAATCGTTACTTAATTCTTGGCGATTAAGACCTCAGCATTCCCACCCTCGTCCAAAAGATTCAGAGATTCTTTGGAAGAAAAATGCCATCGTCAGAACACACAAAACCTAACCTTTTCGAACAATCTATTTTGACGAAATATAGAAAATAAAACAATAATTACCTACATTGGATGCTTACCACATAGTGTTGTTAATCCTTTATATAAGGTGAATTATCAAGGATTCATCCTTGAGATAAAGATCTCGTCTTTCGGTGTACCATACACCAGAACAATCCAACAAGACAAAAAAATCCATTTAGCTGTCACTGACGTCACACAAAATACGTTTCGTTTCTCATGGAGATAAATATCAAAACATTATATTATCAATATTTTACCAATCAAATGGGCAACAATTATGCGTTCAGCATTAACAATCAAGTATTATTTTGAAATACTTAATTGTAGAAACCACTAAATAACAATTATAATGAGTTGCAACAAAACGCTATTCTCACATACATTAACCAAGAAGTCTTCACAACGACCAATAGATGGCGCTTTACCACAAGTAAATTACTGACTTGATAGTAATGGCGCGTTTTGGAAGATGTCGCTGTAAACGAGTGATCTTTACAATAAATTGATAATATTATTAAGATATATTAAAATATCAAAAAATGCCACATTACAATACCCTCCCCCCTAGGGAAAGTTTCGAACAACGTTAGAAACTGCGCTGCCCTCAGCGCACTAAAACAACGAGCTTGAAATAAAGATCACCTACCAAAAGAAACAAGAATGTTTGCTTCACCAAATAACAAACAACAACCGGACTGATAGAAAATAAATATTACATGTAACAGTGTAAAACCATGCAATAAAATAAAATAAAAAATAAAAACACTATCTCTAACTATACGTTCATCTCAACCAAGTTAATAACCAACCACCAGAACTGATGTTCTCCAACCTGTAAACTCCTGCTGTCCGAGTATCTATGCTAACCCAACACTTTCACCCAATCATCATTCATACATTCCCTATCATACCTGTAAGCATCAGTTTCAATTTCACTGCCTGCCACCTGCAACCAAAACCCCTTAGAGTGAATCCTGTAATCCCAGTTCCACTCGAATCCCCTAAAGTAGATCTTGATATACAATCCTACTTATATTTTGTTTATGTATCCCTAACGAGGCGATACCAACTGTTGTATGGCTACAAGGCCAATACCAACAAAACAAACAGTGTGAACACTTGTTACACGCTGAAAAAGAACAGTGTACCTAAACACCCTAGTATTCTTCAAAATAAACAAAACAAAATCGTGACCATTCCTGCACGACAAGATGATGCTAGCCACAAACGACTCGGGCATGATCGCACCACTCTAGGTTGATGGGCCAAAAGACAACCAATACAAACCTAGGACAAAAATACTACAACAACCACGTGTGAGTATATATACATAACGAGGGGCGATCGGGGTGGGGCTCGTTATCATTGGGTTCTTCCATTTTAAAGTCAAAATAAAACCACTATGGTCTAGATTAGACGTGTATCGGATCTCACAAACACTAAAATCACAATTTTCTATTAGGATTCCACTGATGCACTCGGATTAATTGAGGAAACGCAGCGAGTTCGTTACGGGGCTGGCAATACACCTTGCTCGTTCCACTGCTACAGCAAAAGTGACCAATTTTCCCTCCAACTATCAACGTCACCGAACAACTGTCATTTTTTAATGGAAAGCCAATCGCTGATTTTTAATAAACCGCCAGACAGAGTTGCCAGCCCAGTAACAACCTCACTCAAGCTATCCGCTTGACGTTTCCGAACGTAAAATCAAACGTCAAACAGTTTTGACAGAAGAAACGTTAAAATAAATAGCAAGGTTTGAAGTCGCCCTCCGACACGGCCGTCCTGACTTCTCACACGTCCTCGTGTGAGTCATCTGAAAGGACGAAAGAAAGTTTACAGAGTAAAAGCTTTACAAGCTCGGTCAACCTGACCTAATCAAGAGGCGACCTCAGACCTCAAAAGTTCATAATAATCGTTAATCTTATAGAGTTCAAACACGACTAATCATTAAACACACATGGCTTATAAAGCCATTATGATGGTGACTCCAGACAACCTCTATCCGGTGTCTGATTATTATTCAAGACAACCCTCGCAGAGCGTCTGATATTCAAGACAGCCCTCTTAGAGCGTCTGATATTCAAGACAACCCTCGCAGAGCGTCTGATATTCAAGACAGCCCTCTTAGAGCGTCTGATATTCAAGACAACCCTCGCAGAGCGTCTGATATTCAAGACAGCCCTCTTAGAGCGTCTGATATTCAAGACAACCCTCGCAGAGCGTCTGATATTCAAGACAGCCCTCTTAGAGCGTCTGATATTCAAGACAACCCATAACGGGCGTCTGATACTCGAGACAACCTATGTTCGGTGTCTGATACTTATCCAAGACAACCCTTCTGGGCGTCTGATACTCAAGACAACCCGTAATGAGCGTCTGATATTTATCCAAGACAACCGTTCCGGGCGTCTGATAGGCAAGACAACCCATACTGGGCGTCTGATACTCAATACCCTTCAAGATAACCTCTACACGGCATCTGATTGGGACACTCACAAAACAACTTAAAGATTATAAAGAAAAACAAGCTTGCTTCAATAAAAGTAAACAAAAGAAACAGTGTGTATGCAGGTTTTATACTCGCTCAGACTCAGATTCAATATCATCGGTGACATAAGTACTTTCAGGCATTTTGCGTAACCTATCGTGAGCGTACTTGTACGTACGGTTTGAGTTTAGCGCTCTTAAGGTGTAGCGGTCACCCTCTAAGATTTCAGTAACTTTAAAAGGACCCTTGTACTTTGGGTCAAGTTTAGTTTGGTTTCTTTCTTCATTTTGAAGAAGAACGAAATCTCCAACTGCAAAAGGTTTCAACTTTGCTTTCGTGCTATCGAAACGTACCTTGTCGTACTCAGCAGCTCGTTCCATGTTATTTACCGCTTCAGTCCTAGCCTTGGTCCATATCCACTTCCGGTTCAACGCCATCGGCTAACATAATATCCAAAGGACGAGCAACCTTACCGATCAATAATTCCAATGGACTTGCCTTCGTCACTCGATTTTGGGTACAGTTAAGTGTAAGCTGCACATCAGGTAAGGCATCTTGCCATGACCGGTTACTAGCTTCTGCAGCCGATAGTAAATTTTTGAGGGTGCTCATCACCCGCTCTACCTGACCGTTAGCTCTCGAGCTACCAGTCGCTATAAGGTGGAGCTTTATATTTACCGAGTCACAGTAGTCTTTGAACTCCCGGCTAGCAAAGCAACGTCCTTGATCTGCAATAACCCTAGCGGGTGCTCCGAACAGTGAAACACTATCTTTTAAAGCTTTGATACTGCTGGAAGAGTCAATGTTTAGAGTATGACGCAGCAACACATACTTCGTGAACGCGTCAACAAGAACAAATACGTACTCCTTCCTGTCGTTCTTCCCGCTTAACTTTCCGGTGGCGTCGATGTGCACAGTATGCCATGGAACAGCTACTTTTGGTATAGGGTGCATTTCAGCCTGGACTTTACCTGAGTGTGATTTTGAAATTTTACATGTCACGCAACTGTCGACGAAACGCCTCACATACTTAGACATGTGCTCAAACCAATATAGCTCGCACACTTTCTCCAGGGTCTTCTCCCATCCTATGTGCATTAGTCCCTCATGCACACTGTTAATTATGGACCAACGCAGTGAGCGAGGTATTATAGGAAGGCAACGATTCTTACCTTTGCGTTGTACTTTCCGGTATAGAACACCCGAGCGAAGTTCGTATGTCTTGGCTACATCACTAGAAAGTTTATTGTCATTCAGATTTTTGACCAAAGCAGAGATTTCGCCGTCTTTTTGCTGTTCTGCTAAGAACCAGTTGTTAGTTAGCTCAGTCACGTTAATGTGCTTTGGCTCTATTTTTTGGAACGTGATTTTGCTGACCGTACCTGGTGTCAAAGGATTCCTAGATAGGAAATCAGCATGGGACATATGTTTTCCTTCGCGATGAACAATATCGAAATCAAAACTTTGGAGAAACGCCCACCACCTGTGGACACGGGGCGTCAAATCTAGCTTTTTGCGAGTCATTTGGAGAGAATTACAGTCCGTCACTACAAGAAATTTCCGGCCATGCAAGTAATGCCTAAAATGCTTTACCGCGTTAACAACCGCTAGAGTTTCCAACTCATATGAGTGGTATCTCGACTCTGCGGCTGTTGTACGCTTGCTGTAGTAGGCGACCGCATGAAGCTTACCTGCTTTCTTTTGCATGAGAACGGCACCGTATCCGATCGCGCTTGCATCGGTGTGCAGTTCTGTGTCTAGGTCAGGATCGTAAATCATCAGAACAGGCTCGTTAGTCAAAATCGAGATGATCTGTTGTCTAATAGCTTCATGTTCAGACTTCCAGTCCAACTTACCATGTCCTGTTGTTAGTGCGTACAGCGGTGCCATGATCTGTGAGAACTTGGGCACAAATTGGCGAAAATAGGACGCTAGGCCTATAAACTGTCGCAACTGTGTTGTGGTCTCCGGTGGTGGTACAAAAGTGAGTGCTTCGATTTTTGACGGATTAGGACGTACTTGACCGTCACTGACCTCAAACCCTAAATACTCTACCTTTTTCTTAAGAAATTTACACTTCTTGAAATTTAAAGAGAAACCCTTATCACTCAATACCTTCAAAACAGTGTTGAGACGTGCCAGGCCTTCGGAGACACTTCCTGCCACTATGAGAACGTCATCCATATAGACGACGACATAGCTATTCACCAGTTCCCCCAGAGCCTTGATGATCGCACGCTGGAATACAGACGGCGCGTTTCTGAGACCAAACGGCATGGCGAGATACTCGTATTGGCCGTCAGGAGTAACAAAGGCCGTTCGTTCGATCGATTCCTCTGATATGGGGATCTGGTGAAACCCTGATGCTAGATCCAGGACTGAAAAATACTGACCTCCATGTAATCTTGCGATTTGATCTGATATGAGTGGTAGTGGGAACCTGTCGCGTACAGTGTTATCATTTAACTCACGGTAATCCACACACATCCTGTCGGAGTTGTCCTTTCTCTTAACCAACAGGATAGGGCTGGCGAAAGGTGACGAGCTAGGACGTATTACATCAGCATCCAATAATTCTTGTACCTTACCTCGTACCACATCTCGCTCCTGAGGACTCAACCGGTAAGGACGCCTATGGACAGTTTTATGAGGATCCCTTAGACGTATCTGCATCGGTTCTGTGTCAGCACGCCTGTTCGGGACTCGTGCCGCAAAAGAACCTGTGTAAGACCTCAAAATATCGACAAGCTTACCTTTATCTTCGACAGAGAGGTCAGTATCAACTTTATCGAAGTCTATGTCGTTGGAAGGCAGCACCTCACAAGACTGAATAGCATGAACTTTCACGAAAACTAATTTTTCAGCAGACATGTGAACCGCTACATCTTGCTTGAGAATCTCGCGGCCTACCATGATACTGTACCGCAAGCAATAGTCAGGCAAAACATGAAAAAGGATTTCTAAATTTATGTCATCAATGTTAACAACCGACAGAATCTGAGTAACTGAATGCACAGAAGTTTGCCCTATACCTGTCATGGTCACATTATTATTAAATCGCCTACCAGTAAACTTAGAAGCCACTGACTCCTTAATTAAAGAGCATTCCGCCCCCGAATCATAATAAAATGAAAACTGCTCACCCTTGTGAAGCAAGGTGCCACGTGGTGTATCCAAGATGCAAAGGTCAACTCGCTTCTCCACGCCGACTCCCGTGCTGCTGCTTTGCTCTTGACCCCGTCGTTTAGGACAGCTGGACGCGAAGTGGCCCTGTTCTTGGCAATTGAAGCAGGTAACTATGGGCTTCGATCCAGGAGTCTTCTTAAACTTGTCTTCTTTCTGGGAACTCGGTCGCTCATCGGGTCTCTTCGAATCGCGCCTTCGTGACAAACACACTGTAGATTTATGGCCTAGCTTCCCGCAATAGAAGCACTTCACAGGTGTAGGTATACCAGACATGTGCCTCTTCTTAGGATCTGAACTGCCATGTTCATCATAGGAAGCCTTTCTCTTCAGAAATGAAACAGCTTTGAGCTCCTGTTGAAGCTGATTGCGGGAAAGCACTTCAGTAGTAAATGCTAAGCGTTGAACACGTTGATCAAAACGGGAAATATGAGCCAAAACTGTAGCAATAGCCAGCTGTTCGGTCTTCAAATCCTTCCATCTCGACATGATCGACGTCATTAATGATGCAGCATAAGCAGCAAGAGTCTCGTTTTCTTTGGGCTTGCTTTCTTGCAAATTAATTAAAATGGAAGCGATAGTTTCAGGACAGTCGTACCTTTGTGTAAACAGCTCCTTGAAGTCAGCCCAGGTCATTCCGGGAAAAGACACTGTAGATAGCCATGTAGAAGCTTGTCCCTTCAATGCACGGCTCAAAGCAACCATCAGCTGAGCTCCATGGCAATGCTCGACATTAATGCACAAATCCGCAGTTGAAATCCATGCTTTGGCATCCACATTTGGTTTATCCGGATTAAATTCGGGTAGACACAACTCACTTGAAGAAGATGGCGATTTCATAGCTCGAACAAGCGTTAGAAAGTTCCGGTTTTGTTACTCAAGAAGCTGCTGCCATTTTTCATCATCGCCGTTACGGTTGGAATGCTGGGGCATGGTATTTTCAGATCCCACTTCTGATAACGAGGGGCGATCGGGGTGGGGCTCGTTATCATTGGGTTCTTCCATTTTAAAGTCAAAATAAAACCACTATGGTCTAGATTAGACGTGTATCGGATCTCACAAACACTAAAATCACAATTTTCTATTAGGATTCCACTGATGCACTCGGATTAATTGAGGAAACGCAGCGAGTTCGTTACGGGGCTGGCAATACACCTTGCTCGTTCCACTGCTACAGCAAAAGTGACCAATTTTCCCTCCAACTATCAACGTCACCGAACAACTGTCATTTTTTAATGGAAAGCCAATCGCTGATTTTTAATAAACCGCCAGACAGAGTTGCCAGCCCAGTAACAACCTCACTCAAGCTATCCGCTTGACGTTTCCGAACGTAAAATCAAACGTCAAACAGTTTTGACAGAAGAAACGTTAAAATAAATAGCAAGGTTTGAAGTCGCCCTCCGACATACAAAACAATGTAGAAACTTAATTTCATTTTCTACCAGAAAAACTGTACTGAACCATGACTGGCAACAGTAAACAAAACGGTTAAGTACCTACTATAACATGCAAAAAAAAAAAGAACTTAACCTAAACCTCTCATCTTAACTTGAAATTAAGATGGGAGTAGCCTTGGCGTCGTTGTTGGAAAATAATTTCCAACAACACACTTAAAAGCGTCCTACGGCTGAGAACCCAGGGTTGAACTGGCGAACTGTGAACGAGAAAAAAAAAAACAAGATTAGACCTTAATGTCCTTGATGTGCCAAGTGCCAAGATGTTTACCATTGTAACCCACTAACTCGTATACCAATGGCGATAAAACTTTCTTAACAATGCATTTTTCATATTTAGGTGCTAGTTTGGTAGCTTTAAATTTATCAGCATCACTTTGAATGTATGTTTTGCGCCAAACTTCCTGTCCTTCAGACAGCTTAACTTGACGTCTTCTCAAATTATAATACTTAGCATTAGTAGCGTGAGCTTTTAACATATCGATACCTTAAATCTCAAAGGGCGTAATCACCAAATCATCATTTTTCAGGAGAGCCGAAACAAAAAAAAAATCTAAGAATTAAATTCATAACTTTTAAAGTAATAATACCATATAAATGAAATTTGGATGTAATTATCGAGTATCGAGAGCTTTATAACACAGTTATATGGTATTCAAAATAGAACCAATGTTTGCCAAACTGATTTGTGATTACGCCAAAAAAATATTGACAACTTGGCCTTTACGACCTAAAAAAAGGCTGTTTTGCAATAAGTTATGGTATAATGGCGTTTACGACTTGAAAAAAAGGCTATTCTGCTCTATGCTATGGTGTAACAGCCTAGTTAACTTATAGAAAATGCATTTTAAAAAGCTATTTTCGGTTTTTTATAAGTAAAAACACTATGAGGAAGATACAAATTAAGAGACAAATACGGGTAGTTTCATTATTACAAAATTTATGGCAAGTACAGAAATGAAAACGATTTTATTATTTCAATTAAATACAAACGCAATCATTTTAGTTTGAAATTCAAACGAAAGTTATTGATTTCTATAATTTTGTTTTGTTTTTAAATTAGTATAAACAATATCTGCATCGACAGGACTTTTACTTAGAGCTTAAATTTTAATAAGTCTTCTACGAGTACAGCAGCCTTTATCGCTTTCCATCCAGAACGGAATCAGAATCACACAACCCGTAAATTCCGTCTGCACCCAGCTTGCTCGGTATTCCAAGCAGAATTATTTGCCATCGAACAAGCATGCAAATAGGCGTTAAACGATAGATGCCAAGCTGTGACTCTTTTGTGCGATAGCATGTCCGCCTTATATGCTATCAAGGACAGGAGCAATACCAACCCAATGGCGTGCTCCATCCAAAAATACGTTCATGCTATTAAATGCAAGCAAAAATCCATCCAATTCTGCTGGGTCAAGGCTCATATCGGTATAGATGGGAACGAGGCAGCGGACGCAGCAGCAAAAGCGGCGGCCGAAGCTAGGACCGCATACTCCTATGCCAATACCTCCTAAGAGTTATTTATTTTGTTTAAATTTTTAAAGTAACTCGAGTCGTAAACGCCACTGTTACACATATTCTGTCCTATACGCCTCATTTGATAGTCAGTATTTTTCACATCATTATAATTTTAACTGGTGTATCGACCGAAACCTTAATAATGAATTTTTAAAGGTATTTACGACTAAAAAAACTTGTTTATCGACGGTAAACACGTGGGCTGTAATCACCACTTTTTTGCGAATTTTAAAACTTTGATAATACAGATCGATAGAGAAAAAAAAATGGAGTAAGATAGCATTCAAAAGTCATTTTGGCCAAAATGGTGATTACGCCCTTTGAGATTTAAGGTATCGATATTTGAATGTACTTTCTCAAATACCCCCTTTAAAGTACCAAACTCCCCTACATAATCCTCTCTTGGCATTGCAACCTCATACTCACAGTCGTCTGTATCCTTATAAAAAGACCCATTTATGACAGGTTCTCTGCTATGAACAAGAAAGAACGGCGTAAAGCCGGTCGTTTCATTAACAGCGCTGTTCAATGCGAATTGAATCTTAAACAAATGCAGATCCCAGGTTCTATGATCATCCTTTACATACGATGACACGGCAGTCATGACTGTTTTGTTGTACCTCTCAACTAGGTTGATCTGTGGTGTGTATCTTGGGCCGTAGTGAACACGAGGAACTTTATATTTCTCCAGCAAACCACGAAACTCCGATCCCGTGAATTGGGTATTTGACTAAATTTTTTTATGTGTTTAATCAAAAGACGCCTCAATTTAAGAAACATCGTTGAAAGAATCACTTGATTCTCATTTGAATTACCTGAGATATCACAACTTTAAGAGCACATATTTTGGGCAAGCCCAAAAACGCTCTATACAAATGGCTATTGTATTGTGACGTCACAACGCAAACTCTTGTATGCGCGTCTAGTAAATTTTGTATGGTAGCTATATCAAATGTTTCGTTTAAGTAAATGGTTTTATAATAAAAGTTGGTGGAAAATGAACGGGTAGTTCAATGATATAATTATTATTTTTTAATTTTATACTTAAAAAATGGACTTGCCTATGAAACTTTGAATGCTCACAAAACCAGCTAGACGATACATTTTTAACTGAAAATGTTGGCCATTGGTTGTTATTTACCAATATTTTAATAGAGTATCAATATTTTTTACTAAATCGAGATTAGTCAAATACCCAATTGAACCCCATTATCGGTAATTACGGTTTCAGAAATTCCGTGAGCCAGAAGAACAAAGTTCTCGAAAGCCTTTGCCACATTAGCGCTGGTCGCACGTCTTAAAGGAAACAACATCGTATATTTAGAGAAACAGCATGTCACTACCAAAAGATGGATATACCCTGAACGAGATCTAGGCAAAGGTCCCACTAGGTCTATCGACAAAACTTGGAATGGTCTGTAGCATCTCTTGGGTTCACCCATTTGACCTGGAGTCAAAGTGGTCTTATGTTTGTAGGCGGAGCAAGTTGCACAATTTTTTATGAAGCCTACAACATCACGGTACATCCCGGGCCAAAAATACCTCAGACTAATTCTGCGATGTGTTTTGAACACGCCAAAATGTCCAGAAGTAGGAGGTTCGTGGTTCTCCGAAATGACCTGATTCCGTCTCGACTTTGGTACAACCTCCTTCCAGTCGAACTCCTGGGTCAGAGTGTATTTACCCTTAGATAGCCGATATAGTTTGCCATTCTCAATGCGATAGTTGGAATAATTTTTAGGATGCGTTGTACAGCCATGTACCACTTTATTATACCACTCATCATCATCGTCTGGTGCAATTGTATTCACAGCTTCTACGACCAGCAAACGAGAGAGAGCGTCTGGTACAACGTTATCCTTACCCTTACGATGCTCGATAACAAAATCAAATTGAGATAAACGGCATCCCCAACGGGCTAGCCTACCAGTAGGGTTCTCTAAGTTCATGAACCACTTGAGAGAAGCATGATCCGTAATAACAGTAAATGGCCTTGTGCCTAGGTACGGTTCAAACTTTTCTACCGCAAAAACAACAGCTAATGCTTCTCTCTCGGTAGCACTATAATTGCGTTCATTCTTATTAAGTGACCTACTAATATAGGCTATAGGATGGTCCTCCCCATCTACTTTCTGGGTTAACATACCACCTATGCCAAAACTTGAAGCATCGCAATGAACAGCGAACGGTTTTTCAAAATCTGGGCATGCTAAAACTGGAGCGGAGACAAGACAATTTTTTAAAGTGTTGAACGCTTCTTCAGCTGATGGGTTCCACAAGAATTTCGTTTTTGAGCTGGTAAGGGCATTCAAAGGCGCGGCAATGCTTGAGAAATTCCGTATAAAACGTCGGTACCAAGAACACGCTCCTAGGAACATCTTAACCTCTTTTGGTGTTTTTGGTACAGGAAATTCCAAAATTGCACGCACTTTGTCTGGGTCTGTTCTTAACCCACAGTCATCAACGATGTAACCTAAATATTTGAGTGATTTTCGGAAAAATTTACTCTTTTCAAAGGAGTTGTCCCATTATGGGTTGGGTCTATGTACGCTAAATTAAAAATCGGAGAAAAAATTGCTTATTACGAGAAAAATACAATGAATTCCATATAATGCACAGTTTCGTGGTTATAAAATAAAAAAGATGACCATTTTTCAACGTTTACCATTGACAAGACGCGTGAGACGACGGTGACCAAAGACAAAAAAAGCAACTGTCAATGTCAATGTCTGTCAATGTGACGTTAAACGGTTTGGTTTTTTAGGGTTTTTGGGATAGTTTTCATTTCTTAGTCTGTGGTTTGTTCCGTCAAACGTCAGACAGATAGACAAACGTCAAACGTCATCGAATTCGTAATGTCAGTCAATAGGTAACCAACATTGACAACCATTTTGTTGTGTTGCAATCCTTTGCTAAAATAAATTGTTCCTTCCAAAAAACAATGATACAATAGAGAAATTGGATAGTCAAAAACTATTCTTCATATAATTCTCTATATTTTGGTATAGGGTACGTATACCACGCCCAGACTCCATACATTCTGGGACAACTCCTTTATTGTTAAGTTGGCACTTTCGATGCAATGGTACAGACGCTTTAACAACAATAAATGTGTTTCAAAATCTTCAGCGACAACGATGACGTCATCGACATAACAGAATACCATTCCTTTAGTTATATCACTACAAAATGGTGTACCAAATAACATGTCCATTAATCGTTGCTGTCGAGCAGGAGCTCCGCAAAGACCAAATGGCATTACTTTCAATTTAAACAGTCCCCTACCAGGAACAGTGAAGCTAGTCTTCTCCTGAGACTGCAGATCTAATTTTATTTGCCAGAAAGAAGCTTTAAAATCGACAGAACTGATATATTTGGCATTCCTAAGGCTATCCAGAATTTGAGGTATATAAGGGATTGCATAAGCATCACCTTTAGTGACTGAATTTAATTTGCGGCAATCCAAACAAAATCTCCATGAACCATCCGATTTGGGAACCATAAGGACTGGGTTGTTCCATGGGCTTTCACTAGGCGTGATGACATCAAGCTCCAGCATCTTATCCACTTCCTTATGAAGTTCCTTAGACTTCTCTGGTGACATGGGATAAGGTCTACATTTGATTGGTGACGCATCCCCAGTATTTATAGTATGCTCAATTAAATTCGTCCTACCTAAGCCTTTGTTTTCAAATGAAATGCCATGAAATTGATGAATCATCATCTCTGCCAATTCTCGTTGTTCAGAAGTTAAATTATCATAAGCTTGAATAAAATTAATTTGTTTGTCGACTGAACTACTAGTTTTTATAAAATCGTTAGGTGCCTCTATATACGAAATATTTTCAAAAAATCGCTGGCATTAATTTAAAACTTTTCCAAAAGTTAACTCCGAAAATTACATTTGAAACAATAGGAGGAATAATGTGAAATTTAATTATCCTGGTTACAATTTTAAAAGTAATAGGCAACGACATTGTTCCTATTGTATTACAAAATGACCCATCAGCAACGGTGACAGTTGATTCCTTAGATTCAACTAGAGAATAACCAAGTTGCATGAAACGTTCATGTGCTCCATTTCCAATAATAGAAATCGCGGCTCCAGAATCCAATAATCCACATATAGTCAAATCCAAAATGTTCACGTTCAAATATGGCCGAATATCATTTACATTAGGCTCAAACAAAACCGAAGTAACCGTGTTACTTTTAAAATAGTCCTTAACAGTATTTAACCACTCTTTACTTTTTGAAGGTACGACCTTTTTCTTCAAATTAATTTTACTCCGGTTTGAGTCAATTAGTTTTTTTGAATTTTTAAAAGAATTCTTAGATTTGTTGCACTTAGGGCACGAAATCCTAGTATACCCTAGTTCTCCACACTTTAAAACAAAGTAACCTTTTGTCCTTACAAAATTTTGTGCTGTGTGTGTCAACCTTACACCTTAAACAAAAGTATTTTTGTTTCACCTGATGTTGTTGTTTGGTGGTTTTATATGGAGAAGGTGGCTGGGTAACAACAGCGGCAGCAACCGGTTTAGGTACTTTAGTTTTATAAGAACACTGGAGAATCAAACCAGGTTGTCTAGGTGGCTCAGTGAACAAACTAGTTTGCTGACGTCTTAATTCTATTTTCCTACATTTTTCTTTTAGTTCAGCAACAGAATTAAATTCATATAAAGCTAACGGCTCCGAATAAGCTGGCCTAATATTATGTAACAGGATTTCAATTTTTTCCTGTTCAGAAAGTGGCTTCTTTAAACGCGAAAACATTCCATTTAAAATTGCAAAATAAATGTGGGTAGGTTCATCTTGGTCTTGCGTACGAGAACGTATCTCGCCTAACAACCTATAGTCATAATCCGCTGGTGCGAAATCCTCAACTAACAAATCACACTATTCCTGCCATGACGAGACTTGATCCTTGATACCCCTGTACCATAAAAGTGTTTGATCAACAAAAAAGCAAAACGCAGACCTAAACAAAAGAACATCGCTTACTCCAAAAGCGGTCGCGCGTTCTTTTACCAATTCTAAAAACGAAAAGACACTCGTACGGCCATCAAACCTAATGTTCCACTTGAGAACATTGACCTTGTTAGGGAATTCGAAAACCTGTTCCCTACCTTCATCCAGGACATTTGAACTTGAGGACTGAGAATCATCCTTCCTACTAATTAAATTTTCCAAGGTCAACAAACAAGATCCTAACTTAGATTTTAAATCAGACTTCGTTTCCAAATCGACCTGTTGTTTACAAAAGGTGACAATAGAGGGCCTTAGCTCGACTCAACTGGTAACGATCTTTCAACTTCTTGAAAGAATGGCTTAGGTGACAACTCGCCCGTTCAAAAACTGGCCCTCGGGCAAGTAGTCCACTTTTTTTAATTGTTAGGGGTATGTTGGGCCGAAGAGATATTATAATCTGGGCCAGTTGTCCATTTGCCCAACCAGTAGGGGATATTTCGTCGTTTTCGTTTTTCAGTTCTTTCAGCTAAGTTAACACTATTACGTCTAGGGCGCGGTAGAGGGCGTTGCCTCACTATAGTATAAAATAAACATTTGGTTTCAGGAATAATTTTGTAGGTAGGATAAACATTATTTATGGTTTGTCCTACCCTCAATATAATTTGTACTTATCCCGATTTCAGATGTAGTAGATACTCACTGAGGTGTGTCAGTAATTTGTTAAATTTTGAGTTTGCGTTATAAATAAATATATTTATTGACTGAGGTGTGTTAGTAATTTGTTAAATTTTGCGTTTGTTGGTCTGTCATCAAAATAAAGGTAAGTAAGAATTTTGTTTACATAGCAATTAGTTAGGTAGATATGTATTTGACCCTTAAAGGCTACAACGGTATTTTTACACACCTCTGTCACTTTTTTCGCTAGTATCTTTTTTTAATTTATAACGCAACTAGCGGCCGCCCGCGACTTCGTCCGCGTGGAAAAGTTTTTACCCCTTACAACCCCCTTTTCGCAATAAAAAGTAGCCTATGTCCTTTCTCAGGGTCTAGATTATCTGTATACCAAATTTCATTTAAATCCGTTGAGTAGTTTTGGCGTGAAAGAGTAGCAGACAGACAGACAGACAGACAGACAGACAGAGTTACTTTCGCATTTATAATATTAGTAAGTAAGTAAGTATGGATGCTTCGTGTATTCTCCTAAGTCTACGGAAGTCTTCGACCACGTAAAAAGAGAAGTTGTGCGCAAGCGCCCGAGATACAGTCGCGATCCGGTGTTTTTACACCCATTATTGCGGTCATAGTGTGTTATAGAGTAAGTAATGAACATATTATTATGTTTTTTTTTGTGTGTATATGTCGCAGGGAAATGATAAAACCAGGAATTTGAAAAAAATTAAATCCTTACAAAAAATTAAGGATTTCTGAGTGGTCATAAAAAAATATTTTTTATTTAATTATTAGTTAGGTTTTATTAGTTAGGTGTTAAGGGTAGACCCTAAACACCTAACCGTACCTAAACCGTAAATAAACAATTACTTTGGTGACAGAACATTAAAGAAAAGGTTGCCATACCTACTGAACAGTTTGCCCGAAGACATTCGCCGGGAACAAAATAAGAATATTTTTAAGAAAAAGCTGAAAAATTATTATTTGTCTAGTTTAGATTAGAATATAAGCTAAATGTTAGAGACTCGTGATCCTGCAGACAAACTATGTAAATAGTTTTGCGGGACTAATGCACTTTTTATGTACTTAAACATATATGATTAATAAATAAATAATAAATAATAAATACCCAACATGTTTTATGTCATTTCACTGAGCCAATCTAGGGATTTGATCAAATCCCTGGTTTTATCATTTCCCTGCGACATATATAATATTAATATACGTGAAAAGCTAATGTATTGAATGTTTATTATTTATTTTCAAAATTATTATAGGTGTGTTTAATGTGTGTTAGATTTTTTTATTACAGATTATGTTGACTGAGAGATAAAGTGCTGGCATCTGATATATGTAGATTCGGCAATTTTGAGAGCTCTGTAGAAGTGGATGTTTATGAATGAGGTGCATAAAGTATATTTTTATGTCAAAAGCATCATTTTGATTTTAAATAAACATAAAAAACGCATAACAGATTTTTTATTTTTTCCATAGCCCTTCAAAATAACTTTGATTTTGATACCTCTTTTTTCTTTTGCAGTTTATAATTAATATTAGGTATTTTGAAAATCTAAGTTTTTTGTAGTAATACTGAAGAACATGACCCATGATTTAACAATATATAATAAATATAAAAAGCGTCTTTATTTTTATAAATAGCTCTAAAAAGTAAAACTAGGTGTTTTATACCCATTGTAGTGAAAGTGGTATAAGAATTCATTGTAGGTAGCCTTTAAGGGTTCATTTACATTATAGTTTTAGATTTACAAAAAAAAATACACGCTTATGTTTAGGTATAGGGTTATTTTTTATTCTATTTCAGACATGACATCTCTAACGGACTTTACTATTATTTCAACTCAAAGGGGTGGTGACCTTTTACTAAGAAACGGATATAAGTTAACAAAACGGCGTGTGAATTCAAACGGACATATAGTGTGGCGGTGTGCAAGCAGAAAATTTTGTAAAGCTAGTCTTGTGTCATATTCTGGTTGCATTATCAAAGAAGAAGAGCATCAATGTACCAGAAATCACGTGAAAAATGAGATTAAATTAAGAATTGACAAATGTATCAAAAAAGCGGAATTAGAAACCACGCCAATTTCGACTATATACTCAGGTGTATTGTGGTGAGTAGAGGAGATGATTGAAACCAACCGATGCGTGATTAATACTGTCTATATTTTAAGTAAAGCATTACATTTATAATAGATCTAAGGCTAACTCTACATACACTACACCTTCCCTGCGGGGGAAAAATAAAATAATACATGTGCACTAGTATTATTTTATTTTAAGTGTAAATGTAGACTAAAAACAATAATACATTTACATACCTATTTATGTATGTTTATATAAATAGTATTGTTTACTATATGTTTTTAAACTTTCGCGTTGCATTATACAAATACTTTACATAAACGGGACTAAACGCGACGAAATTAAATAAGTACATTTTAGCACTTACTGCTTGACGTTTCGGCTGCGTTACAACAGCCGTGGTCACAAGCGAGCTGGAGGCGCACGGCGTCGTCTGCTACGCCCGGCTTGTGCATCTTCAGATACCCTCTCATTTTCGATATTTGCACTGCCACTAAATAAACTGTCAGTGAAGTCACTCCGACACACTACACTAACAGTATCCGGGTTGGTTGTGATTTGGATTGGAAAATTGCGCGGTTTCCATTTATTTATCACTGGATTCCACGCCGATGATAATTTGAACCCGTCCTCCCGATTGAAAGTCTGGTGTTTCTTGATCTCAATCGCTTCACGTACTACTCTAGTGTGGTAATGACGATCAGTGGAGAGGATTTTTGGGTCGTGAAACTCCATCCAATGATTAACCCCGCTTTCCAGCAGATGTTCTGCTACTGCCGATTTGTTGGTCTGTCGGTTTTTTACAGCTGCGATATGTTCTTTGACACGTTCTGCGATTGTCCGCTTTGTTTGTCACACGACGCATTCGGACCCTAATACAAAAGCACAGTGACATTTTCACGGATAACGAGTACAATACTCTCTACAAGCCAAAGGCTGTGCAACCACCCAAACTATATGGACTGCCTAAACTACACAAAAGCAACATACCATTACGTCCCATTGTAAGCCAGATTGACTCTCCGACTTATGACTTGGCGAGACATGTTGCTGGAGTGCTGCAACCATTAGTTGGAAAAACACCGTCATACGTGAAAGATTCCTATCACTTTAGGGATATCGTGAAGAGTATCAAGTTGGAACCAGGTGACACAATGGTGAGTTTCGTCGTTGAGTCTCTTTTCACGAATGTACCATTGAAGGAGTGCCTCGAAGTGATTAAAAATAAACTTTGCGATGCGGAGCTGCCGAAAGAATATATTGCGTTGATAGAAAACTGTTTAGATGGAAACTATCTCCTCTTCAAAGACCAGTTCTACCTCCAGATCGATGGCGTTGCAATGGGTAGCCTTTTGGCCCCGGTGATTGCAAACATCTGGATGGAGCATTTTGAAGGCATAGCATTGACTAATGGACCCAAAACTGTGAAACTTTGGAGGAGGTACGTTGATGATATATTTTGTATCATTAATGGAGGTCAACAGGAGGTCGAGCAATATATATTACATCTGAACTCAATCCACCCAAAAGTAAAGTTTACATATGAAATGGAGAGTAATCGCTCGTTGGCATTCTTAGATGTGCAAGTTATGGTCAAGGATGATGGTACATTGAGTCACAAAGTCTACCGTAAACCGACACACACAGAAAGGTACCTACATGCCTCTTCACATCACCACCCTCGGCATCTTCAATCCGTGATGACATCGTTAACTAACAGAGCTCATAACCTTTGTGACCCTGATCATCTGCAGTCGGAGCTCACTCATGTTCAGGAGGTACTACAACGAAACGGATACAAGGTATCGCAGCGATCAAGAGGACATTGTAGAGGAGAGAAACGTCCAGAGGTTAGTCGGCAGGCAGCTTTTCTTCCATATATCAGAGGCGTAACGGATAAAATTGGAACAGTTCTCAGAAACCTCTCCATAAAGACTGTATATACTCCGTTATGCCAGATATCAAAGCGTTTGCGGTCGCCGAAGGATGTTATACCGCTTCAGACTCCGGGTGTGTATAAAATTGACTGCAGCTGTGGTAGTTCGTATATCGGACAAACAAAGCGGACAATCGCAGAACGTGTCAAAGAACATATCGCAGCTGTAAAAAACCGACAGACCAACAAATCGGCAGTAGCAGAACATCTGCTGGAAAGCGGGGTTAATCATTGGATGGAGTTTCACGACCCAAAAATCCTCTCCACTGATCGTCATTACCACACTAGAGTAGTACGTGAAGCGATTGAGATCAAGAAACACCAGACTTTCAATCGGGAGGACGGGTTCAAATTATCATCGGCGTGGAATCCAGTGATAAATAAATGGAAACCGCGCAATTTTCCAATCCAAATCACAACCAACCCGGATACTGTTAGTGTAGTATGTCGGAGTGACTTCACTGACAGTTTATTTAGTGGCAGTGCAAATATCGAAAATGAGAGGGTATCTGAAGATGCACAAGCCGGGCGTAGCAGACGACGCGCCGTGCGCCTCCAGTTCGCTTGTGACCACGGCTGTTGTAACGCAGCCGAAACGTCAAGCAGTAAGTGCTAAAATGTACTTATTTAATTTCGTCGCGTTTAGTCCCGTTTATGTAAAGTATTAGTATTGTTTACTATTAGGGAGATTGCTACAAGATACATTTTAATTAAGTTTAGTAATAAAATATTAATACACAGTAATATGAATTAATTATACACATTAAATTGGTAGGGTACAACAACAACAACAATGATAGCATTTAATATTTTCTTTTTTTTCTTACATAATGCATGATTTTATAATTAAACTTATTATTAAATTACACGTCTTTATTTATTTACTTACGTCTTGAACAAACAGTTTGGTACGATTTTTGTGAACAACTTCCGGCTTACCATTTTTTAATATCTTAACGTTACAACCTAAGTCTTCTAACACTAAATAAGGGCCATTGTACACTTTTTCAAATTTATTTCCTGTTTCATTTTTCAATAACAAATATGATGTATTATTCTTATAAAAAGTAGGGTTGGCACTAGAATCGTAAATTATTTTCCTTTTTATTTTACTGTTAATTAAATTTTCTCTAGCTTCCTTTTGAGCTACTTGCAATCTATATTTTAACCCTTAATTACTCGCATGGGGTCAAAGCATTTTCGGGTTAAAAAATCGGGCACTTGGCGCGGTCCGATTCCCCCCGCGCCCTCGCTAGCTTCATAACGCGTGTAAAGTACGGAGTAGGTATAAGAATGAAACCCGAAAGAATGCTCAAACAATACTGATTTATTTCATATTAAACATTGATTATATACTCATCATAGAAATAGGTTACATGACACATACTAACACCTCTACATCACCGCACTTATAGAAAAAAAAAATTAAGTAAATACATTTTTTTTTTTAATAATATATTGTATAAATGGTATATTATTGTATATAGATTACAAACATTAATCATATATTATTTCTAAGGTTATATTATGATTTTATTGCATACGAGTATCAAAAATATTTATGTAACATTTTCTATTATTATTTACCTATGATACAATTTTGTACGATTCTTATGTATTAAATCTATTTTACCGTTGTTATTTATAATTTCTACGTTTGGTGGTAAATCTTTTATGACTTTAAATGGACCGATATACACATTGTCCAATTTGCTATTACTTGAGTCATTTTTTACTAAAACAAGATCATTTTTCTTATAAGTAATTGGATTTACATTTTTGTCATACCTTATTTTTCTATTTAATTTACTTCTTAACAAATTATTTTTTGCCTCCTTTTGCGAAAGTTGCAACCGATATTTTAATTCACATGGATAACTGTTAAAATTGTAAAGTGGGTCTAAATCGTTCGTTAAATTGCTTGGAAGAGAACACTTCTTACCAAATACCAATTCAAAAGGGGTGAATTGAGTTTCCGTATGTACTGTTGTGTTGTAAGCGAAACTCCAAAATGAAAGCCACTTACTCCACATTTGCGGATGGTTTTCTGTTTGAATGCGTAAAAACGCATTCAGGTTTTTATGGGTAACTTCCAACGCCCCGATTGACTGGTGGTGATAAGCTGTAGAGTTCAGTTGATTAATATTAAGCATTTTACATACCTCCTGAAATACTTCCGACAGGAACTCCTTTCCCCGGTCAGTTGCAATTTCTCTGGGCACTCCGTATCTGAGGATAAAATTGTTAACAAAACTCCTTGCTACTTCTTCCGATTTTTTCGTTAATAATGGATAAGCCTCTACATATTTAGTGAGTTCACATTGCAAGGTCAAAATGTAAGAATTATTATCATTGTCTGTTTCTAGAGGACCAACAAGATCTAAATAAACTTTTTCGAATGCTGTGTTTGCTGTACTTGTAATAATCATTGGTTCCTTTATAGGCAACGAATGTTTTTGCTTTTGGCATTTATCACATCGCTTAACAAATTCTTGTACATCATTATCTATGCCAGGCCAATAATAATATTTCTTTATATTATTCGACATCCGTCTGATACCAGCATGGCCACTACTGGGTAACAGATGGAAGTCGTTTATTATTATTCTCCTATCATCTTTATTATCAATTCTTTTTACGTCATTAACTATACAAATACGTGGTCCTGACCTTTTATTGTCTTTATTCACTTCCGTTAGTATTTTTTTTTATAAATGTTTCATTACTTTTATTTTTTATTATAAACACTTCCCCAATATTCCAAAAATTACTTAATTCATCTAGTTCTCTCACGAATTCGTCTCGCGCCATTCGTGATTGAGAATCTAAAAGTTTAATGTAAATAATATTTTTATTCTTAACATAGCATAATCCTTTACTTTCATTTGTTATCTCTTTAAGTTGTCTTAAGTTATGTAAGTCTTTAGTATTTATAAATCTTAATTCGACTGATTGCTTCGGTTTAATATGAGTATTCACAATTGTCGGTTGATCAGACCTCAAATCAGTGTCTACCATATTATTCGGAGCACCAGTACTATTAATTTTCCTTGATTGTGCCCTAGTCATCACATTCAGCATGTTTTCATGCATTCCTTTCAAATCGTCAGATGTAATTCGAGACAATGCGTCTGCAGCTGCATTGTCTGAACCTCTGACGTATTCTACTTCGAAATTGTATTCTTCAAGAGCTATTCTAAACTTCATAAGCCTACTCGATGGATCTCTCATATTGAAAAGATATACTAGAGGTTTGTGGTCTGTGGCTATCTTAAACGGTCTACCGTATAAATACGGTCTAAAGTATTTTACGGCCCAAACTATAGCAAGTAACTCTTTCTCAATAACTGGATAGTTCTTTTCACTCTTGTTCAAAGTTCTGCTAGCATATGCCACTGGTCGTCCATTTCTGTTTGACAAAATTGCACCAATAGCATAATTTGATGCGTCAGTCTGAACGATGAAACGATTGTTTTCGCATAAATCTGGATACTGCAATATATGTGGAGATATTAAACATTCCTTTAAAGTATTAAATGATTTCTCACAGTCAGCATTCCATTCAAAAGGTATATTTTTTCTCGTCAATCTATTTAACGGGTACGCAATTTCCGCAAATTTTGGTATAAACTTACGATAGTAATTTGTGAAGGCTACAAACCGCTTTACTTCATCTGTACTTTTAGGATGTGGATAATTTTTGACAGTGTTAATTTTTTCAGGGTCGGGCATGATACCCTCACTAGATATAACGTGTCCAAGATATAAAATTTCTTTTCTAAGAAAATCACATTTCAATGGGTTTAATTTAAGGTTTACTGATCTAAGTCTTTCAAAGACATCCTGTAGATTTTTGTTATGTATTTCCAAATTTCTCCCAAAAACGATCAAATCGTCAAGATATATGAGACATTTATTATAGTTTAGACCCGCCATAGCTATAGTCATCATCCTTGAAAAAGAACTTGGACTTGTTTTCAAGCCCATTGGCATGCGGGTCATCTGATACTGACCAGAACAAAATGCTGTATATTTTCTGCTATTTTCATCTAATTTAATATTATAGTAACCCTGGTATAAATCTAAATGAGTGAAGTAAATGCTGCCTGTTAAGGACTCAAAAATTTCGTTAATATCCGGCAATGGGAATTTGTCATCTTCTATACAGTTATTGAGTTTTCTATAATCGACCACAAGCCTCCATTTTTTATCTGTTGTAGAGCTAGACTTCTTAGGAACTAATAAGATGGGGCTAGACCAGTCACTTTTACTGGGCTCTATTATACCCTCGGCTAACATTTTATTTATTTGAGATTGTATTTCACCTTTTTGGGAAATAGGCAATCTATACTGTTTTGAGAAAACGGGGTTGGTATTTGATTTCAAACCAATTGTATGAGTATAAACGTCTGTAGTCTTTAATTTATCCCCGGGAAGGTAAAAAATATCTGAATATTTAGCACATATTTTCTCGATAGTATTCTGTTCTTCATCGTTTAAATGTTTAAGTTTTATTGAAGAAAATAATGATTTTACCCGATCAGAATGAATGTTAGGTTTTTCAAATTCGCAAACGTTAAAATCTCCTAAGCTTTTTATAGTAGTCTCAATTTTATTCAAAGAAATATTGTTCTCGGTAGTGTTTAAAATTTTTATTGGTATCAAACCATTTTTGGGTGTTGCTATAGAGCTTGCAACAAAAATACCGTCCTGTATTTCCTTTGACAATACGACGCAGTCCTCTTTTAAATTTGTATTAATAAAATGTATTGACTCGCATCTCGCAGGAATATCAAACACTAATTGGCATCTGTTCTCCATAGGTAAGCAAGTAGTCATTGTAGTTGTGTGTAAAGTTACACATTTAGTATTAAAATCCATCAGCACTTTGTAATTATAAAGAAAATCGCGACCTAATATTCCATCTGACGCAATCGGTAAATTATCAAAAACATAAAACTTGTGAGCGACGGACTCATTACCTAAAATGAAAGACAAATAAACGTATCCTATAGCTTGGACTTTGCCTCCTAATCCGTTTACGGTTACGCGCTCTTTATGGATAGGAATGTTTAGATCGATAGCATGTTTATACTTGAAAGCTGATAACGATGCCCCAGAATCAACGAGAAAATAATGCGCTTTATTTCGTTGCGTTGTTGAATGCAAAGAAATGTAACAATCACTATCACTTGCTAAAATTATATGTTCGTTGTTAGTCACGAAAAAACTGATTAGGAGTCACTTCCGCTTCCGTTTTTTCCTCATTAAAAGAATTGATGTATCGTTCGCCTCTGGACCTGTAGTTCCCTCTATGTGAACGAACAAACGTACCTCTTTGTGGCTGTCTGTAGCCGCTAAATCGCCCTCGGAAATACTGGCCTCGAGGCACGGCTGTAGCAGCAGGCGGCGTCCAATGTCCTTGTCCTCGCGCTCGCCCTCTGCTTGAGGGGTAGCTGCTGCGGCCTCCACGATAAGCCCTGGAATTGTCATGATTATTTCTGTAGTAATTATTTTTATAAGGTTTTCTGTACATACCCATACCCATGATTTCTCCTGTCGACGCCGATGACTCATCCTCATCTTGAGCGTCCTGGATAGCCTCCTTTAAATTATTGTAATTTCTCGCAGTTAATATAGTGTTTAGCCTACGATTTCGCAAACCCTTGATGAACTGTTTAATTGCGGTTTTTTCATTGAGCGGTTTCAGCACAGAATATGCCTTGTCGTTACCGTCGGCTTGCGAAATCGTAAGATTAACAAATAATTCAGTGATTTCTCTTCCATAGTCTCCTATCGATAAGTCATTTTGTCTCATTTTACTTAATTTTTCTTGAATAGCGGTTGCCCCTTTCTTACATAATAATATTTTCCTCATATCTCCTATTAAATCGTTTACACTAGTATAGTTAGAGTTTAACTTTAATTTCGCCTCCTGAGATAAACGACTTTTTAGTACAAAATTAATTAAATTCCTTTTGCAAGTATCAGCCGTTAAAATAGAGTCATAATACAGGATATTATCAATCAACTGCTTTGTGTTTGACTCTTCATTTGTCATGATAGGTAAAAGGCTTAAGGCCGTTTTTAAATCAAAAGAACTCATTGTTACGTCTAATTCCGTACTCTCACTTTGACACAATGTAAATATGTCTTCGTATAATTTTACAAATTTAAGACAATAATTATCAATTAATAAGATATCTTCGTTACTAAAATACTTATTTTTCACTTTCTCTTTAAATTCTAATAAAAATATTTCATACTTTTGGTAAATGTCATTCGCTTCATTTAACTTTATTCCTAGAACTTTACCAGACCTTCTACTTGGTCCTATTTTTATTAAATAAACTCTAACGTTTTTTAATTCATTATATAAAGTAACAATAGTATTCATAACTTACCACCATAACGTAGAACTCGAATTGTTACACCATTAAATAAAATATAAATTTTTTTTTTTTTTAGAATAACATAGACATAGTAATTTACTGTAATAAGTATCTAAAAATAACTATTGAGTCCAAAGTTCAATCTGCTCTGCTCGCCGTATATGGGTAACGATGACGCATCTTCGATGATAATACACATTGATACTCGTATCTTATTGATTATAGGAATTATTATAATTATAGAAACGTATCGACCGCACACTTCACTTCACTCACACTATATCTGGATACTTTGGGGATGCAACTGGAATCTCCGGTTGCTGCATTTGCCGCCGAAACAACGATCTGCGTATGACAGTACGGTTGATTTCCTTAGTGATCCACTTTGTATGGCAATTCTTGTAGAGCCGATAGCTTACATAAAGCAATCCACATAGCAGGATCATCAAAATCACGGCCAGAAAAATTGTCGTGGTGGACATGTGCTGTCTGACCTCCTCGATATGTGTCCCGTTGTCTCCCCCAGCTGCGTTCTGGATAACAATGTTCTCCTCCTTAGATTGATTTTTGCCCATTGTGAATAACCGTTTTGCGTAATTTGCACGCGTCTACTTTACAGTTGCGATAATGCGGGACTCGTTCCATAGTTGCCTCTTAGTTTGTTCGCAAATACGGGGACATATAAGGAACGTAGGTATCAGATTCGCGGCGCCGCCGGCTCCGAAGCGAATGCCATAGGCAGGGTCGCCATGTAAGGTACGGAGTAGGTATAAGAATGAAACCCGAAAGAATGCTCAAACAATACTGATTTATTTCATATTAAACATTGATTATATACTCATCATAGAAATAGGTTACATGACACATACTAACACCTCTACACGCGCGTCATTGCTTGTATTTTTTTTAGTAGCGACCGAGACAGGGAAGTGGAAGGACGCGTCGCTGCGCTCTTGAGCGGTGACCCCGTCCGAGTAATTACGTAACTTTTTTGGAAGAGGTAAGTTGTTTATTTTATGTACTTTTTTTGTGTATTATGAATTGTATTTGTACTATATGTCTATATTATGAATTAATGTTTGTTATAAATATGTTTTTTACAAGTTATGTCTATGAAATCATCCAAAAATTCCGTTGTACTACGAGTTTTGTTTTTTTTTCTCAGATCCAGTCATGGATAGTAGAGAACTGCAAATTACGCAGTGGTTGGCAGAGGCTTCTGATGAAGATGAAGTTGGAGGGTCTGGCTCTGAGCCAGAGTTAGAGGAGATAACACAAAGTGATCATGATAGTGCGAGTGAAATCGAGCAATCGTCCGCACAATCAAGTGAATCGTCAGACAACGAGGAAGACATTTCTGCAGGGCAGTATTTAACAATTACTATTTTACCAGACATAATGGCAGAAATGGTCCTAAGCAAAAATGGTCTAAGTCCCCACCATCAAATGCTGTAAGAACACGAGGCCATAATATTATTTTACACTTACCAGGTGTCAAGTCAGCAGCAAAATCAGCAAAAACTCCTTTGGAATGTTTTAGTTTATTCTTTGCTGATGACATTTTCAATTTGCTTGTAACATGTACTAATAAATACATCGAGGAGGTCAGAAACAAGTTTCATAGAGAACGTGACGCAAAGGATACAGACGTTGAGGAAATAAAAGCATTGCTGGGTTTGCTGATTATGTCTGGAGTGTTGAGAGCCTCACATCTGAATTTCGTAGATCTCTGGGCAACTGATGGAAGCGGTGTAGAGATGTTTCGACTCACAATGAGTTATCAACGATTTCTATTTTTACTAAGATGCCTTAGATTTGACGACAGAACAACCCGAACTGAACGTTTGCAAGTTGATAATTTGGCAGCTGTACGCGAGATTTGCGACATGTTACAAGCAAAATTTCGAGAAGCCTATACGCCGTATCAAAATGTGACGATAGACGAGCAGTTGATTGGGTTTCGTGGCCGTTTCAAAGGCAAAGTTTACATGCCAAGCAAACCAAATAAATACGGCATAAAAAACCAAGCATTGGTAGACTCTAAAACATTCTATATGCTGTCTTTCGAGGTTTATTCTGGCAAACAGCCTGCGGGTCCTTACCAAGTCTCAAACAGCCCTAATGACATTGTAAAACGTCTTGTAGAGCCGATCAAAGGAACTAATCGTAATGTTACCACGGACAACTGGTATACAAGCGTAAAACTCGCAAATGAGTTATTAGACCCATCCCACAAACTTACTATAGTAGGAACACTCAAAAAAAACAAACCCGACATACCTAAAGATTTTTTGCCAAACAGATCTAGAACTCAATTCAGCTCCCTTTTCGGTTTTCAAAAGACAATGACCATGGTTTCTTATGTTTCAAAACCAAATAAAGCTGTTGTGTTGTTATCTTCCATGCATCATGCAGCTCATATCGACCCAACCTCAACTGACAAGCAAAAACCAGAAATTATTACATATTATAACAGCACTAAAGGAGGAGTGGACACCAATGATCACTTGTGTGGTACATACAATGTAGGGAGACGAACCAAACGATGGCCGTTAGCCATTTTCTTCCATCTGATAAATGTTTCAGGCATAAATACTCTCATTGTACATCGAGCAAATACCGACAAATCACGTACTCACGTGAGGCGTAATTTCTTGCGGCAATTGTCTGTTGCACTAATTCAAAATCACCAGAAACGACGACTTGAAGTCAGAGCAACTCCTAAGGTGATAAAAAAACGTCTGATGGAAGTGCATGAGTTGGAAAATCGCGTCCCACCAACCACTGCAAAACGTGGACGTTGCAATAGCTGCCCGCGGAAATGTGATCGCAAAGTACCAACAAAGTGCAATAAATGTACAAGATTTGTGTGCAATGATCACTCTGAAATATACTGTCAACAGTGCAACAAGAGTGATTCGGATAGTTCCTAAAAATACAATATTACCTATGATCTCAGTATACCTAAGTACAAAATTGTTATTAACTGATATTTTTTTAGTTTATTTTGTTTTTGTCTTATTAGTTAGTAATTCATATTATTACTTATAGATATGATTTAAAAAATAAAGCATTTGAATAATATAATGGTTTCTTTTACTTATATATACTTATATATTTCAATATATAATAAAAACTACCCATACTATTTGGGGTCACCTGTGACCCCATGCGAGCAATTATGTAATATTCTTTGTGCGAGTAATTAAGGGTTAATTCTGATGGGTAACTGTCATAATTATATAAGGGATCGATCGTATTGCTGCTAAGATTACTTGGTAAAATACATGACTTACCAAAGACTAATTCGTGCGGAGTGTATGTGGTCTCGCTGTGGACGGTGTTGTTGTATGAGAAGCACCAGAATGGTAGCCAGCTGCTCCATGAACCTGATTTATTTTCGCATTGTATACGCAAGTATGATCCCATACTTTTATGCGTATTTTCTAACGCTCCAATCGACTCATGATGGTAGGCTGTCGATGAGATCTGATTAATGTTGAGTAGAGTACATACCTGTTTCATAGTAGCGGAAATGAATTCTGAACCCCTGTCAGTTGCTATTTCGCGTGGGATACCGTACCTTAGGATGAAATTTCGAACAAAAGCACGAGCGACTGATTCAGAATCCTTAGAATGCAATGGATATGCTTCTATGTATTTCGAGAGTTCACATTGCAACGTAAGTACGTAAACATAATTGTTGTCGTCTTTCGGTAACGGTAATTACATAGCCGTATCCTAAGAAGATCGCTGAGGTTGCTGCCCCACATTTCGAGTGGAAACAAACATATAGATGCAGACGGTGCATTTCGACATTCCGCCAGTGACGTCAAAGCCTACTTCCGATGGAGAATCCGCATAGTTTTACATCATTCCATAATCACGCTTCGATTAGGTTTCAATCAATTAGAAATAGTTAATTTTAAACTTTGTAATAATTTTAATTAAATCTTTTATTTTAAATTTGTTTTTTTTCGATCCTCCGGCTGTAGCTAACGTAATTGGCGCAGTCGGTAGGATTCTCGCGGGCCGGTTCGCGAGTTTCGGGAATAGCTACTTATCTATATCGCGTCGCGAGTCGCCCGGGCGGCTATCAAGCCCCGTCTTCGAGGATCCTGAATCTACGGACCTGCTGCAGACCAGGAGGAGAATCCAGCCATCGATTCACGACAGAACCAGATATGAAATTTATGTGAGTACACTTGAATTGGTCTCGTGTTGCTTCCTTTTATCCTTAAGTTTTATCCTTAGGTTTTATCTTGACCGCCAAGATTTACCATCCTAGAGCCCATAGTTCGCGCGAGTCTGAATCGAAACAGGCTCGCCGGAAACAAGTAGATTTTAGTAGAGATTTAGATAGCGATTTATATTTAAATAAGTTATTTGTAAAAATGCCTCACGATCCGGACACAATCTTTAAGGCCTTACGCCTTGTCCCGGAGTTTGACGGGAACCCTAATGTACTCACAAGGTTCATTAAGATTTGTGATCAGCTGGCGACGCAATACCTGAGTAATGAGCCAGGTAGCGAATTTTCTAACTTATGTTTAATTAATGGCATACTTAACAAGATAACCGGAAGTGCTGCTTGTACAATTAATTCCAACGGGATACCCGAAAGTTGGTTAGGCATACGATCCTCTCTGATAAATAACTTCTCAGATCAGCGCGATGAAACCGCCTTGTACAATGACCTCTCTCTGGCTACGCAAGGAAATAGGACACCCCAGGAGTTTTACGACCATTGTCAGACTTTATTTAGTACGATAATGACGTATGTAACTCTACACGAAACGGTACCAACTACTATTCAGGCGAAACGTGATTTATATAAGAAGGTCACTATGCAGGCGTATGTTCGTGGGTTGAAGGAACCCTTAGGGTCTCGTATTCGATGCATGCGTCCCTCCACTATAGAAAAGGCGCTAGAATACGTCCAGGAAGAGCTGAACATTATTTATCTTCAGCATCGTAACGAACCGGTCAATAAAACTCAACTGACTCCCAAGGTTACGTTACCATCACCACCATCATTTGTTCCTCCACCGCGACTTAATAACTTCCCAGTTCCTGTGCCTAATTGGCCTGCCCCTGTAGGACAACGTTCTATGATGAGGCCCCCGCCTCAACCGTTCAAATTACCACCACCAGGTCAGCCTCAACAGGCTATGCGAATGCCAACCAACACCCAAAGGATGTTCGGTGCTCCACCTCCTAATTACAACCCCCGCAGCCATGTATTCCGGCTTCCACCTCGTAATAATCCCCCACAGTTTCAAACTGGTCCCCAGCCAATGAGTGGAGTGCAGCGCTTCACTCCCAGAACTTTACCTCATACCCAAATGTTGACAGGCCATGACTGGTCTAAATCAGGAAACCCGCCTCCATCTAACTATTTTAAAAGTCGAGAAATGAATATGAATGAATGCATGCCGTACGACGACGCGTACTCGTATTACAATAACTATGACTCTTATCAAGAACCGGTGTACAATTACTACGTCGACGATTCTACTTACACTAGTGATTTTACACCCGACTTTACTTCCGATTTAAATTATTATGACTTGACTGACAAAGTTACTGGTTCGGAAGAATTTCAACCACAGCCAGGTTCTAGCCATGCGGATCAGGATTTTCAGGAGGTCTCGACATTAAAAAAGCAAAGATAGAGGTTAACTTGCAAACGCAAAGGCAGTTGCCTTATATTCAGATAGAAAATCCTCCTCTTAAATTTTTGATAGATACGGGTGCGAACCAATCCTTCATCAGCCCCGACGCTGTACAACAGTATTTTTCTAATTTTCCACTTGAATTTGATCCTTTTGAAGTAACAAACATACATGCAACCAGTAGGAATGATTATTCAATTACGCTGCCTTGTTTTCCCGAATTTAAAGATCATGATGGTATGAAGTTATTCGTATATAAGTTTCACGACTATTTCGATGGCCTCATAGGACTAGACTTACTTAGCGAATGGGAAGCGCGTATTGATTTAAAGACAGGACAATTATTAACTCGATTTGCATCAAACCCGATAAAAATGTATAACTCGCGGAACGTAAACTTATATGAAGACATCATACCAGCACTTTCTTCAAAAATTATTAGAGTTCCCTTTGATGTGATAGACGGCGACGCCTTTATTAGAGAACAGGTTATCTGTAATTGTATCGTACACGAGTGCCTCACTACAGTTAGTAATAATCGCGGCTATATTGAAATAGAAAACCCGACACCTAACGACATTATATTCTCGCTCGATAGCCCAGCGCATGCAGAACTATTTAATGTCGAGTGCACGCGCACTCAACAACCTGCGTCGCGCGCGCATGATGTCACCTCTCGGTTACGTACCGACCATTTAAACGAGGAAGAAAAGGCTAACTTAATAGCTTTATGTTCTCGTTACGCGGACGTCTTCTATATAGAGGGCGAAGCTTTATCCTTCACGAATAAAGTCAAACACAGGATTAGGACAACTGATGAAGTACCGGTACACGCGAAAAGTTATCGTTACCCTTTTGTGCATCGGGAAGAAGTTAAAAACCAAATAGGAAAAATGTTAGAGCAGGGTATCATAAGACCTTCCGACTCTGCCTGGTGCTCACCTATTTGGGTGGTCCCCAAAAAGATAGATGCATCCGGCAAACAGAAATGGCGGCTCGTGGTTGACTTTCGCAAACTTAACGAGAAAACCCTTGACGACAAATACCCTATACCGAATATTAGTGACGTCCTTGACAAATTAGGGAAGTGTCAGTACTTCACAACCCTCGATTTGGCAAGTGGATTTTACCAAGTTGAGATGGATCCCCAGGATATTTCGAAGACCGCATTCAATGTCGAGCACGGACACTTTGAATTCCTTAGAATGCCAATGGGTCTTAAGAATTCTCCATCTACGTTCCAACGAGTGATGGATAATGTCCTTAGGGGTCTCCAGAACGATATATGCCTTGTGTACCTTGACGACATCATCGTGTACAGCACGTCACTCCAGGAACACATGGTAAACCTGGAAAAGGTATTTCAAAGACTTCGGGAGTCAAACTTCAAAATCCAGATGGATAAATCTGAATTTTTGAAGCTTGAGACTGCTTACCTTGGGCATATCATCAGTAGGGATGGTATTAAACCCAATCCCGATAAGATCTCTGCCATACAGAAATACCCCATTCCGAAAACCCCTAAGGAAATCAAACAATTCCTAGGTCTTCTCGGTTACTACCGAAAATTCATCCCTGACTTCGCACGCACCACAAAGCCTATGACTCAGTGCCTCAAGAAAGGAAGAAAAGTTACCCTTGATCCAGAATACGTCAATTGCTTTGAAAAATGCAAAACCCTTCTCACTAATGATCCCATACTGCAATACCCAGATTTCACCAAAGAGTTCAATCTTACAACTGATGCATCTAATTTGGCCATTGGAGCCGTCCTATCCCAAGGCCCAATAGGATCAGATAAGCCTGTGTGCTATGCCTCTCGAACCCTCAACGAAAGTGAAATCAACTATAGCACTATCGAGAAGGAACTCCTTGCAATAGTATGGGCTACTAAGTACTTTAGACCATATCTATTTGGACGGAAGTTCAAAGTATTGACTGACCATAAGCCATTAGAATGGATGATGAACTTGAAAGAACCAAACTCACGCTTGACTAGATGGCGACTACGACTAAGTGAATATGACTTTACGGTACAGTACAAAAAGGGTAAGATTAACACGAACGCTGACGCCCTTTCCCGTGTGGAAATTCACATAACTGACACTAAATCACTGATGGACGAAATAGACGAACTAAACTCTTTGTTAGGAAACCCTACTGAGACAATACAGACTAAACTTAACTCTTCGACCGAAACAGTACATACCAGTAATGAACACCCCATTTTAGAAATCCCGATAACGGACGAACCATTAAATAAATTCAATAGGCAGATTTGTTTTACCATTGTTAATGATGTAAAGAGAAAACCTATTGTTACTAAGCCATTCGATACACATACACGCATAGCAATTCAACTATCGGAAACTAATCTAGAAGAAGACGTTATAAATGCAGTTAAAGAATACATTAACCCCAAGGTGAAAACCGCTCTATTAATTAACCCTCCACTCGCTATGTATTCTATCATCCCAGTTTTACAGGATAAATTTAAGGGTTCAGCTATGAACCTTATTCTAGCCAAAGTGGAACTAGAGAATGTAAAAGAATACCTACACCAACAGGAAATCATTCGCCACTACCATGATGGTAAGACAAACCATCGTGGCATAAATGAATGCTATCTTGCCTTATCACGAAAATATTATTGGCCTAAGATGAAGGACCAAATTACCAAGTTTATTAACGAGTGTACCATCTGTGGCCAAGGTAAATATGATAGGAACCCTGTTAGGCCCCAATTCAATGTTGTACCTCCAGCCACCAAGCCCTTTGAAATAGTTCATATGGATCTATTTACTGTGCAGAGCGAGAAGTACATTACCTTTATTGATGTGTTCACAAAGTACGGGCAAGCGTATCATTTACGAGACGGTACCGCTCTTAGTATTCTCCAAGCTTTATTGAAGTACTGTACGCATCACGGCGTACCTTTCACCCTTATAACTGATAATGGGACTGAGTTCACCAACCAGCTATTCCTAGAGTTTACGAGGCTACATAAAATCAATCATCACCGAATTTTGGCTCATTCCCCTAATGATAACGGCAATATTGAAAGATTTCATCTAACTCTTTTAGAACATCTTAGGCTCTTGAAATTGCAACATAAAGATGAACCTATTGTTAACCTCATGCCCTATGCTCTCATAGCGTACAACAGTTCCATCCATAGTTTTACGAGATGCAGACCGTTTGACTTATTAACTGGACATTTCGACAGTAGGGTATTATTGGGCATTCTACTTCACTTTTTTGGTTTTTCAAAAATCGCTCACTACGTTCGCTAAAAACCAAAAAAGCGAAGTAGAATTCCCAATACATTTTTGAAAAACCAAATGTGAAGTAGAATTTCCTATGCGTTGATTGGTTTCTCAATTCTCATCACTGTCTGTCCACCCGTTAATTTAGGAAAGTAGCAATCGTCGACCGAATGCAATGTTCGGTCAGTGGTTGATGGCACTTTGAAACGACAATTCCAATAGAAATGCGTTTGCGTTGATTAGTTTTCTCAATTCTCTTCACTGTCTGTCCACCCGTTAATTTAAGTGTCTAAGTTGAGAAAAGTATCATTCGTCGACCGAATGCAATGTTCGGTCAGTTGTTGATGGCACTTAGAAACGACAATTCCAATTCAACAAAAGCTGGAGCATAATGGATTTACGTCCCCGGACTGTTGTGACTTCGTTCTCAATTCGATTTCAACTTTACAGTCCGGAGACTACCAGATTTTGGTTCGTGTTTCATTGTTCATTGTTCATTTTTCGTCTTTCTTTGTGCTTTACCTCGTTTAGCGTTTCTTGCCAAACTTGGTGAGAGGAATCTTGCTCTGAAAGTTATAAACCCAGTTGATCACTCCGGGTAAATAATCAATCATCACAGACATCTCAGATAGACACCTTAGACCTTACACCGTTTCAGAGTGGGCCCCTATGCTCCTACTAAGGTTTTTCGGTCTTAGGTGACATCCACTAAATCCATGTTTCAATTTTGTATATATACAAACTCCAAACTAAAACTTTGCCATCGCGATGCAGGTTTGATTATGTCATCTAATTTCATGTTAACGTATCTAGCCAATTTATCTAGACATTAGCGCCGTAAGCATAACACGGGCGCTCGGTGTCTCGCATAACTGGACATTAGACGCGCGGCGTCGTATGTCAATACGAAACGTATGTGTAAACAACGCTGGATACCTCTATATCGTTTACCTAAATAATGTTTTGTTGAAATTTAAATTAAACTTTTTTTTGTTTTCTTAATTCGGTTATATCTAATAGAAAAACAATTTAAAAAGTAGAATAATGTAACAACACCCAATCATAAGTAAAAAAGAAATAAAAAAAAAAATACTTGAGGGAGGGTTTGAACTTGGAACCTCCGAATCATCATGAATTATGGTGCATGTAGGTATGTAAGCCTTTCAGCGTTAGAGAATAATAACATACATACCTAATTTATTTATTTACTTTTTAACTTAATATGAATATGATTTGTGAAATCATGTTCCAGCAATACATTAATTGTTGCCCACACTTTAAACTACCACATCAGAAAAAATCCTACCTCCTTTGATTGTATTCACGATCAGAGTTACGCTTCAAAGTTACCTGATTTTCTGAATCACGAATAACTGTAATAGTAATCATTGCGTGTTGAGACTTTATTTTTATAAAATTACTATTAAAACAAGTGAATTTCGTTATGTCTGTTCAAGATCAACGTATGTAGATTACATTTAAAAGGAAATATTTACCGAACGTATTGTTGCATTGTTTTTATATAGATATAAATCCATATGTACGGCAAATTTATAAAAATCATTTTTTAAAAAACCAGCAACTTGCTTTTGAATGTGAGTAATGTTTGCTATAGTATAAAACCGTCAGGAATCAAATACTGAAGTCAAAAGTAAAAGCGCGTTGCTGGTTTGCGAGATAACCGTAAAAGTTGCTATTTTTTTTGAGTAGGCGTTATGTTTTACATGCATGGATAAGACTTTTTGAGTGTTTACTTCGCCTTTCATACAAATTAGAAACTAAATTTTGGCGTATAACGAAAGAGATCAAAACACAGGTTGAAGAGCGCAAAAAATATATTCAGGATGAGTTCAGAAAACGACTTTCTTTAATCATTGATAAGCCAAAACCTGGTTTTGGAAATACTAATACTAGACTTAAATGAACTAAAGCAACCGACCGAATATAATTGTTTATTTTAGGTATTAAAACAATCAAACGCTGTGTTCGTCATTAATGCTAGATTGTATGTATGTTCGAGGCTCATACGAAATAAGTATATTATGTATTATTATGAAAAAAGAAATCAAGGTTCCTGAAAACAAACACAAGTGCTTCTTTTGGTTAAAATTGTATGATAAATACTTAAAAGATTATGAGCAAATTTTGGCGCGATCGGAAGGCCGGTGAAAACGATTAACGAATTATGCATACAATTCAAGTAATTCCTACGCAATCACTATGAGCAAATTTTACGTCCTATGTGCACTTTCTATGTGTTTACTTTGTATAATCTAGCGCTGTAGTTTGAACGGTGGTTGAGACGCAAGGGTCGTCGGTTCATGATAATGTACCAATGTGATGTTGTGTATATATTTTCTTGTGCGATGGTAGCTTAGTGGTTTGGAACGCGACTTCCATGCGGGTTCGGGTTAAGTTCCTAGCATGCACCTCAAAACAAAATACATTAATTGATTGATACTTTGTATTATTTTTATGAATTATAGCGTTATCAAAATTTATTTAAATAAATCTATACTTCTTAAAGACGAGGTCTCAGAAATCAGTTATTGCATTAATTCATTTCAACAATTATCAATTTACGATGTAGCACGTGCAGTGACGTACGTAGCGACAGCTGCTCCGCGCAATCCCAAAACGTTGCAATATTATAATAACACTTTCTCAATACACATACCTAAATGCTTCGATTCCTGTATCTTTAAGTTAATGAAACTAAACTATTATGGAACTAATAGCTCATCTGATCACTAGAAATAACAGTGAGCAGACCCCAAACGTCGTATATATGTCAACCTCGATCACACCTGATGTTAAGTGATGATGAGGTCTAAGGTGAGCCATGCTTGCCCGTGAAAAGCTTATTCACTCTTGCTTAAAAGAGGTTCATGTTATATTGTACTACGATAAAATAGGCAATAAAATATTTGCATGCCGATGAGATAGGTGAAACATTAATGTTCTCAATTGAATTGTATTTGAACCACCTCTAGGTATGTAACCATGTTTCAAGCAAATAAATGATCACTGATTTCTGACGATGTTGAACACCCCCATATTAATTTAAATTTCATATTTGACGACCTGTAGCACAGAAGCTTAAGCGTTATGACTTAAGGTCGCGGGTTCGATCCCCCATACGAACACAAATGTTTGTTGATGAAATGGATTCAGTGGTTCTGGATGATTATTGTCCATCATGCTTCGAAATTACATAGGCTATCTAAGTTATGTGTCTAAGGGTGGTATCTAAGTTAAGGATGTAATTTAGTTTTCTATTGATTGTACAGTAAAACTCGACTGACCGGACTAATTGTTGTTGATAGGCATTAGGATAACCGAAAATCCTGATATTCGAATGTATCAGGGATAATGTTTTGTATGTATTTATTAAAAATAACAAATAAATATCAACGAAAATCAATGTATATCCATTAAACACAACGTTTCGTTTTCGTTGATATTTATTTTTAATTAACACTTAATCATGGATATACATAAATATTTACTTAGTGTACATAGGTGCATAATACCAAACTAAATAAAATATAGTTGCTTCTTAAAATTAAACTTTTCGAAATATTCATAATTTTCTTGACTACGCTGTAACAAGAATTGCAAGTAGTAACTCAACTATTGGTAAGTAGTTCAGGCCGATGAATAATCCTAATGTCAATACCTAGTCCACACCTCAATGCGGTTCCTGGTAAGTAACTATGGTGCTTCAGTATCGTACTCTATAGGAGAAAAACTCGTCAAGATGCCAACATGGTATTATAAGACCCTCCTATGAATAAAGCAAATAAGCAACGACCCTTAATCCTCAGCAGTTACATATAACTTGGTTGCAGTTGGTAGTCCGGATAATTGCGAATCCAGATGAGAATCACGAACAAACTGAGGGCTGGATAAACGAGTTTCTATGTATGTTACATAGGTACGTAATACTATACTATGTGCGTCATAGGTGTCCCAAGAGCATAGTCTTGAAGTGTGCCAAAGGACATGAAGGAAAAGTATCTTAAATTCTTAAGTTAGTTACTTAAACGGAAAAATATAACCCTGTATAACAATAAAATAGAGTTACGAAAGTAGGTTTGTTTAAAGACGTTAATTGTGAAATAAACCTTTAGTCGACAATTAATAAAAGATGCATACGAATCATTTCGCCGTTTTCACGATTGACAAAAACGACCTTGTTGACAAAATTATAGAAATCAATAAGCCAGTGGTAGGTAACTTGTCGCTCTACTAGACTTAAATGAACTAAAGCAACCGACCGAATATAATTGTTTATTTTTAGGTATTAAAACAATCAAACGCTGTGTCCGTCATTAATGCTAGATTGTATGGATCTTCGAGGCTCATACGAAATAAGTATAATATGTATTATTATGAAAAAGAAATCAAGGTTCCTGAAAACAAACACAAGTACACTAGGTACCTACTGATTTTCAGTCATCATGTCAAAATGGTGGAAAGGGATCAATATTGCACTTAAATGGGTATATTGTTTCCTTAACAACAAGTATATTTTTCAAACTTCAAATTACGCATCATATCTATGAATAAAGGTTTAATACCCCTGCTAAAATAATGTGCTGTTGCACTTTTCAAGGGGGCAATCACGGACTTTAAGCGAAAATATTAATAGAGTTTAATTATATGTATTTGTGTATGTATTTGGATTACGAAATTCACATTCATGACTCAATAATTTTATATCGGTTTCTTTATTGATAATTATGATTATTTTAGAAAAAATATTTTAAGCGCTTTAATAAGTGGAATATCACTAACGTGTTAAATCGATTTTAATCCTTTAAAACCAAATTATTTAGAATGTTTAACTTTCATTCATTCAAAATAACTAGTCATTTTTTAATATCTGCAAAGAGATAGGAAAGTAGGTGAATACTTTTTTATTTATTTCTATTTATAGCAAAAGATCTTTTTATTGTAAACATGAAAATATTCAATACTTAAAATCTAATTATAGCATAAATCTAGTTAAGCAGAAATTACTAATGAATAGCTAGTACTAGAAATGTATCTACCAATTTTACTCGACAATAACTCGATACATTGCAGAATCAAGTCCTTAAATAAGCAAAACGAAAATAAATAAAATCAATCAAAATACGCACAAAAATAATTTCGCTGCTAGTTCAAGAATTATCATGTAAACAAAATTATTTTGCTGAAAATCATAAAAGTCAGAGGTAGGTAACTTGTTAATTTACTAGTCAATTATACAAAGTCAATTTCAATTATAATGTCGCTTAGGATAAAGTTTATTTTATCTACTGATTTGCAGACAAACATTGAGTGTTTCCCACCATTAAGTCGTAAGCACCACTTTTATACAAAGTCAATTTCAATTATAATGTCGCTTAGGATAAAATTTATTTTATCTACTTATTTTATCTACTGATTTGCAGACAAACATTGAGTGTTTCCCACCATCGAGTCGTAAGCACCACTTTTATACAAAGTCAATTTCAATTATAATGTCGCTTAGGATAAAGTTTGAAATCAAATTAAATAAATGTGTCGATTACGATTAAATAGTGGAAAGGGTTCAATACTGCTCTTAAACAGTTATTTATTGTTTACTTCGCAATAAGTATATTTTAACTAACACCAAACTTACGCGTTATATCTATGAATAAAGGTTGAATACCTCTGCTAAAATAATGCCCAGTTGGTACTTTTTTACAATAAAAACGCGGTAAATGATGTGTATCGTATCAGTACTCCCTGGAGACATCTTATTAACAAGAAATAGTGCTTCGGTATTGATACTCTCAGACCAAGAAATCGAGGAAGACCCCAGAAACTCTGAAAAATGTTCGTAAGTTGAACTAATTAATTGTCATAATCATCTATTTTCCAGGTTTTATAAACTTTTTCAAGTTGTTGTCGTAATCTTCTGTCTTACCAGGTCTTCTAGTACTTTTGCTTATATTTGTCTATAACATTGTTTCCAATTTTATTGACAGATATTGAACCATTATCTCCTGACTATATGTAATAATGAATTTCAGGTCTGAAATCAAAGGAAACAAACGGTCGAAGAAGATCATTGCCTCCACAAACCAATTCTTCGAGTCAGAAGACGAAAGCCTAAGGTAATTTCGATACGCGTTTTGTCTACTATTCATGCTCTCGTTATCAATTTATCTTCTCCGTTATTATATTACATCTTGAACTACCATGTTCAGAATATAGTGATACTTAACATCAATTTTTTTTCTAGTTCGAACAAAAGAAAGTCAGTCAAACGTTCAACTCAGAAGTCGACTAAAGCAACGCCTAGCGTTGCGTCTGAGTGGTTGTTCGACGAAGAGTCGGATGAGGAAGTAGCGCCTCCGAAACCAAAAGAGACTGCTCCAATCTCATCTTTCACCCGTCGAGTGCCAGGCGGAGTCACGCGCAGGACTGCTCTGTTGGACGGAGAGCTACTGGCTGAGCTACGCCTCTACAACTCAGAAGAGGTAAAAAAATTAAGCGGATTGGATAGGTGTGAGAAGGCAGTAATTTGGGTTCGCCTGCAAGGGGAGGCGAACTCACCAGAATTTAGTTACTTAAAAAAATTTGTAAAAAAGGCAAAAGCCAAATTTACGGAAGAAGGAGTTTTTTATAGCGATAATAATAAAAAAAATAGGCTATGAATTTAATTTAATATTAATATTAAAATTTATAGAGTGACTCCAAGGAGTTACTTACATGGTATTATTTTTATTATTACCGATGTAAAACTTCTTCCGTGAAATTTATTTTTGCAATTTTCGCATAGCACCGTGAAAACATTCCATAATGTCGAAAACTACTTTCTGTTCTGTATGCGACGTATCTATTAGAAACAAAGGTTTTTCCGCCCATTTGAAAAGTATTTTACACAAAAATAATAGTGCAGTTGTTGAAAGCGACGGTATCGAAAAAGTACACAGTGCTTTTCGTAGTCGCATTGCTTCTTACCGCGTTAGATGTAACGGCGATCGGGATGAGCAGGATAAGGAGCGCGCGTCAGCCAGCACTCCCGCTGATTTTTTATCGCAATTGCGTTCACACGTTCGTCTCTTGCTTTCGGCACGAATGCAAGCGTATTCTACCATCAAAGTAAACTTTGAGTTATTTGCTGAATTTTTTCAACATAAAAATGATTCTGTTTCAATTAAATCTTTTGCTACTAAAAACATACTCTTGCATCAAAATTATAATTTTGAAGAGACGTTTTTAAACGTTGTTCATTTACTTTGTAAAAAAATTGAAAATTTTGAAGATAGAGATAGCGGGTGGGCTTACCTGCGAAGTTTATATTTAGAAGTAAACATTAATAAATACGAACCTTTGAGAGCGTCAAGTTTTATAGATTTGCCTGAAACCATAAAACATAAACGAGCGTGTATAAATATTAAAAATTCAGATAATTATTGCTTTTTATGGTGTGTTGTAGCGTCACTTTTTCCTGCTAAAAGTAACGCTCATCGTACGACTTCTTATCCTCACTTTGAAAGTGTTCTTAATATTAAGAACCTTTCTTTTCCAGTAGGGTTTTCGGATATAAGAATCTTTGAAAAAAACAATCCTCGCATAAGTATTAATATATACGGTCTTAAAAAGAACTGTAACGTTGTTGGACCTTTGTACAAAAGCGAACGTCGAAAAGAACATCACGTTAACATGCTTTTTCTTGAAAAAGATAAGCGCACACATTACTGTCTTATTAAGGATTTATCCAAATTACTTCGCAAACAGTTAACTAAACATCATTCGAAAATATATTTATGTGAAGATTGCATGATTTTTTTTGACAACAACGATAAACTTGATACCCACATTTGTAGTGGTGTAGCAACAACTTTACCTAATGAAGGAACTCGAATACAATTTAACCACTATGAGCGTATGCAAGATATGCCCTTCGTTTTGTACGCAGATTTTGAGTCGTTGTTAGAGCCAACAGAACGCAATTCAGAATCGAGTTGCACATCATCATTACATAAACACACACCGGCCGCATTTGCTTACTATGTTGTTTGTTCTTACGACAGTTCGCTCAACAAATTTGTCTCCTATCGCGGACCTAACTGTATTAAAAAGTTCTTGAAATATTTGGTATCTGACATTACTAATATCTATAATATTTTGCAGTCACCGTTGCCAATAGCGTTAACTGATAATGACAGAACTAATTTCGCTCAAGCAAAAAACTGCTTTCTATGTGATAAAATATTATTTGATGATAAAGTAAAAGACCACTGCCATCTTACCGGACGGTATCGCGGTGCAGCACATTCATATTGTAATTTGAAGTATCGCCTGCCTAAATTTGTACCAATTTTTTTTCATAATTTAGCTGGTTATGATAGCCATCTTTTTATACGAGAATTAGGAGAAATGTCTGGTAGAATTCACGTAATAGCAAAAAATAAGGAAAATTATATTTCATTCACAAAATATTTCCGAGTGAATGGTACTGACATCATGCCAGTTCGTTTTGTAGACTCTTTCAAATTTTTAGGTACGAGCCTTGAGAAGCTAGCATCAAATTTAAATAATAATGACTTTAATCATTTATCACGGTTTTATCCATCTAACAAGCAATTTAATTTATTGAGACGCAAAGGAATTTATCCTTATGAATATATAACTACTTGGGCCACGTATGAGGAGGAAGGGCTTCCTCCCCAGGAATGTTTTTTTAGTAAACTGCATAATAGTAATATTTCGTCAGAAGATTACAAACATGCAATGAAAGTTTGGCAAACTTTTAAAATATCGAACCTTGGAGAATATACCGATTTGTATCTCAAAACAGATGTTCTTTTACTAGCAGACGTCTTCGAAAGTTTTCGACAAACTTGTAAAACAAATTACAAGTTAGATCCAGCTTTTTACATAACAGCACCTAGTCTAAGTTTTGATGCTATGCTGTTAAAAACAGACGTAAAATTAGAGCTAATAAATGACTTGGAAATATTACGAATGATTCAAAAAGGTATTCGCGGTGGAATTTGTTTATGTCCTACAAGATATTCAAAAGCTAACAACAAATATTTAAATTCTTATGACCCAACAAAAAAAAATAACTTTCTGGTTTATATAGACTGTAATAATCTCTACGGTTATGCTATGTGTGCTTATCTACCTCACTCAAATTTTAAGTTATTAAATGATGATGAAATTAACAGAATTGATTTCCAGAATGTACCAATTAATGGAGACATTGGTTTTATTCTAGAAGTAGACTTAGAATATCCAGAAAAATTGCATGATGTTCATAATGACTTTCCTTTTTGTGCACAAAAGTTTATTCCACCGGGTTCAAAAACTTCTAAATTAATTCCAAATTTATACGATAAATTTTTGTATGTTATCCATTATGCGCACCTGCAAACTTGTTTAAAACATGGTTTATTGTTAAAAAAAATTCACAGAGTAATTCAATTTAATCAGAGTCCTTATTTAAAACAGTACATAGATATGAATACGGAATTAAGAAAAAAAGCAAAATCAACATTTGAACAAGATTTTTTCAAACTTTTAAATAACAGTATTTTTGGGAAGACTCTAGAAGATACGGAGAAAAGAGTTGATGTGAAATTGGTAAATATGTGGAATGATGATAAGAATAAAACGAAGAAAAGTATTTGTGCCGAGCGATTGATATCTAGACCAAATTTTCACAGCGTTACTATTTTTACAGAAAACTTTGTAGCCGTTCAAATGAAACCTGAAACAATTACTTTGGATAAACCTATTTATATTGGTTTCTCCGTTTTGGAAATATCTAAAAGTCATATGTTTGATTTTCATTACTCTATTATGAAACCTTTCTATAATGAAAAGTTGAAACTTTGCTATACGGATACTGACAGTTTTCTATATTCAATCGAAAGTAAAGATTTTTACAATGATTTAAAGATACATTTCCTTCCTTATTTCGATACCAGCAATTATCCTTTAAATAACAGTTACAATATTCCATGTTTAAACAAAAAAGTGCCAGGTCTTTTTAAAGATGAACTAGGTGGGAATTTAATATCTGAGTTTGTAGGTCTAAGGTCAAAGTTATATTGCATTAAAACCGAAAAAGAGGAATATAAAAAAGCAAAAGGGGTACAAAAACAGGTCTTGAAAAATGTTCATTTTAAAGATTACTTTAAGGTTTTAAATAAGAATATTTTTTTACGAAAAAAAAATACTATATTCAAATCACTTAAACATGAAATATTTACCCAAGAACAGGAAAAAGTAGCTTTGTCGGGTAATGACGACAAACGTGTCATATTAAAAAATAAAATTTCAACCTTATCATGGGGTCATTGGAATAGCATATTCTAAGACTCATTTTATTTTAGACATTATGGTATGTTTTCACTGTGTTTTCTATGATAATAGCGTAATATGTATGAAAATAATAATATTATTTTACAAAGCTATAACTTTGTTTATGTCGAAATCTTATTAAATTAAGATTATAAACAAAACATTTTACATGAGGTCATAAGGCTACTATTTTTAAACTTGTTTATGTAAAATGATAACATTAAATAACTTAATTTATAGAACCTTTCCGACCATTTATCGTAAGCGCCATTTTATGCAAACTCAATTTGAATTATAATGTCGCTTACGACAAAGGGTGGATAGGGTCGATATGTGAATAGGTACGTATCGTATCTTTGTTTTATATAGCTATAACTTTGTTTATATGAAGATTATAAACAAAACATTTTACATGAGGTCATAAGGCTACTATTTTTAAACTTGTTTATGTAAAATGATAACATTAAATAACTTAATTTATAGAACCTTTCCGACCATTTATCGTAAGCGCCACTTTATGCAAACTCAATTTGAATTATAATGTCGCTTACGACAAAGGGTGGATAGGGTCGATATGTGAATAGGTACGTATCGTATCTTTGTTTTATGTACCTATAACTTTGTTTATATGAAGATTATAAATTAAACATTTTACTTTGTACAGACAGCCGCACATCAGGTTACTACAATCTGTCAAATTTCTTCAATCGAACCTCACCTTTATGTCAAACGTGTTTGGTTCAATATCAACTAAGGAAATTTGACAGATTGTAGTAACCTGATGTGCGGCTGTCCCTACATGAGGTTATAAAGTTACCATTTTTATCGTAAAATGATAACATAGATAACTTAATTTAAAAAGTTGTGGAACCGTCTTCTTTGTGTTTTCTCTGATAAAGTGTGATGTTACGTTAGACAAAATTTTGTAATGTTAATAACAATAATTATTATTATTTACCAAAATAAAAATACTAATTGCTGTTAATATAAAACGTTGTTTCATTATTATATGACCTGATTTAACCTGGTTCATCAAGATTTAAGTACAATCCGCCACACATCAATGTAAATGACTTCAATCCAATCTCATCTTTATGTCAAACCCGTTTGGTTCAATATCAGTTTAGAAAAATTTTACTGATTGTGGTCACCTGATGCGTGGCTGACTGTACCTACAACATATTTAACAAACAGTTTTTCAAAATTAAAAATCAAGTCTGAACTTGGTTATTTCATTGAACACGTGTATGTCGATGTCACAAATTAAGTAGAGTACACACGAAAAAATGTACTGTGTCAGCTTTTTAATTTCGGTCACTTATAAACTCATACGTACAAACACTTGTGGTATATATTTCCTTTAAGCGCATGTAAATGAGACTTGCCTTGAAGACACGCTGAAAAAAAGTCGTTTCGTTCCACAAATCTTTAACGTTGAATCAATCATCTTGAAACATGGTAAGTACTTAATTGTAATACGAATATATTATTTTTCTGTAGAGTGCAGTACATTGGGTACGTGATAAATTATTGTTTTTTTTTTTTTTTTTTTCAGAACACTACTACAACTACCTCACGCGATTGCGAGCAGTGCCCTCCATCTCCGCTGCAAGATGCGCAAGACCCCTTAGAGGGGTTGTCTCCGATATTCCCACCTTGGGCGGAGGAACTGGAAGAGGCGCCTCTCCAGCGCAAAATAAAGAAAGCACGAGCTCGCCATTCCGCGAAGCAGTATCCGTCGACATCCTACGTCAAGCACCGTCCTCACCCTGATGCAACATCGGCGTCTTACGTTAAAAAAAGCACAACCGGCTCCCGAGCTCGTCGCATCGTAAAAATTCAAATTATCGATTGTGAGAAGGACGGTTATGACGAGGAATCAGATAACGCCCTTCTCACGGCCCAGTATGTTGTTACGGACGAGATAGACCCGATATTGGATCAGACGGAGGCGGTGATAAACACGATATCAAAGAAATTGTGTGGCTATAGCTTTAGTTTTTAAAAGGCTATAATCTATAATTTCTTAAGATTAAACTTCTCAAATAGACTTTTTGCGTGGGATACCTTATCACGCATACGTCTACAGAGAGACATTTAAATTAAAATTGACTGTAATTCAATGTACCTACTTGCATAATTAATAATTAAGTTGATGGGTATGGTTCACTAGCGCCGCCAATTAATATAAATTGTTAGCTAATAAACCTCTTCCTCCAGCCTCTAGTGAAACACCTACAATTTATTTAATAATTGAGCTCTATCTACTTCTTGGTCTGTTGGTCTACTCGAATTTTTTTACTACTATTAGTGTCTGTTTTTATTTTTATTTTTTTCGACGTTTATCCAAAATCCGAGTGCAAAATTATGCTAACCTTAGTGCTCAATTATTAAACAAATAGCATAATGTGATTTCCAAGGGCTGGATGTTCGAATTTATTAAAAATAGATCAACGTTTAAACGCGATCAATGCAAGCGAAAACAATGGAACGGAACTAAACAGAACGGAAAGGAACGGAGGAGGCGCTAAACTGAGTTATGTTCCTTTGTTATCGCGTTTAAGCGTTGATCGCGTTCAATTTTAACGGTGTAATCGACCCATAGTTAGAACTTTAAAACAACTGACAACGCTAATGTGTCTTACCCTATACCATACTAGACATTTATAAATTCACTTGACGTTCATAAGTAGGTACATTATTTTATAATGTCTAGTATTATTATGATACTGATATTTATTGACAGCTGGGTGGTCAGTGTAAGCGCAAATGAAATCGAAACTTTACGACACATACCTACATTGGTATAGGCATGTGTGTGTGATTGGAACCGGTATTAATAGCGTAGTTGAAGCACTGTATATTCTAGTCAATTTATTTTGATTTGTTTGGATGTTTTTGAAAATATTCCTTCATACTTGACTGTTCTTTCAGTAGTTAGTAAGGTATTTATAAATACTTAACTTAATTATAATTTATAATTCCTTATTTTCATTATTTGAATACTGCTTTTCGACAAAATCACTACCTGTTTTATTGTTATTTAATAAACAAGTATGATGTAGTTATGAGTTTCATTTATTCTCTAGTCATAAATTGGGTTTATTTGTAATAATATTATTTTATCCACGATGTAGCTACGATCGGATTTAAAGCTAAGATGCTCCATGGCTCGACTGGTTTTTCAAAGATAGAATTGAGAAACCAATTGACGCAAACGCATAGGAAATTCTACTTCACATTTGGTTTTTCAAAAATGTATTGAGAATTCTACTTCGCTTTTTTTGGTTTTTAGCGAACGTAGTGAGCGATTTTTGAAAAACCAAAAAAAGTGAAGTAGAATGCCCAATAATACCCTACTTTCGACCCTAGAGACTGTTTAGATCTAGACTTAACGCAGCATCTTTTACAACAATATCTTCTCAATCATAAGGAGCAAATGGAAAAAGTTTACGATATAGTGAACAATAGGACGTTAATAGATAGGACTAAAATTATAAATAACAGGAATCAGAACCGGGAACCCGAGGTACAGTACGCTCCTGAACAACAAATCTTCATTAAGAACCCGTTAGCCCCTCGCTACACCCAAGACACAGTCCTCGCAGATCTACCAGTGCACATTTATACATCTAAAAAACGCGGCCCCGTTGCCAAGTCACGTATAAAACGAGTCCCTAAAGCAGTTAATTTGTTACAGGATACTGTTAGTAACGATCATCGGGATCACCCGACCTCAAGAAATAAAAATTGAAAGCTTAGCTGATGGACCAGGACTCCTACCACACAAACTAGGACCTATGAGACTGATAACTCATTATCATACCTTCATACAGTATGTGCAACTGAATGACATTGAAGACAAAGTTAATTTACTATCGACTCAACTGAGAGGTTATAGAAGACAACTGACTAACGACACTTACGTTTTGTACGAAATACAAATCGACTATCTTACTGACAAACTCTCCAAAGTTTCAAAACAGCTTAAGTCGCTGGAACCTACTAGAGTTAAGAGAGGCCTTGTAGATGGCCTTGGGTCAGTTATTAAAAGCATTTCAGGGAACCTGGACTATACCGATGCTATTAAATACAATAGTGCAATTAACCACTTAATGAGTAACCAAGATAAGATTTCATCTGAATTTAATAATCACATTAGTATCAGCAAGGAATGGATGTCTAAACATAGTGATATATTGAACCAACTTTTAAATAATCAACTAAAAATTAACAATACATTAGAACTGATATTAAAAAGTAATGCTTATAAGGAGGATAATCTGATTAAATATGCCAAGTTCGCTCAGCTTTTAGTTATAGTTAGTGAGAACATTGAGGATCTTGCTCAAGAGTTAATAAGATTAGAGAATAGTTTAGCATTTATACGTGCATCAAGCACACATCATTCGATGATAGATATAGATATTTTAAGTTCCATGTTAAGTAAGCTTAAAGCTATTTATAGCGATGATCAATTGGTTAATCTAGAATTGAGACAATATTACGACATAATTAAGCCAGGGTCATATTACACCAATAACCAATTAGTTTTTATCTTTCAATTTCCAATCATATCTAGAGACATTTATAACTTATATCATCTCTCAATAGTACCTAATAAACATTCTCAGGCTCTTATTCCCACCTATCCCTTCATAGCAACAAACGAGATTTCATTCATGTACATAGAGACAGAATGTCCGAAGTTCAAAGACTGGTTTCTGTGTGAAAGCTCTATACACCAGCAGCTACGTACAAAGTCTGACTGCATCCAGGAATTAATAGTCAACCAAATCCTGAAGGACACATGCGAGTACTCGAAGGTCACCCTGAAGAAAGAAGCCCTAGAGAAATTGGACGACCAGCACTACGTTCTATCTTTTCCACAACACACCAAGGTTCAGCTCATTTGTGGAAGGCAAGATTATACCATACTTCAAGGAAGCTATTTAGTTACTATTCCAGTAAGCTGCCGTCTTAAAACTGGAGAGTTCACGATCATAAACGTTAACGATGAAGTAAAAGGCCAACCTCTCAAACTCACCGAGATACCATTCAACATGCAAGGACAAACCAAGATTACATCTCACTTCAATCTAAATTCAATCAATCTGCAAGAGTTGCACAGCATCCAGGATAGAATCATGATGGAACCACCGATCAAGCTTGATACCATTCAAATCGACACTTTGTACCACACGACGATACCATTCTACCTCATTCTATTAAGTACAAGTGCACTTATCATCATCCTGCTATGCCGCCGCTACATTGCTAGATGCAGAAAATTTACAGTTGTTGAAGAACCCACTCCTGAAAACCATGAGAATTCGAAGGCTATCCCGGCAACATTTTCACTAAACGTGCTAAAATAGTCGCCGTTCTAAGGGGGGAGGAATTACATAGCCGTATCCTAAGAAGATCGCTGAGGTTGCTGCCCCACATTTCGAGTGGAAACAAACATATAGATGCAGACGGTGCATTTCGACATTCCGCCAGTGACGTCAAAGCCTACTTCCGATGGAGAATCCGCATAGTTTTACATCATTCCATAATCACGCTTCGATTAGGTTTCAATCAATTAGAAATAGTTAATTTTAAACTTTGTAATAATTTTAATTAAATCTTTTATTTTAAATTTGGTTTTTTTTCGATCCTCCGGCTGTAGCTAACGTAATTCGGTCTTACAATGTCCAAAAAAATTTTTTCAAAGGCATAATTTGATGTTGATGTAATTTCCATAGGTTGTTTGGTATTACGAGAGTACTTTTGCATTTTGCATTGTGAGCATTTATTTACGAATTCTAAAATATCCTTGTCCATCCCTGGCCAGTAGTAGAACCTCTTTATATTATTTGTCATTCGCCTAATGCCCGCGTGGCCACTAGTGGGCAATAGGTGAAAGTCATTTATTACTACACGTATATCGTCCTTGTTAAATAACTTCTGTACCTTTCTTAACACACAAATTTTGGGACCGGCCCAATTTTCACAATGTTTTATTTCATCTATAATTCCAGCGATAAATTCATTATTATTTTCATTTTTTAATACGCATAATTCTTCTACCTTAATATGTTTACATAAGCTAGCTAAATCTCTCACCAATGCATCTCGTGCGAGCGGCGATCGAGATAAGCTGTTAAAGTAAACAATTGATTCGCTGGGCACATAAACAAAGTAATTAGATCTCTCTGTTATTAGACCGTCTTGTTCTAATTTTAATAACTCTAGAGCTAACTCTACTAAATTTATCGGCTTTTTAATAATTTCTACAATTCTCGGTTGATCAGTCCTTGAATTTGTGATATTATTATCGGCCGATGAATTTAATGTGTTAGGCTTATTTTGTAAATCTTTCATACGTCTCGCTTGTCCTCTAGTTATAACATTCATAACCTGGGGGTCTAATTTGAAGTCACTTTGAGACTCAACCAAACGATTGAGAATGCCATTTCCTAATTTGAAGTGACCATTCTTTCGTTTGAGACCGATGGAAGTTGTTTTGACAGGACTTGTCTCAAACCCTAATTTGAAAGCATAAAATGACATTCGTAAAATTGAATTTGACAGCTCAAGTCTCGGGGTTTTATGTCAAATTTTACGATATCTCGAAAGGTGTCGTACTTCGGTTGAAGTGTTGAACATTTCATACTTGAGTACATCGGAAGATTAGAAATTATATTAAACTAGTCAAATAAAAGTTACGATAAGAGTTTACTAGCAAATTAGGTACATAACAAATACCTGTAAAGTTAGTTTAAAGGAAATAATAGGTAAATAAATAATAGTTTTTGTGTCTAGAAGAAAATGGTCATGATGTATCTATTACCTACTTAATAATTTGTGATTTTTTGCAGTGAAACGGCTGGTAGACTTTTGAGAGATTCCTTTTGCCATTGTGACGAATGGTGCCGTACTTAGTTGTGGTTGTGGGATGCATCTGGTCGAGGTATGTACTACCTTACCTACTTCTATTTCTACTTATATAGGTAACTTACCTAACTATTCCTTAATAGACAATATTTTACAGATCCATAAAGGACTCAACTACTATGCATCTAAGTAGGTACCTACAGTGTAGGTAAACACACAGCAATAAAAGTATTTTGTTTGTTGTTTGTTTGAAAGTTATGGAATAGAAAATCATGAGCCATCCAAATTATGTTCATAGTTAAAGTCACAAAATTCCAATGAAAGAAATTGTTTAGGTACCAAGAGTAAATAATGAACTAAAAAATTTAATTAATAGATCTCCGGTAGTGCATTTTTTGGTTGATACTTATATGTATTTATTTATGTTTACAGATTTTATGAGCGATGATGGCATTATGGCAGATGGATGCATTGACGGGCGTGGGGTCCATGGGGACACACCTAACACCACCAGTGGTCAGTCACCAGTCACTACAATAGAAAATAAATAAAATAATAATTGTTGTATGAACATATTGCGATTGTCAATATTTTTTTCTATTCTATGCTGAACACAAAGATTATGTACCTACCTACATACCTAATTTGAGATTAATTTGAATAATTGATCTTATAGCTTGCGTTAACTTGTTACTGTTAAACTTACTAATAAAGTATCTTTAAATAATTAAATTGTTTTATTTTGCCAAGCCCAATGAGGCTGACACCTCAGCTTTTTTGTACCTAGTATTGGAATTCCTATATTTAAAACACCCCATTGGTTTAGTGGTTTAAGTACTGGGCCATAATCTTCGGGTCCCGGGTTCGATTCCCAGGTCAAGCATAGCACGGGTTTGTGATCACTAATCTGCATTAGGCAAGTGTGGTGATTAAGCCCAATCCCATCATAGTAGCGTAGACTTGATTTCTATGATAGAGCCCTTTGCCCTGCAGTGGGACAGTATATAGGCTGATACCTACTAAAGTATCAGTAGTAAAGAATTTTCAATTACTTAATTATAAATATTGTAAAATATAATTAGGTAATTAAAAATTTCTCAAAGCAATAGCATATCATAATGCATGAACACTAACATCACAAGACAAGAAGCTAACTTACTGCTCAAATGAAAAACATAACATAAATAGATACTCTTTATTGCACAAAGTTTACAAGTCTTCTTAAGCTAGGTAATAAATTTTGCTAATATACAATAGCTTGTAGTGACATCTTCCTGTGTTCAGTTTGTCGCAGGTTGTAGAGAGAGATCTGTAAGGAAGAAAATTATGGTATTATTGATAAAATTATAATGATAATATCTACTCTACTCTGTAATAATAGGGCAGTGGTAGCTGTGTATAAGAATGGGAAGTTGTGGTTTGAATCGGACATAAATGACAATACCAGCACATATTGGACAGTATCTGAAATGTTTAACAATAGATCAGTTTGTCTGGTACCTCTATTTAAGGGCAGCAAAGGTTCTGACCTTGGCAGTTGCTCGATGGTAATTATCAAACAATCCGGAATCATTCTCTAAGCATACCATGAGTTCTAGACTGACAGTTTTGTATGCATCTGGGATTCATACGCTAAGTATAGAAAGAGATCCCTATACCTACATACTCTATAACAATGGATCAAAAAATTATATTGACCTACCAAATAATTTAGATAACTTTCTTTGCCTGCGGCTTAGGTGTGCTGTAGTATAGGTAATATCAGGCAGTAGTGGATAGTAGGTAGGTAGATTTCATCGGTGTACAAGCTCCAGTTTGGGACTGTATACTGGCAGATACATTAATTCCTCTTCGCCTTTTATTTTTAGTCGGCCCAGACCTAAAAGAGTAAGTAAGTACATTTTTTTTTTTTTTTTTTTATGTGATAGGAAGCAGACGAGCAGGCGGATCACCTGATGGTAAGCAATTGCCGCCGCCCATGGACACATGCAACGCCAGTAGAGTCACAAGTGCGCTGCTAACCTTTTATCCCCTTCCCCCCCGATGGGCCTCCGGTACCCTCACTCACTCGGCGAAACACAGCACATGAGCTGCTTCACGCCGGTTTTCTGTGAGGCAGTGGTATCACTCCGGTCGAGCCGGCCCATTCATGCCGAAGCATGGCTCTCCCACAATTAAACATTATTATAACATAAAATATAACCATGTAACATCTACTTTTATGCACCAAAAGGGTAGAAACTAAATTAGACAAAACTTTACATGCTCGGAACGATGGAAAATACTTAAACAATACATACCTTTTGATACAACAATCCAACAAGCACCAGTTAACCAACTCATACCATAGCATGTAGGTTACGTAGGTACGAGATCTCCAAACCACCGAGGAATTCTTGCAATCCTTAAGTATCTTCACCTTTATGTACTTTTCAACAAATTTATCTAAAAATCCAAATAAATTATAAGTTGCAAAGAAAACAAAATATTTTTCTTAAAATTGATCAGCTGTCATTTTTCGTTTCTCTTTACACTTACAGCTTTGTTGAGCAAAGAAAACAAACGCCAAACAGCCAAAAAAACTAAATTCTAAAAATTATGACAAAATTTTATGTTTTCACTACATAAAATCCTTCTTTCAAACACATTTAACAACAATCTATTTATATAAACAGCCAAATATTTTTTATTTATTAAAAATTTCATTGTTTATAAAATTCAATTGCTTCAATTGATCAAATGTGTGTAGCCGCCATAACATAATCTTTCGGCGGCACTTTCAATTGATTTCAAAACTCTATGGTCTCCGATCGTAAATGAGTGTCCGTCTCAAAGACATTTCGTTATCGCAAAACAAATTACGTTTGGTTGACTCTCAGCTCAACCGAACGAAAGTATTTGCCAACTTCAAATTAGACCCCCTGCTCATTCATACTTTTCAATTCTTCTGACGTCATAACAATGCGCGACAGTGCGTCGGCGGCGGAATTCTCTTTACCCTTGATGTACTCAATACTAAAATTATACTCCTCGAGTTGTAATCTAAATTTTAGCAAACGACTTGTAGGGTCCCGCATGCCAAATAAATAAACCAATGGCCTGTGGTCTGTGGTCTGTTTGTATTTTAAAAAATCGACCGTACAAATATGGCCGAAAATGTTTAACACTCCATACTATTGACAAGAGTTCCTTCTCAATAGTAGGGTAGTTAATTTCGGCCTTATTTAGACTGCGACTTGCATAGGCAACAGGTCGACCGTCACTGTTACATAACACTGACCCTACGGCGATACCTGAGGCATCAGTTTGCAGAATAAATGTATTTTCTTGTGAAAAGTTGGGATATTGAAGAACGGGTGGGCTAGATAAAGACTTTTTCAAGGTCTCGTATGACTTTGCGCATTGCTCAGTCCAAATAAATGGGGTATTTTTGCAACATAATTTATTAAGGGGAAATGCGATGTACGCGAAGTTGGGAATAAATTTGTGATAGTAGTTGGCAAAAGCGACAAACCTCTTTACATCGTCGCTGTTCTGTGGGGTGGGATAATTATGTAGAACTTTACTTTTTTCGGGATCTGGTAGGACACCTTTTTCTGAAACCACGTGACCTAGATAGAGGATTTCTTTTTTTAAAAATGTACATTTGGACGGGTTTAATTTAAGATTAACTTTTCTTAGTCGTGCTAAAATATCCATTAGATTTTTATTATGATTTTCGAGACTTCTACCAAAACAGATCAAATCATCTTGGTAGCATACATTTCTCATAATTTAGGCCAGACATCGCTACTGTTATCATTCGGGAAAATGCGCTCGGACTTGTTTTGAGTCCCATGGGAAGCCTTGTCATTTGAAACTGATTTTTGCCAGTGGTAAAGGCCGTATATGGTCGGCTGTGTGAATGTAAATTAAGTTGATAAAATTCTTGATAAAGGTCCAAATGTGTAAAGTAAACAGCACCTGATAGTGAGTCCAAGATGTCAGAAATATTGGGAAGGGGAAATTTGTCATCCTGTATTTTTTCATTTAATTTACGGTAGTCGATTACGACTCGCCATTTCTTGATACCTAGGGAATCAAGTTTTTTGGGAACTAGTAACAGTGGGCTCGACCATGCGCTTCTACACTCTTCAATTATTCCATCATCTAACATTCTTTGAATTTGTGTATCTATTTCTGTTTTTTTGCGTTTGTGGTAAACGATACGGCTTTGTGTACACTGGCGTAGTATGCGGTTTAAGCTCGATGGTGTGTTCATACAAGGGTGTTGTACTTAACTTGTCACCGGGCAAGTGGAAGACATCGGGAAATTTGGCACAAATGTTTTCTATTGATTTTTGTTCTTCTAGTGTTACATTTTTTAAATTTAAATGCGAAAATAGTTTTTTAACCCTATCTGAATTAATATTTGATTTATTAAACTGACATACATAATACTCTTCCAATTTCGTAACATTCGGATTAAAATTACTAATCGTAACATCGTTTTCCATAATATTCAAAAGCTTAATCGGGATCTTTCCATTTTTGGACCTTGAAATGATATTTGCCAAAAATACACCTTCACAAATCTCTTGACTGTTAACTACATGATCGTCTATCCACGTTGTATCAATATAATGAATAGATTCGCTTCGAGCCGGTAGTGTCAAAGAAAAATGTTTATGCTTATTTACGTATTTAAACGGTAACTCAATACTATTTCCAAAATTTGTAGTTAAAGTTAATTTATTTAATTCGTAATTTAAAACCGCTTTGTGTTTAATCAAAAAATCCTGACCTAAAATTCCGTCTGTATAACAAGGCAAATTTTCAAAAATAAAGAACTTATGATCAAAGCATTGGTTATTCGCTTGTAGTTTTAAATAAACATATCCCTCCGAAATCACCGTTCCACCTATTCCATTTACACGAAGTGTCTCTTTATGGAATGGAATGTGTAAACTTCTCAATACGTCTGTCCTAATTACGGATAGTGACGCGCCGGTATCGATTAGCCACGTGTACTGACGTACACGACTATGTGGAGGCCAATAACATACTGCCGCAACAACAGTCTGGATTCCGTAGGGGCCACAGTACAGCTACCGCTTTAGCAGATGTGGTGGACAACCTGCTGGCCAGTCAGGATCGCGGGGAGGTTAGCGCTCTATTACTCCTGGACTTCTCTCGGGCATTTGACACGATCAACATCTCCCTCCTGCTTTCCAAACTGACCTACTATGGGTTTGATGCTGCTGCAGTGCGCTGGTTTGGCGACTACTTGAGCCATAGGGGGCAGCTTGTCGAGATAGCAAACCCGGACGGCTCAAGATCTCGCTCTGGTAGGATGGCTGTGACACGGGGCGTTCCGCAGGGCTCGATCCTCGGTCCTCTGCTGTACGCATTGTACAGTGCTGATATTGTAAATTGCATCAGAAACTGCCAGTCTCACCTATATGCAGATGATTTGCAACTTTACAGTGCGTTCAAGCTGTGTGACTGTGCCACTGCTTCTGCCATGATAAATGAGGACCTGGACCGGATCGCACAGTGGTGCAAATCTAACTGCCTTACCCTGAATGCCAAAAAATCAAAGCTGCTGGTGACGGGCACTAGAAGGAATTTGGTCAAGCTTAACAACAACACCCCGCTCAAAATCGGCACCGCAGGCGAGACTATTGAGCGTGTTGATTCAGTGAGGAATCTGGGACTAGTCATGGACAGATATCTTAGGTTTGAGAATCATATTGTTGAGTGTGCACGGAACTGTTTACAGTTTACAAGCTAAAGATTCTGTACAAATTTAGACCCTATTTAAGTGAGGAGGTTAGAATCACACTGTGTGAGTCACTAGTTCTTTCTAAATTAAACTATGGTGATATTGTCTACGGCCCTTGTATTTTGTTTAGAACAGAGAGGCTAATACAGAGAGTGCAGAACGCCTGTGCACGTTTCTGCTTCAATATTCCACCAAGAACCCACGTCACTCCGTTTCTTAATGCTAAAAACCTGCTCAAGATGAAGGCTCGTAGACAGCTCCATCTGGCCTCACTGCTGTTTGGCGTCATAGCGACTGGTAGGCCCCCGTATCTCCACAGGAAGCTGGTCTGGGCGGCAGATTTTAGGAAGTATCCCAAAAGATCATGCACTCACATCTTCTCTGCTCCCAAGCACCACACAGTTGCGTTTCGTGGGTCGTTCCGATTTGCGGCCACGAAGCTATGGAACTGCCTTCTTCCGCCTGTACGTGACCTGGAAAGTTTTCACTCTTTTAAACACCAACTCAAAAAATACCTTCTCACAGAGCAAAAGTGTGGAAACGTACCTCCGGGTTGTTCACGCAGCGCTACGGGGGCAGTGTCCTGGCGCTCCTGAGGCCCATCATCTGAGCCTGGACGGCGACCGGGGCTGATCGACCACAATAGAAACGGGAAACGCGGGCGCAGGCGCAGATCGCGTCGCTTTTCCTCGCACAGCGCTTTTCATGCGCAACAATGACCTGTATTTTCTCATTACTCTGCATTGAACTACATCTGTATACAATAACTTTTTTTCTTTTCCTCACGCAGTGTAATAACCGTACCCATTTTGTTAATAATCCATCTTCCTTTTCCAAATTCATAATCATAACCCTAAAAATAGTTTCCATATGCGTACGACGTGGCAATAATGACGTTTGGGGAAGTGACGCGGGGTGACGTACCGGATGCGTTCCGCTTGTGTTTTGCGGTCCGCGATCGCAGGGGGCGCCTCTGTGCGTCAAATCGCACGTCGTAACTTATAAACAGTATTTATTTGTGTACATAATTATTTTCGTTATAATATTAATTATTTATTAAATATGTTTTCATAATTATTATATTTATTCAATTTGCACACATTCATTACCATGTTTCCTCGTTTTTTCTACCTGTGACCCACTGAGACATTGTGGAATTTGATGGCGCCACTGGCGTTTTTCTTTCTTTTACTGTGCTATTATTATTAGTTTTAGTTAAGTTAAGTTCTTTCTTTTTCATTTTGTATGTACTCTCGTATGACGCACTTTACGTCGCCCAAGGCTCAGCCTGAAAATCAGCGCCGCAGCGGCCCCTAGCTGCTGCAGCAAATGCTGAGGTTGTGCCTTGTTGGCCGCAAAAATTACTTCTATTTTGTAATACCACTGTATGTACCTACCTTGTATTGTTGTGTATGTCAATGTAACTTGTTTCTTTGTTTTTTTGCTTTTGTGGCCAATAAACGATATCTATCTATCTATCTATCTACTGTCGCTGTCCTAAGTAAAATGACACTTTATTTAAACTCACCGCTGCATCTGAGTAATTATTCACGAAAAAAATGATTCAGCGCCTCTGCATTCCGTTGCTCCGTTGCTATGTTATCTGAGGATGGCTTGCGATTTTCGTGAATCATTACATGTGCGTTTCGTTGTGTTGGAAATCGGCGATTATTATTATACCTTCCTCGATATTGCCCTCTATTTCCACGATATGTCGACTGCATCCGTGGATAATTATGTTGGTCATATGCCTGGTAGTAACCTCGACCTCTGGAGTGGCTCCTCAGTGGGCGGCCTGCATACTGCATTCTGTTACGGTAACCACGTCTATTTCCGGTCCTGTTGGGGAAGTAATTACCTCGACCTCTGTTGCTTTGCATGCTCAACATGTCCGCTGATGAGCTCGGAGAGGAGACTTCTTCTTCTTGCGCAGCCTGGACTGCATCCTTTAAACACCTAAAATCTCGTGCAGCCATAATCGTACTTAATCTGCGATTTCGCAGACCGTCGGCGAAAAGATTGATAGCAGTTTTTTCGTTGATTGGTCGCAAAACATTGTAATTTTCAGTGTTGCCGTCGGCCTGCGAGATCGTTAAATCTACAAACAACTCAGTAATATACTTACCAAAGTCGGCCACTGACCGGTCATCTTGCCTAGCTCTTTGTAGCTGCGCCTGGATAGCCGTTACGGCTTTCTTGGGCAACAGCAATTGACGCATATCCTTTAATAAGTCCTTGACAGACCCATAAGAATTAGATAGACTCAACTTAGCTGCTTGTGACAATTGCGTTTTTAGAACGAAAGAAATCAACTTCGACTTGCTACTTTCATCTAAAGTGCTTTCGTAGTACTCTATTCCGTCAATTAATTCTTTTGTATTTTGTTCTGTATCGTTGAGAATCGGCAAAAGGCTTAACGCTGTTTTAAGATCGAACGCGGCCATGTCGATAGAGTCGGATTCGCTACAAGTCGAATTTGAATCACTTCCGCTAAAGTCCGCGGGGCTACATAAACTCTGAACTTCGGAAAATAATTTAATAAAATTATTGCTATTCTCTAATATCAAACTCTTTTCATTTTCGTCTTTAAAATCTAAAACCCTACTTATTGTTTGTAAATAGTTATTATAAATATCGCGTAGTTCGTTAGCTTCTTTCAATTTCTTTTCTATTATGTTACCGATACGTCTTTTTGGACCGATTTTTATAAGATACTTCCTTATTTCTTTTAGTTTATTATATAATTCGCTTATATATTCGGCCATTAACTTTAGATTAAATTAGGTAACATAATGATACTTAAAAAAAGTTATAATTCATTCATACAAAATAAAAAAAGTACCTGTTCTACTAATATGTTATACTAAATGTATTAAGATTTAAAAATAATGTTCACAGTTTCTTGCGTACCTGGGATCACTTTACACATGCTTATCACACACACTTCACAACACTGTATTTACCGGAACTGGACACGTAGATGCACGTAGAAGATGAATGTTAGGTAAACCCCTCTTGGTGTTCATTCTAGTAATAAGTATAGTTGTGTTTTTGTACCCATGTTGATGCAATCTCATATATCTTTCATTTCTGCGCAATCTGCTGTAGGCGCACCAGTCCAGCGTCAACTCCACGCTCCACTCGCTTGTTGAAGCACTTCACGCAGTAGCGCACCAGGAAGATTACTCCGATGACGGCCAGCAGCAGTATAATTGCTGCCATACACAGTGACATTACCCCGACGTGGGTTTCTATATTGGTGTGCGCTATGTGGTTTTCATAGCCGACTTGAGTAGTTACGGGACTCGTTCCCTCTGGCTTAATTCCCTTCGAATTGCACATGTTTGCTTCTATCTGTTACGAAGTCGCGGTAAGAATAATCCATCTTTGAAAAGTATCTACGCACTAAACTAAGAATTTGATCCCGCGCGCCATAAAAGGCAGGGTCGCCATGTATTGTGGTGAGTAGAGGAGATGATTGAAACCAACCGATGCGTGATTAATACTGTCTATATTTTAAGTAAAGCATTACATTTATAATAGATCTAAGGCTAACTCTACATACACTACAGAGGTTGTAGAAGATTTCAACAATTCGGGATATGACATAATTGAAGCAATGCCATCATATGAAACTTTGAAAAAAGTTTTATATAGACATAGAAACAAAGCGCTACAAACAAACAAAATTAGATTTTTCAATGTCAGGGATGTGCAAGTATCTGGAAAATTCAAATCATTTTTATTTGCGGACTATATTGAAAATCAATGCCGAATATTGATCTTTGCTTCTCAGGAAGGGCGGAATGCTTTAAAAACCGCCAAACATGTCTTCATTGATGGCACGTTCAAATCCGTATCACCTCCTTTTAAACAGTTCGTCACAATACACGTTGACTTAGGAAGTACAAGCGATACGAACAACATTATACCCGTATTATACGCCTTACTACCGGACAAACGACAGGAGTCATATGAAACTCTATTCCACATGATTAAAAGTCAGGAACCTGATTTTAATCATGACTCATGGACTTTGGACTATGAAGCCAGTGCACTGCAAGCTATTGCAAAAATATTTCCGGACTATAGTATTCAAGGATGTCATTTCCATTATTCGAGGTGTTTATGGAGAAAAGCCGAGGCAGTAGGAATGAAAAAATTCAAATTATATACGCGTCATATTAAGCGGTGTGTCGCCTTAGCACATCTTCCTAAAGAGTTTATCAATGATGGTTGGCTATATATTCGTGGCGAAACTGTACAAAATGAAAAAGTCGCGCTTTTCAATGCGTATTTTGAAAAAACGTGGCTGAACAAAAATTCACTTTTTCACGATAAATGGAATTTTTATTCCATTACGCACCGAACCAATAATTCAGTGGAATCGTGGAACGGACGACTAAATAAACAATTGCAGCCTAAACCAAACATTGCAAAACTCTTAAGTCAACTTTTGAAAGACTCAAAATATTATTTTGGTTTATATAAAAAAAAGAACTATATAAGTAAAAAAACTCAAGAAACCATATGGACGCAGTCTAATATAAGCAGGTCAATAAAGGAACTTATTGATTGCGAAATCAGTGTTGGTCATTGTTTAGAAAAAAATTGTTAGACTTCGATTCATAATGTATGAGCCATTTTTTTTTCAATTTAAAAATATAATTCATCATTATGTTTAAAATAGTTTTTAATTTTTTGTTAAAAAGTTTTAACAAAACATCATTTTTATGGTTTTTTTTGTGTTATTGTTTTTAATTGTTATTTTTTTAAACAACAATTTTCATTGAAAATGATTTAGGTACATATTATATCAAATGTTTTATTTTTTATTATTATTGCTGTTGAATTGAAATTATTTATTTTTTGTTAACAATGTTTAATCATTGGCAATCTTTTTAAAATAAGTACAAGTTTATTTTCTACAAAATGATTTCTTTTGGTCAATTTTGATTTGAAGATATAGCAAAAAACTTATTTGTATAAATATTTTTGGTTAAAAATGTTTTTTAATAATTTTTTTTATTTCAATGTTCAAAAGGTGAAATAAAACATGGCTTACATTATAATTACTCCACGTCTTAATTTTTCATTTACATTTCCATACAAACTTCAACTAGACTTTCACCCCTTTTTACTAATTTTTGCACTGCAGAGGGATGGGGGGGTGTTCGACCTGATGCCGTCTGTACTTAGCTGAAAGAACTGAAAAACGAAAACGACGAAATATCCCCTACTGGTTGGGCAAATGGACAACTGGCCCAGATTATAATATCTCTTCGGCCCAACATACCCCTAACAATTAAAAAAAGTGGACTACTTGCCCGAGGGCCAGTTTTTGAACGGACGAGTTGTCACCTAAGCCGAAAGAATCTAAGTTGGCCTGTAACTCCTTGATCTTCTCGGATATTATGGGTAATTCTGTACCAGGCTTTTGTTCTCCGCCCATAATGTCATCAGGTCCAAATTCCTCACACAATATTTTCAATTGTTTCCTCATTTTTGCAACCGTATCTTCTGGTACCTTTTTTTAAACACTCTGCGACTTTTCCCGGCAAATCCAGGCTCGGGGTGGGAAAGCGGGAAATAGGACGAACCTCATCACCGCAGATCCACCCATGGATAGCAAGGCACGCCAGCACGGCCTCTTTCCGACGCCCGGGGCTTAAAGCCCCCAGAGCAGCTCCCACTGCCCTCCGACAAAGCCCTAACCGGGCGGCGCCCGCATCGCTGGATTACGATACGGGCGTCGCGGGCATGGGCTCCTGAACTCTCCACAAACCCACACCCTGTTGGCTGCAGGGCAAGGTGGGGGAGAGTGCTTGCAGGCTTCCAAAAAAAAAAACTGCCCCACCAGACAGCCCCACGGCCGGCTACGCTGGATTGCGCAGTCGGTTGCTGGGCGGAGAGGTGGGGTTAGCCGGCCTTTGCCGCATCCCACTGGCTGTGGGACGCAGCGCAGACCAGCAACTAAAGACCCCCACAAAAGATGTGGGGGGTGGCGCCCGAAGGCGCCCCACTCGGTGGGGCCCACGTCAAGGTGCGCCCAAAGTGGAGGAGATCCTCACAGGGCGCCGGACAGGGCCCCGGCCCAGACAGAGCTGGGCCTCAAAGTGCAGCTGTCAGCCGTCGGGTAGCAATATGGCGATAAGCCAATTGCTACCCGCCGTTGCCCAGGGACACCAGGACCCCTCCGGTAGCAGTTCCAAACAGAAAGAAAATACTACCGGGGAGGCCACACGAGGAGGTCGCCGCAACGTAGTCCCCAATCTTCTGGTACCACTGATCTAACATTTATCTCATAAGTAAGCTCGTCACGCAATAAAGAATGGAAAAAAAACGTTTTTAGTATCCATGTTTAAGAAGTAGCAAAAATATTTTTAAATTAAAATTGGTTTTTAGTTTATCAAAATATTAGAAATAAATTATTAATTTATTAACTGTTTTCGTTGAGAATTGTACTACAAAGTTGGTTTTATAAACTATTAACTTAAATTATGACCAAATGAACAATTTATCTTACAAAAATAATAACAATAATGTTATTGATTAAAAAATATGTTTATAAATAAACAGTAGTCTTAGTGTAACTCGTAGGTATGCAAAGTTAACTAATTATGACAAAATTATTTAACAAAAACAATAACAAGAATGTTATTGACTAAAACATTATGCTTCCAAATTACGTGTACAAAGAACCAATAAGCTTAGTGTATGTCACTCGTTAGCAAAGTTAACTAATTATGACAACAATGTTCTAATGTAACACAACAATAAGTATTATGTAATAAATAGGTTTTTATCCTATCACCTTACAACATAGGTATGTCTTTGAAAATAATCTTAATCTACATTACTAAGCAGAATAAAGATTTAAAAGAATGTTACGTTATTATTTTAACATAAACAAAAAAAATTTAGGAATACCGCGTAGTGGTATCCTAACCTCCAAAATAAAAAATATTGTTGCGGGTACGGGGTACGTAAGATTCAAGTAAAATGCCAAAGTCACAAAAAGACAATTAATTTATTCGACGAGTAACAAAAAAAAACAATTAAAACACTAACTCACACTTAGACGCACTAAAACACTAAAATCTTAAAAACCTTAAACACTTCGCAGGTAATACACAAGATCACTCTTAGTTCGCAGGAGAATAATCGCTTTCCAAATTGGAACTTACTTCTTCGCTTTCCAAATCAGAACTGACTCGTCGGCTCGCCCGTCCCGCTTTTATACTAGCATTGGCGCGGGCGAGACCTTACTAGAAGGGAATAGAACATTCTCGATCTTTTCTCTCGTTACTTCGATTGAGACTTTGTAGACATCGGACATGTTGCTACGTATTAGGGCTTCGAGAGATTTCTACATAGTTCCCGATATTTCTCGTAGCTTCTCGAACGTTCGATGGAGAGTTCGATAATTTTCTATTCCGAATGCGTAGGTTCGGGGGCGACTATGCGTGTATAACGTAGTACACAACGGAATAATAGACCTTACTCGTTTGAGACAAGCTCTATTTCCGTATGCAGGGGCACATAGTCGTAACATTACCCCCCTCTTAGTCATGCTCGTCCCGAGCATCATTGGACCCATGGTAACGAGCCAACCGATCAATGTGAACAATTTTAGGTTTTCCTCTTGTTCCTTGTTTGATCCGATAGGTCAAGTCGTTCAGTCTAGTAATAATCTTGTATGGCCCTTCCCACCTTGGCTGGAACTTCGGAGATTTGCCTTTCTTCCTGAGTGGGTTGTGTAACCAAACCAGACTCCCTTCTTCGAAACCGTCGGTGTTGGCTTTGCGGTCATAACGGGTCTTCATTCTTTCGCTGGACTTTAGACTACAATCTCTAACGAGAGCATGTACTTCGTCCAGGCGTTTCTGTAGGTCAGCCGCATAATCGGTTACTGGTTTTGGAGCTTCTGGCGGTGTCCCAGTCAATGCATCTACCGGAAGCCGCATTTCTCGACCGAAGTTTACCATTGCTGGGGTAGCGCTGGTACTATCGTGGATCGCAGATCGGTAGGACAGTAGAAATAGCGGTATGTACTGGTCCCAGTCTCGTTGATGCTCGTCGACAACTTTGGCCAAGTGGTTTTCCAACGTTTGGTTGAATCTCTCGACCATGCCATCGGATTGCGGGTGTGCTGGAGTAGTGCGGGTCTTATGCATACCCAACAGTTGACAGACCTCCTGAAACAGTGCTGACTCGAAGTTTCTTCCTTGGTCTGAATGTATCTCTAGGGGTACACCAAATCGGCAAATCACCTCGTGGACTAACTTCTTAGCGACCGTCTTTGCTTCCTGATTAGGCGTAGCGAAGACTTCGGGCCACTTAGTGAAGTAATCTTGGACCACAATGATGTATTTGTTTCCTTCATCGGATTCTGGAAAGGGGCCAGCTACATCGACTGCGATTCTTTCCCATGGAGCGCCGACGTTGTACAGCTTGAGTTTGCCCTTACTCCTGGTTTGTGGGCCCTTTACTGATGCGCAAGTCGTACATTTCTTGCACCAGTCTTCGACGTCCTCCCGACAGTGTATCCAGTAGAATCTCTGTCTCAGCTTCTCTAGGGTCTTCTTCACGCCTAAATGTCCTCCGGATACCCCATCGTGTATGTATCTCAGTAAGGAAGCAACTTGTTTACGGGGTACAATCAGCTGTAGTGTTGTTTGGTCCCCTTTAGGTGTTTCCCATTTCCTGAAGAGTACTCCATTTTTAATCTCCAAACTGTCCCATTGCGCCCAGTAACTTTTCGTAATGGGGCTTGAAGATGCTACTTGGCTCCAAGAAGGTTTCTGACCTACTTCTTTCCATTCAAATATTTTCCTTAGGTCTCTATCCTCTTTTTGAGCCTTTTTGATAGCGTCTTCGCTCCATTCATTATCAAGTCCCTGGGTGGTTATCATCCGGACTTCTTCTTTGGTTTCCTTCCTGGCGCAGTGACTGCAAGCCTCTGGACAAGGTCTTCTTGAAAGAGCGTCGGCATTCAAATGCGTTCGACCACTCCGATGTTCTGTTGTAAAGTTATACTCCTGTAGTTGTTCTAGCCACCGTGCCACTTGTCCTTCAGGGTTCTTAAACTGCAAGAGCCATTTTAACGCAGCGTGATCTGTCCGCAAGGTGAACTGCCTTCCAATGAGATACTTGTTGAAATGTTGTAGAGTCTTCACTACCGCCAACAGTTCCTTACGAGTCACACAATAGTTCCTTTCGGGTTTCGAAAGTGACTTACTGAAATAGGCGATCACCACTTCCCGTTCACCTTGTTCTTGCGACAGAACTCCGCCTATGCCAGTGTTGCTGGCGTCGGTGTCCACGATAAACCTTCCTTCTCTGTTGGGGTAGCCAAGTATAGGACTGGTGCAGAGGTATTCTTTTAATCTGGTAAAAGCTTGATCGCATTCCGAGTCCCAGGCAAATATTCGTTTATCTTCCGTGAGCCGATGGAGTGGTTTAGCGATGTCGGAGAAGTTCTTTACGAAACGCCGGTAGTATGCGCATAAGCCCAAAAATGATCTCACGTCGGTCTTGTTAGCTGGTATAGGCCACTCTTGGACAGCTTTTATCTTCTCTGGGTCGGTCCTTACACCATTCGATGAGATAATGTGTCCTAAGTAGGCGACTTCTTCCTTGAAAAACGTGCATTTCTTTGGGCTGAGTTTTAAGTTTGCTTCTCGTATTCTGGTGAAAACCTTCCTTAGGTTACTAACATGCTCCGTGAAATTTCGTCCCATGACGATGATGTCATCCAGATAGACCAGGCATGCATCTCCCAGTAGTCCAACCAGCACCCTTTCCATTAACCGCTCGAATGTCGCCGGAGCGTTACAAAGTCCAAAGGGCATGACGTTGAACTGCCACAGTCCATTCCTAGTTCCGGTCGTAAATGCCGTCTTCTCTTTGTCTACTGGATGGATGTCTACTTGCCAGTAACCACTCTTAAGGTCCACTGTTGAGAACCACTTCATGCCGCTCAGCATATCCAGGGTGTCGTCTATACGGGGCAAAGGGTAGCTGTCCTTCTTAGTTGCATTATTCAACAACCGGTAGTCCACACAAAACCTGGTGCTGCCGTCTTTCTTCTTTACCAGGACTACTGGCGAAGACCACGGGCTTGTTGAAGGTTCTATGATGCGGTTCTTCTGCATCTCGGCAATCATGTCTGCTACCTCCTTTTCTTTGGCAAATGGAAGGCGTCTAGGCCGCTGCTTAATTGGTGGTGCATCACCCGTATCTATGCGGTGTTTAACGAGACCTGTCCTTCCCAAATCATGGTCACCCTTTGAAAATATGTCGTTAAAATCGAGTAACAACCTTTTAGCTTGCTGAAGTTCCCGTTCAGAGAGCTTGTCCTTACAATGTGCTAGGAGCGGCGTGACGTCATCTCGTTGACAGGATTTCGGTTCCCGGGCTGTTTTCAGTCTCCTTATTGATTGACCTGCGTCGCACCGTCCAATGACACAGTCTCTTCGTAGCTGCACTTCATCTCCGCTAAGATTGATGACTCGCACTAGCGCTCCTTTTCCGGTCATTGCCAGCGTTCTTGCTGTGATCCAACTTGGATGGTCGCCGCAGTTTTCTATAACGACGCTTCGTCCTTGACACACATTGTGAGGAAATCTAACTTTGACCAGAGTTTCAGACCTCGGCGGTAGGGACGTGGTTTTTAGGCAGTAAACTGCGCATGATCTCGCTCCCTCTAGGAATACTTCTTGTTCCGGGAAACTGAGTACTCCTTTAGAGACGTCTACCACACACTTCTGGTCTCTTAAAAAGTCCAATCCAATGATGCAATCGTCAGTGATATCTGCTATGAGCACACTGTATTCAAAGGCCTGTTCTCCAAGGGTTATCTTCGCCATCGTCTCACCGAAGACGGTAACTGGCTGGCCTGTTGCTGTTTGAAGCTGAACGGTTGGTCTGCGATTCCACATAATAGTCCTTTTCAGTAGTTCTGGACGCACTATTGTTCTTGAAGCACCGGTGTCAATAGTAAAGTGACACGTTATGCTGTTCAGCTGTCCAACCACTGTAAGGTTGTTCCCATTGCCAATCTGTGATACAGTGACGGTAGGGGCTCGATGTTGACCAGCCAGCGCCCGCCCCGCGGCCCTGGCTCCCTTTAGTTTAACGACAGCTCTTCTGCGTCCACCTGTGTAGAGGACGCTACTGTCGTTTTACGCGGCCATTTTCGCTTGGGGCAACTACTCCGAATATGGCCCCTCTCGCCGCAGCCATAGCACATAGGACCCAAAGAGGGGTTTTCCTTTGCCACAACCTCCCGAATTCGATGTTTTCTAAAGTCCTGATGCACGGCTTCCACCTCCAAGGCATGGGCTAGAGCTTCCTGCAAGGTCTGATGATGTCCCAGCTTCACGGCATGTCTGACATCTTCGTCCCTAATGCCATCATAGAAAGCTTGCGGAATCATTGATTCCACCATCGTCGGGCATGACACGTATGCACGTCGGACTAGCCTCTCGATTTCCGCCGCCCATTGCTGTAGGCTCTCACCAGGTTTCTGTTGTCGATCGCGGAGTTGTGCTCTATACGCGTGTTCCAGGTGTTTGTTGCTGTACCTGCCCTCTAGTGCTCTTTGGAGAGCACCTAAAGTTCTGTTGTCCGAAGGCAGGTTCTCCAATGTAAGCAGGGCATCCCCACGAAGAGCAAGAGTCAAAGCTAACATTGATTCTTCTTCGCTCCACCCTTTTCCTTTAGCCACCGATTCGAACTGATACCAGAACGCTGCCCAAGACGTCGTTCCATCGAAGTGGGGTACTTCGATTTTCGGGGAATCCGATACTACTGAAGCACCCCTGGTTTCCACTCTTGCCATCTTGGTATGCAGCTGTTGCATCTCAGTATCCATCTGGCACAGTCGATTCTCGTGTTGGGTGAATCGATCTTCATGTTGGGTGAATCGATCTTCATGTTGGGTCTTGATGCTTAGCACGTCATCCTTGAGAGCATCGATCTGTTTTTCTAATACTTCGTGCTTCTGCTCAATAGCGCCCAACAAGCTCTTGCCTAGCTCTTCCTGACGGCGGGCTTGCTCTTCCTGACGAAGGGCTTGGTCTTCCCTGAGCTCAGCAAGCAGTCTGGCTTGCTCTTCCTGGCGAAGGTCTTGCTTTTCCTGGCGGCGGGCTTCTTCCTCCTTAAGCTCAGCTAGCAGTCTGACTTGCTCTTTCTTCAATTCCACTAGCATGTTACCTTGCTCCGACTGGCGGCGGCCTTGATCCTCCAGTATTTTGAATATTTTAACAATATCCGCAGGCCCCATTGGTGGTGGTACTGATCCCTCCGTTGAAGACCCTTCACCCTCTTGCAGGGCCGCAGCTTGACTCCTCGTTACTCGACCCTCACTGTCTTCTCGTGGTGTAAGTGGCATCTTGAATCCCGCTTCTGACACCAATTGTTGCGGGTACGGGGTACGTAAGATTCAAGTAAAATGCCAAAGTCACAAAAAGACAATTAATTTATTCGACGAGTAACAAAAAAAACAATTAAAACACTAACTCACACTTAGACGCACTAAAACACTAAAATCTTCCTTAAACACTTCGCAGGTAATACACAAGATCACTCTTAGTTCGCAGGAGAATAATCGCTTTCCAAATTGGAACTTACTTCTTCGCTTTCCAAATCAGAACTGACTCGTCGGCTCGCCCGTCCCGCTTTTATACTAGCATTGGCGCGGGCGAGACCTTACTAGAAGGGAATAGAACATTCTCGATCTTTTCTCTCGTTACTTCGATTGAGACTTTGTAGACATCGGACATGTTGCTACGTATTAGGGCTTCGAGAGATTTCTACATAGTTCCCGATATTTCTCGTAGCTTCTCGAACGTTCGATGGAGAGTTCGATAATTTTCTATTCCGAATGCGTAGGTTCGGGGGCGACTATGCGTGTATAACGTAGTACACAACGGAATAATAGACCTTACTCGTTTGAGACAAGCTCTATTTCCGTATGCAGGGGCACATAGTCGTAACAATATTATTTATAAACTAATTTTGTCCCTATACCGTTACAACCATAATAGTTTAAGTTGAAAACATTACACAAAGGGTACAAAAAAATAAAACAAAGACATACACAACACAACATAAACACACTATGTGAGAATCCCTATCAAAATAACACTAAATTAATTAGAAGCTTAGGAGGAGAAGGTCGGTATGTGGTGATACCTCTTTTATTGGCCTTCCACCCCTAATCCTCTATCAAAACAATATACTGAGTAGCAATAATATCACCAAGGAAGGGCGCCACTGCAAGGTAGGCGTTTTGGTGGAGTATTCCCTATCCTGCTCCCAGGCCAAATTACACAACTTCCTGCCTGCTGGCGAGACTGGGGGGTTTCCTCTCCAGCGGTGAGCAAGCTGGGACCAGGAACAAGATAAGGAGTACAGTACTGGCTATTATCGTACTTACCTCCAAAACTAAAAGGGGTGCTCGGCTTGCAGAAATTTATAAAAAAGGGAACCTTGGCTCTGACACAGAGTGTCAGCAAAATAAAAGAAAATCCTTCTATTGGTACGGCTGTTTATTAATGCTATTTAATTGAAGGTTATTAATTATAGGCTAGGCACAATAACAAAGAGAAGCTGTACCAATTCGCAAGGAAACAGGGTCGTGAAGTTATGAATTTAAGTAAATGGTTCGTGTGGTAAATATTATTGCTAATTTTAAATTTCTTTACTCAGTCTACATGATATTAAAACACTATCCGCGGAATCACAAATTAAATCGGAGGTTCTTCGATCTGGCTCCTTATAAGAGGATAATTGATTGAGGTACCTGTTGCTGGACGTTACCAGTACGAATCCTTCGTCTTCGCCGGGACAGTCAGGCCGCAAGAATCCGTCTGGACATCATCAGGGAGCTCATCCACGAGGAGACCACGCCATCCAAATTAACGTTAAGCTTCTAGCGATTCCTGGGTAGATGCTGTACTGTTCGGTATATGGGTGTACCAGTGAAACACAAGGTATATCTAACCGTGGACACACCTACTCGCACGGCGGCTGGTTCCAGAGTGCGGGGCGAGCTCCCGCTCCCCCCGCGCCACCATCACCGCACGCCCGGCCAGCAAGTGCGTCTACTACATTTATTAGCTATACATCACATCTACCTTTTACAATAATATAAAAACAAGGCTATAAATTATTTCCCAATACATCATTATTTTTAACACAACCAAGCAACTTTAATAGTTCATACAAATCAACATCTAAATCAAAACAAACATAGATATAGATTACTTGTTTAACTAATCGTCTGCACCACGATTTACATCATTATATTTAACACAACCAAGCATCTTTAATAGTTCATACAAATCAACATCTAAATCAATATAAACATAGACAAAGATAACTTGTTTGACTAATTGTCTACGCCATGAGTATCAGAGCATTCCATTGAATCTCCCATACTTTCACCTGAACAAACCTTCCACTCTCCTTCAACACGTTTCAAATGTACCACGTTTCTTCTTAGTCTTACTCCGTTACTGTCATTTTCCAACTCAACATCACTTCCTTTCTTATTAATTACCGTGTGCGGCGCATCATTAAACGGGACAGATAGTTTATTTTCTTTTGTCATATTTTTGATATATACCTTTTCTCCAACTTGTATACTAGATTCCGCTGCGCGTCTCTTCGTGTCCGCATATTCTTTGCCTTTTGCTTTCATCTCAACATCTTTATCCCTTGTTTCTAAATCTATCTCTTAATACTCTACGTCCACTACTGAAGGCAATTTATCCCTAAATTGACGTCTGTAAAAAAGCTCTGCAGGAGATTTTCCTGTAACCGAATGGGGGGTACTATTATACATGACCAAATAATCTAGTAAATCATTTTGCCAATTAGATTTTTGACTTTGGCTTATTTGTAGTCTTTTTAAAATACTTCGGTTTTGTCTTTCGACCTCGCCATTTTGTTGAGGCCAGTAGGGGATACTATGATATAGCCGAATACCAAACTCACTACAAAAATTTGAAAATGCAGCACTAGCAAATTGGGGACCATTATCAGCCGTAATACTCACTGGAATACCCAAGCGAGAAAATATTTCTTTTAGTGTGTTTATAGTATATGCAGAATCTGTAGTTTTTGTAATTTTGACTTCTTTATACCGACTAAAATAATCTATTATCACAAAAAGATAATGGCCACTCGGCAATGGTCCGAGAAAATCCACAGCGACATCAATCCAGGGTTGAACTGGTAATTGTCGTCTCCGCATAGGATTGGGAGGATTTGGTGCCGACACCAAAGTGCAACCTTTACAAGATCTTACATAGTGTTCTGCATCGGAATCAATTTTGGGCCACCACACTTTTGTGCGTAATCGCATTTTCATGGCCACAATTCCAGGGTGACCTTCGTGAGCAGCTTCGAGTACTTTTTGTCTCAAAACAGAGGGAATTACAATTTTACTACCACGTAAAAGTAATTCATCTTGAAAACATAGCTCATGTTGGAAGATCTAGTCAAATTTTGGAAGCGTTATTTCTCTTTTTTAAAAAAACTATATTTAAATATTACAACTTATTTTATTGTGGTCGAGTTTTAGACCCTAAATCTAGGTTCGGTCGATTTGGAGACCGGAAACGGAGTGTCACTGGACGCGCTCTGCTCTTACTTAATACTATTCTTATATAAACAAAAATGGTTCTGGGAACTCTGAGTGAGCCCCCTTAGTCCAGTGGTGAAGGGCGAGGGGGTTCCATAACTCCTCCCTCCCTAAGATCAAAATTATCGGAATTTTCATTTTTATGTACTTTCCGATAATTTTGTATTACATGAATTATTTTTTCTTTAAAAATATTTAATACAATAACAATACAAATGATTATAATTAAGGAAAAAGTTATACAAAATAATATGTTAATTCTAAAATCATTATCTCTATCACTAACACTGTTGTTTAGTTCATTTTCTTTTAACACTCGTGACATGTATTTCACTTCGTCCAGGTTGACGCCGATCATGTTCAGTGCGGGTGCACCGGATAAGGTTCGTAGCGGGCTCGTAGTCGCCGTAGCCTCCGTAGTTCGTAGCGTCGGCAGGTTAATTACTGGTACAGGCGATATTTCTTCCATCTCCATGTACACGCTATGGCTGCTCATATGGATTCCTTGGATCTCCAGGCTGCAAGGCTCGTCCAAGGTGACCAGGTAAGTTCCTTTAATTGGATAGTTGCTTATTTCATTGTTACATTGCTTCTTTAATGCATTTTCTTTTTCAGTGTAGAGTATCCAGCTTTCAGTGTTAATTTTCTGCACCTTGACGCTTTCGACTTGGATGCGGTGTTGGTGACAACGAGTCAGGTTGCGTCCGAAGTTCATCAACTGTTCCACGCAGGTAAGTCCAGGGTATACAGCTTTATCATCTTCGTCGCAGAGGAAGAGGTCTCCCGCAGCGAGTGCTTGGCACGGTCTCAACATCGGGAAGTATTTCAAACCTTTCGCCAGAAGGTAAGGATATTCAGGAAAAATGGCTAGGGTTTGGTTTTCAGGTTCTTGGAAAATCGGTAAGGTATACAATTTGAAATAGTTATATGTGCTATTTTCGACAAGCGGTATTTCCATAATAAACGTGATCTGATGACCCTTAGTAAATGATTTTACTTTCATTGTTTCCTCTAACTGTACTAAATTAGACTCGATTGGCGGATAAACCAAGTTTCCGTTTTTCTGAATTAATTGCAAATAATTTAAAAGCTCTGTGGAATTGACAATAGATTGGTGTAAGACTGAACTTTTACTCAAGGCTAGGGCTGTCTCTATTTCACTTAATTTGATGAAAATTGTACGGAAATTACTTATGAATAAACTATATAATCCTAGAACATATGATGCAAATAAAGTATTACTTTCCTTAGTCATTAGTTCTCTAAGAGTTGCTTCTACCCTTTTCAGACGTGCATTCAAAGACTCTACATTTTGTTGCATAATTTCGGTTGTGTTTATAAAACTATCCATCATTTGGGAAACCAGAGTGATTTTCTTTGAAATTATAATTTGATTATGGTTAAGTTTAGAAGTCAATCTGTCGTATTTAACGGCATCTTCGTAGTCTAAATTTCCTGTTATTACCTTAATAATAGAGCCTAGTGGATTTAAAAGTCCTCTTTTAAACTTTTGCTGCGGAACTAATTGACGGTACTTACCTATCTATAGTTATATCGCGGATATAATCAGTATGCATCAACATGCCTATAAAATCGTGAGGAAATGGTTTGTTTAAGTCTATCAATTTCTTAAATTCACTATACTTATTTATAATTAAACTTAAATCGTCAAAAATCTGATCTAAACGTATTGTCTTAATAATAGTCCACTTATCTACTTCTATAAGTGCTTGTCCTTCTTTTACAGGAAGAAGCCCAGGGTTATCCTTAAGGCTTTGCAGATGAAGGGCCAGCGCCTGCATCGCGCTCAGGGTCGCGATGCACCACCACCTGAGGAGGGCGTTTTATATTTTTAATTGGTGCCTTCGTGACTCTTTCACCTGTCCTAACTGGAATTATGTTCCTAACGTTTTCTCCACATATTTCCTGTTTTGTATATCGTGGTTTATCCTTACTCTGCCTTTTATTTACCTGCTTTACGAAGACAGTTTCCCCTTCTGTAAAACTTATGTCCCTTTCACCTCCCTTCCTTTTTCTGATCTTTTCCTTATTTTCTGTCGCTTTTTCTGCTAGATACTGATATAAAAATTTGGTTCGTTTTGCATGATCTTTTATTAATTGTTGCATGTATGTTTTATCAAAATCTATATTAAATGGGTTGTCTGCGTCTGTATGGCCAAAAACTACTTCGAAAGGGGTTAGGCCCGTTACTGAATGAATGGTGTGGTTGTATGCTAGTACCGAATATGTCATAACAGATGCGGCATCCGTGCATTTCTGTTCATATTTGGCTAACCTATATATTTCGATTATAGTAGAGTGGAATCTCTCTATAAGACCCATTGAGTTAGGATTATTAGGAGTCCCAATATGTAGTTCTATTTTATGTAACGATAAAAATTCTTTAAGAAGGGCGTTATTGAATTCAGTTCCAGGGTCTGCGCTAATTCTTTTGGGTGTACCGTAATATGAAAAATATTTTAATAAAGCTCTAACTATCTCTGGTGTGGATTTACTCGTCGTCTCTATACATTGACCTAATTTACTAAATGCATCTATGATTGTTAAATATATTTTTCCTTCTATTGAAAACGTATCTATAAAAAGTTCTTGGAATGGTGCGTCTTGTGTCTGTGTTAGTTGTAAAAATGGCTTTATTGGTTTTCTGTCATATTTCATTTTACGGCAGGCTTCACATGAATTAATTACTGCAGCTACAGTTTCAGGCATATTTTTCCAATAATAGGTTCGTCTAAGCCTAACTAACGTTTCCTTTATCCCCCTATGACAGGTTTTTCCATCATGGGTCTTAAGTATAATGGCCTTTTGTTCATTTTCATCATCTATAGTTATTACTCTTTGAGTGCATTCGTAAAGTTGTATCATATCCTTTTTAAACAGCTGTGTGATAACATTACTAAATATTCTACGGTGGTCCTTATGTTCAAAGTAAATAAAATACTTTAATTTGGGTCTTATATATTCTTTTAAGAAATTCTTTACTAATTCTGCATTATTTAAAGGTAAAAATACTTCTAAGATTTTCTGACTATTAGTGGATAGGTTTTTTACTTGACTATCATTTTTATGCCAGAAAAATACTAATATTTGATTAGGCTTACTGTCTATGGCTTCCTGTAAAATTGGAATACCATGTGATTCTAGATCTTCCGCAGAATGTATTGTTTGCGAGTTATCGGACGGCGACCTAACTGGATAGTCCGGAACTTCAGCTATACTAGGTGTATCGGAAGATATGGTCATTGGGCTACTATTATTGTCGGATATAGTTATAGTGGAGGATTCATGTCTGGTCTCGCGAGCTGCTAACCGTTCAATGTCCCTTATTACTTCATCAATATGTTCTTGTAATTTTGAATCGCTATCTTCGACATTAACCTTCATAGATTGGTTTTCGTCATCGGAATCTAGAGCGTTAACTTTTATTCGCGATAAGGCGTCTGCATTCGAGTTTTGTTTGCCCTTTTTATAGATTATCTCGAAGTCAAAGTCTTGGAGACGTAAACGCCATCTGGTAAGTTTACTGTTTGGGTCTTTCAAGGAATTCAGCCATGCTAAGGGGCGATGATCGGTATAAATATAGAATTTTCGTCCATACAAGTATGGTCGGAAGTGTTTGGTGGCCCAAATTATTGCAAGTAGTTCTCGCTCTATTGTACTGTATCTTGCTTCAGTCTCACTCAGGGTTCGACTAGCATATGCTATTGGCTTGTCGCTACCTACTTGTCCTTGAGATAAGACTGCTCCTATGGCTACATTTGACGCGTCGGTCGTTAGTATGAAAGGTTTATCATAGTCTGGATATTGTAACAGGGGTGCATGCGTTAATAATTCCTTACACTTGTTGAAGGAATCAATATAATCTTGATCTATCACAATTTTATTTCTTTTTTTTAGGCAATTCGTGAGGGGTTTAGTTAGCCTTGCAAAGTCAGGTATAAAACGTCGGTAGTATCCTATTAATCCGAGGAAACTCTTAATTTCTGTCGTTGTCTTTGGAATGGGGAAGTCTAATACGGATTTGATTTTATCGTCGTTGGGTCTTAGTCCGTCTTTGGTTATTGTGTGTCCTAAGTACAAAACTTCACGTCGTAAAAATTCTGTCTTGTCTAGTTGTATTTTTAAGTTAGTTTCCCTAAGTCGGTCAAATACTAATTGTAATTTCTGTATGTGTTCGTCTAGACTGGAGGAGAATACGATGACGTCATCTAGGTAAACCATACAATGTAGTCCCTGCAAGCCTCGTAACACATTATCCATCGTTCGTTGGAACGTGGCGGGTGCTGTTTTTAAGCCGAAAGGCATTCTGATGAACTCAAAATGGCCGTTCTGTGTGCTGAACGCTGTTTTGGGTTTATCCTGATTTTCTACCTCAATCTGATGGTATCCACTTGCCAGATCTATGGTCGTGAAATATACACTCTTCCCTAGTTTGTCAAACAAGTCATTTATGTTTGGAAGTGGGTATTTGTCATCTATTGTTATGTCGTTAAGTCGTCTATAGTCGATCACCATACGCCATTTCTGTTCACCGCTTGCATCCATCTTCTTGGGAACCAGATGCACAGGTGCATTCCAAGGGGAATGAGATTCTTTTATTACATTGTCTTTCAGTAATTTATCTACCTGTCTATTTATCTCATCAGCTTGTGCTGGAGCCTGTCTATATGGTTTTACATATATAGGGTCCTCGTTCTTAGTTCGTATTCTATGCTTTACTTGATTGGTGAATGTGAGAGGTAGTCCTTCACAGTAAAATATATCCTTGTATTGACGGCAAAGGTTATAGATTTTATGTTTTTCCTCTGCATTTGTATGATCGAGTCGAAGCCTATTTAAGTTTTCTTCTAACAGTCGGTCAGTTTCTAATTCGGTAGTATTTGTATAGTTTATGTTACTATTCTCAGGTAGGAATTTAACTACACTTAAGGGAGTAGTAATCGTAAGAAGTAATTTCCTACTTGTCGCATTTTGTATAATAGTGGATGCGTAACCATTAACGCAATTCACTATGGCACTTGGCATTCGTACGCCTTCACTAAATTGTTTAAAATCTAAAATAGCTTCTCCTGAATATTGGTCTGTTGGTAATTTAACACGGTGTTCGCAACGCGGCTGAAGTACTATTTGGTAATCCAGATTTTTATTTATTATAGGTATAGACGTGGTTTTTGTCCTAAGCACTGAATTTTTTAAGTCGATTACTGCATCTAACTGTTGTAAAAGGTCATTTCCTATTAAACCATCGTAACGCGAATCTACGTCATATAAGTAAAACTTATGTACATCGCTACTCTGAAAGGTGGGTAAAAGTGGAATATTTATTACTTCGTTGTGTTCACTCGAAGCATGTGTGCTAACAACTTTAAACGGTTCAGGTTGTATATAATAATAAAAATATTCATATGCCTTTTTAGGACTTATGAAAGATCTAGTACTTCCAGTGTCTATCATAAATTTGGAATTTATTTCAGGAACATAAATGTAAGGTAATTTTAATGTAGGATCACAATTTACACTAATTATCTCTCGTTCTGTATAGAGGCCGTTTCGTGAAAATTTTCCTCATTTTTATTTTCATACTGAAGTTGCTCATCTGGGTGAAGTACTGATGGGTGTTGGTTATCATGCTCGTAATAATTATCAAATTGATTATTGTAATGATCGTATTCTTCTTCTAGGTATGCAGCAAATGGGTGCGACGGATTTTCCTGCAGTTCTAAATCATTTACTTTAAAACCATCTTGTTTTATTGGGGCGGTGCGCATAGACACATCCGTAATATGGGGCTGTGCTTGCGGAGGTTTGTAGCCAAACTGTGGCTGATTGTTATTGCCGAATTGTGGGCGGTATCCAAACTGTGGGCGGTTGCCAAACTGTGGGCTGTTGCCAAACTGTGGGCGGTATCCGAAGGGTTTGGGCGGAAACTGATTATTTATTTGGGGACGGTACCCAAACTGTTGCGGTGCAATATTAAAAGGTGGGCGATAACCAAATTGGGGTTTATTGATTTGAAACAGGGGTTTGTACCCGAAATTTTGGCCTGGTTTATTGGGCTGAAGTGCACCGAACCTCTGGTGCAATGTGGGTTTTTGAAGGAAAGGCGAATTATTCGCAAAATGTTGCCCGACTTTTATTTGGAAATCTCCACTTTTGGGGAAAGTAAACGGTTTTGGGTTTGTATTTTTGTTTCTTAAGTTATATCTTTCGTGGAAGTTTACTTCCTCGAGAACTATGCGTAATGCGTCCTCTAACGTCTTGGGCGCATTTAGGCGGACAATCCTTACCATGTCCTCCGGCAGATTGTATAGAAAAACTTCTAAGGCCTTACTATTACTAATAATGATTTTACTCTTCTTTAAAGGTTCATCCTGTATCATATTGATTTTAGACATAAGATTTGAACGAACAGATTGAATTCTATTACAAAAATCTAAAAAGCTTTCGCCATGTTTAATCTTTAAGTTTTCCAATTCAATAGCAATGCATTCTTCTGAACGCGGGTCTCCGAAATGTTGCTCTAATAGTTGTTTAAGTTCCGACCATGATGCAACATCTTCACGTTCGGATAAGAGGGCGGCTGCGTCACCCGTGAGGCGACTAGTGACGGCATGATAAACATAGAGGTCTTGGAATGCGGAGCCCCTATAGCGAACGATAACATATTCGCTCTTTCTAATAAACAAGTTCAAGTGGCGTTTGTCACCATCAAATAATGGTATCAGCTTTAACATCTCACCAGGAATTGGTGTTATTGTTTCTACCGTAGGTGCTGATTGCTGTTCCATTTTGTTACAATGTATGTGTTTATGTTATCTGATTGGTTTGGGGCGATCTATTTTTAGATCGGCTACCTAATTTAAATGTTACGTTTCTAAATTCTTATTTAAATATTTGTGATCTACCGTAGTGGATGGGTATACTGGACTCGATCTGGATGATTAGCATATCTTAATTAAGTAATTTATAACTATTTATATAATTATGTATTTAATCTAATTAATTATGTATTTATTTGATTTAAATAATTACGTGTTAAAGAAAGCGTCTAATAGCTTTCTTAATAACTTCTATATATAAACGTTTTTTTAAAAATTATATTATATTTAATTAAAAATTAATTTTATTTTAACACTTTAATTATATGTAATTCACTTTTCTTATAATTTTTGTATTTTTCATTAGACAATAATTTATTTTTGTATTTATTTTATGTAAATTACTTATTTATTTACTTTAATATAACTAATACATATAATTCTTAACACTTTTTCTTTTACAACTTATTTACGTATTTTAGTTAATTATTTTCTTTGATTACTTTTACTTTATTTCATCAATACTTAATACTATGTTACTGTAGAGTTTTATACACGTAACAAATTGCGTTAAAACGAGAGAAGGCTTATCCCGATAATAACACATATAATACTATAACAAATTGCGCATGAAAAACACAGGATTAGGTAAAGGAAGGCGAAAAGTTTTACTCACCAACCGATGGATCCCATGCTCGGCGCTGCTTCTTTTGACGAATTTATTTGGTTCGACGGATCTGCTACTGTTAACGCGCACTTGTACTTTTTTTGGCACGAACAGCTTTGAGCAAGATCCGCTCCGGCTGCGCCAGTCAAATTTTGGAAGCGTTATTTCTCTTTTTTAAAAAAACTATATTTAAATATTACAACTTATTTTATTGTGGTCGAGTTTTAGACCCTAAATCTAGGTTCGGTCGATTTGGAGACCGGAAACGGAGTGCCACTGGACGCGCTCTGCTCTTACTTAATACTATTCTTATATAAACAAAAATGGTTCTGGGAACTCTGAGTGAGCCCCCTTAGTCCAGTGGTGAAGGGCGAGGGGGTTCCATAACTATCTTGTAATTGTTGACACTCTGGTCCCAGTTATTTTGATAAACACCATTTCTAACCAATGATAATTCTCGATCAGTCTCGCATGCCTCCTTTAGTTCCCTTAAGGTTACTGCCACAGGGCGAGACTGATCTATGACTAAATTAATAAAATTTTCGTCATCGAATGGCTGTGGACATTTAGTACCAGAGCTTAATCAGGACAGTTAATCCGCGATATTTTTCTTTCCAGGACTGTACACTATTGTAAAGTTGTACGACTGTAATCGCAGAACCCAGCGTTGGATCCGAGCACACGGCTTTGACTTTAGACCGAAGATTACTTCCAGAGGTTTATGATCGCTAACTAATTCAAAACTCTCTTTCCCAAATAAATACATATCAAAATGCTCAACTGCCCAGACTAATGCAAGAGCTTCTTTTTCGGTCTGACAGTACCGTTTCTCACGGTCCGTCAGACTCTTATTTCCGTAAGCAATTATTCGGGGGCCACTTGCACCATGCTGAACGAGGACTGCTCCTAACCCGACTGGACTGGCGTCAGCGAAAACTTGAGTCCTATCTTTTGGATCGTAATACCCTAAGGATCTGATTTGTGTCATGGCCCGTTTTAAACAGTTAAATGCTTCTTTTTGTCTATTCTGCCAGTAAGAGGTAATATCCGCGCCCTTGTCTAACTTTAATTTTAACAACTCGCGCAACGGCTCGGTCCATGTTGCTAAATTAGGTATCCACTTACCTACATAATTGACTAAGCCCAGAAAGCTCTGAACCTCTTCAATAACTGTGGGTTCTCTAAATAACTCTATAGTTTTTACATACTTGTCAAGAGGTTTGATTCCTTCAGCTGACAGTTGGTGCCCTAGAAATTCAATTTGTTTTACCCCGTAACAGCATTTAGAATCATTAAGAAGAATATTGTTGTCCTTTAAGACTTGAAGGACTTGTTTCAGTCTCATCTCATGTTCTGCTTCACTACACCCAAATACAACAATATCATCGATAAAGTTTACTACACCTTCACAGGGTAACAACACTCTTTTTAAGTTTTTTTGAAAGACTTCTGGCGCGCACGATATGCCAAACATGAGACGTTTGTATTGGAATAAACCTTGACTAGAAATGAAAGTTGTGATATGCCTACTATCCTCACTCAATTCTAGCTGATGAAATGAATTTTTTAAATCCAGTTTTGAGAAGACTTTAGCATCGCGAAATTTAGGAATTAACTGTTCCATTGTAGGTAATGGGTGTTTTTCTCTAATAATTGCTCGATTGGCTTGCCTCATATCTACGCAAATTCGAACATCCCCATCTCCTTTGAGAACAGGCACTAAGTGGAATCGGGACCCTACGGCAGGGTTGAGAGACTGGTTTGACAGACTTATCTATGGGAATATGAATCTGAACACCTTTAATTTTTGGAAACGTACCTGACTCAACCTGCATTTACTCCTAGGCCTACTCTCAACACGCCGAGTTTAA